>VZRO01005848.1:375103-426878 GCA_013397915.1 Daphoenositta chrysoptera | reverse complement strand
GAAAAGAGAATGTCAGTTTAAAAATCCACAGAAAGGCATTTAAACTATAACTCAGCTGTATACGAAATAATTTCGAGAAAGTCGTTTTCAGGGCTGACTGGACTACTAAAGAAAGTCAGTAACGAAAGCCGAGCCCTTAGGACTAGAGCTAAACCGTTGCCGAACCGCGAGCAAGGGGAGCGCAGCCACAGAAACGTCTAGAACGGGAGGGGCCGGGGCGCAGGGCTGATTGAGCACAGCGCCCTGCCTTCCCCAGGGCGCTCCGGCTCCCACCTCTCCCTTTCGACTTTTCCTCTCTCCCCGGCCGCCCCCGCACAACCCACGGAGCCCCCAAATGAGGAAAGGGCCCAGGCCCCCGCCATACCTGCTATAATCCGCGGAGCCCCCTGACATGTTCCGACCACCAGCTCTGTCCTCAACTGAAAAGGCAAGTCCTCTGCCGCGCCCGCTTTATATACCCGCCCTGCTGCCGGACTCGTTGCGCTCTGCTCTGCGCATGGATATATGTCTCATGCCGCAGCCGAAAAAGCACGAACCCCCCCAGATTAAGCCCTCTGTCCTCAGAGAGTCCCGTCACGCGACTGTCTGAGTTAATCCGAAGGTTTTATATGAACCTCTCGGGTCTACGAGGTTACGTGGAACATGGAACTACTTTTTTTCCCGGAGCGCGGAAGGATATTGCACCATTGAGTGCGTCACAGCGCCCCACTCCTTCCTCCCTCTGCTCCCCCTCCCCCCGCGCGCACGGGGTTTCCCGGCCCGGCCCCTGCTGCAGCGCGGGGCGGGAGGGAGTGATGGCGGCGCCGGCTGGGCCGCCGTGAGGGGACGGCGAGCGGCCCTGCGGCAGTGGCTGGGATGGCATAGTGGCCCATTTTCGTGGCCGCGTTTTCCCTGCCGTGTTGGTTGTTTTTAAAGCCCCGGAATCGGGGGGCGTCAAAGGGGAGAGAAAGAGGCTTCCTCGGGCGGGGGCCGGCGGCCGCGCATCCGCCCCATCCGCACTCAGATATGGCTCCCGCCTCCTCCTCCCTGACAGGCGAAACACACCCCGAGCTCTCCCCCTCCGATCCCGGGGCTGGGGCAACGTTGGTCGTGAGGGGCAGCGCTGGCAGCTCACGGAGAGGCCCTGAGGCGAGGGGGCTGATGGAGGCGCCTCTGGGGGCTCCCCGGCCCCGCTCGGCCCCGGGCTCACACCCAGCGCAGGCCGGGCCCGGGGCTGAATCCCGCAAACTTGTCCCGGGGCGCTGAGGGTGGATCATTCCTGAAGGGGATGCAGGAGTATTTGTAGGAGACGGGTTAGGTGGTCCTCGGGGTGCTGCCGAAAGCCCGGTGCTGTGGTGTGCTGCAGGTCTCAGTACAGCGGTGTCCGCGAAAAAACCTGTCAATGACTCAAAGGTTAGTGCAGTCCAAAATAAAGCACTAAGAGAAATGTTACTGTGCAAACCGATTCCATGATCATGCCCAACACGTTCATACTGTGGTAGAAAAAATATCGATCATTTTAATGCTCTTTTCAGGTTTCACAATAATCCATCAGTATTTCTTATGGAGGCAAGTAATATAAATTGTAAGCAATAATTTTGTGCCAACTTTATATGGTTTATGTGTATCACTTTGCAATCTGTTTCCATAGTGATTATATATGAAGAAATGGAGGCAGTGCTTGAAAAACTCAACCCTTTACTTGTCTAAAATATTGTAAATTGCCTAGAACCATCTAGAATACCCATAAAGGGAACCTCTCAAACACTGTATATACCATAAGTCTTCCTATGGTAGCATCTGCTGGGGCAGTATTACCTGTAGAAATAGTACAACCTACCACAATCCCAGCAAAATTATATAAATGCAGCTCCACTGTCAGCCCATCCTCATGCTCTCAAGTTCTGTCCACCCATGCTGGATAGAAATACTGAGGATATTTCTTGTGTTTGCAGTTCAGATAGACACTCAACAATAGCCAGAGGCCTTTTAACTGAATGATGCCAGTTTGTGTGGACTATTAACCTCTGGTTGTAAAACAAACAGGATGGACAGAAGAAAGAATGTGAACACAGGTTTGGGCTGGCACAGTTAGATTTCCCACTAAAGTGATTTCAGTCTAAATGGAGAAGTAACACTACTGAATATTTGTTAAGGATCTTGAATATTTACTAAGAAAGCTGTTGAATTTGATTTGATGAATATTTTTATTCAAGTACTGCATTTTAGTCTTAGTAGATTTGCAAATCTGAGAGGAAAAGATTTCCAGACGTGGGAATTTCAGGAAGGTAAGTCATCATTCTTCACAGATCTGAAATGGCATCTCAGAAACAAGTATCTACTTTATCTTTTCCAGTAAAGAAATCAGTGTCATTTCAGATTACCTGTGCATTCAGATCACTTTGAGTGTTCAGATTTGACAACAGTTTTCCACTAACAAGGCTTTCCCAGCTTTCTTTAAGGAGAAACTGTTCTCATTGCTCTATCTTGCTGCAAATCTTGTTTTATTCCACTGGGCCAAACTTCATTCTATTAAAAAAATAAATAAAAAAAACCCTAGAAAAAATTTTTACATTATTGTCTTCAATCAAGGGGGACAATTTTTAAAATTGATATTGTTATTTACTGGCTAAAATAATGGGGAGTCTCTTGATTAGATGCCAAGATGTCTTGGCATTAGGCAGCTACAGAGCCAAACAGTGCTGCCTGCCCCTGAGCTCCTGATCACTGGCCTTTATTGAGGAGCTTGAAATTTCCCTGTCTGATGATTTTGTTCATTTCTGATTCACCTGATGCTTAAAGAAAATCCTGTGAGCGTGCTGATATCTGCTGTCACATGGTCGTGGCAGAGTTTGGCAGTCTGATCAAATTATTTGGTCACATTATTTGTTCTGGTTCATGGTTATTTTAATGCAGTGACACTCCTCAGTCCAATGGCCCCTTGGCAGATGCTCTGTTTGCCTCAAGTGTTGTATAACTTACAACAAGTTATACAAGTGTTGTATAACTTAAGAAACAAATCATCAGTTCCCACTGATGTCCAGTGAAAGGCATTTATTTGTATGGATGTTGCACATTAAGGTATATGAGAAAAGGAACCAAGTGTTTCCTCCAGTGGAAATCATTGACTTCTTTTACCAAATGAAAAAAATGAAAAGAAATTTTGTTTCTTAAACTTCAAGCAAATGGTTGGAAACACAGAATCAGTCTTCTCTTTTTGTGAAACAAGATAGCAGATACCCAGATTTCTTGTACTAGCAATGACCCCTGACTGTACTAGAGAAAAAGATCCTACATTTTATACCTGTTAAAATCCATGTACAATGTTTGAGAAATATCTCTTTGGTTATAGTAGAGCAAACAACCTTTTCATGTGATTTCATATCTTCCTTGTGTATTTTTGGGCCAGCGTTAGCCATACTCTGCCTGGATTTATTTATGTTCTGAACATGAAGCATCAAACTGAGAGGTACCAAAAGGTCAGATTTTGTCACTGACAAAAATCTTGTAATGACACTGGGATTTCTTGTGGTCCCCTGGCTTTAAATCTGATTAAGCTTTTTAGAGCAGCCTCAACTGAAAACTTGCTCCCCAAGGACCAGGTTCATGTTATCATCAGGCAGAAGAGATACCAAGAAGGCACTAAATAATATGTCAGTGCTACTAAAGATAGGATCCACAGCCACATATATATGTACACCTAATATAGTTCTGTAGATGTTTCCCAAAAAGACAATCCCAGTGAATCATGAGCTCTTTAGTGAGAGTGAACATAATTACACATTTATTAACAGGGGTAACAGATGGACTAGCTGGTTTAGCAGCTGGCTTTCCAGTGATTATTCATGCAGATTGAAGTAAGGAGTGACGTATCTAAAGAAAGCAGTGGGAGCTGACACCTCCTGAAACTGAGCTCCAGTTGAGCAATCCCTGCTCACCAATATTCTGGCAAAGGTGGTGGTACAGTTTGCATTAGGATATCTCAGAAATAGCCTTTTAGAAATCTCATAGCATGGTTTGAATTTGAAACTGCCAGGTACTTCACAGGAAACCTGCAAGATACCAGAGTTCTTTTCCTGCATTTGTAAATCTGGTGCCAGAGTTCTGACTCTGTATTATTTGATTGCCATGACTAGCAGGGCGAGGAAGGTGATGGTAAACAGAGTTTGCTCACAGTAGGTCATGTTAAGGATCAAGATGATTTGTTAGGGTGTTGTTAGCAAGAAGTAATGTTTTTCATTTCATCAGTCCCAAAGGATCCTGCCTAAACAAAAGCACGCTTCCTCAGACGTAGGAGTGGATAGGAAAGATTCTGGAAAACCTCCAGGGGAGAAAGAAAGTCCAAATTCCTGGAGTCCCGTGCTTGTTATTTAAATGCAGTCAGGGTGTCATTAATGCTAACAAGCATTTTTGGTCATTCCATTGAAATTACAATCTAAAAAAGCTAAACAAAAAAATTTATAAGATACAGTGTTTTTAATGGATTGAGAATACTGGCTTTGTATTCTGTAATACCTCAGTGTAATCCGAAATGCGCATTAGGATGACTTTAGTACATTGGCCTGCTAGGCTTGCTTTGTCATCCTTTTTTAAAGTTATTTTACAACTTTGTTATGTTTTGACAGATATTTCTAATCTTTGTAACTGTAGTCAAACTTGTATTGTGAAATCTCAATGATGTCCCTGTTGAGTGAATTGAAAGTACATCCAGAATTTCCTCTCCCTGTCCAAGTTCTGTCTCACTGAATAGTTGTGCACTAGGCCAGTAAGGAACATATTCAAAGATGCTTAAATTACTTAGGTGCCAAGCATTATGGAAAGCCAGTGGGATTTAATCTGCTTTGGTTGAATTAATTGTCCCACATGCTCAGTCTATTCAAGATATTCAGGCTTGTGCAGAGGATGTGGGGTGGACAGGGCCTTTTGCTGACTGGCTGACTCATTTGTCTGAAATGTGTGTGGAGTGGTTTGTGGCTTGTTCTTCCTAACTGCTAGGAGCACACGTCTCCAAGGAGTGTTCCTGCTTCAGTTGTGCAGAATTTTGGTTCTTAGCCTAAGTTGTCTCATTCTCACTTAGATTTTTTTCTTAATTAGAATAATTTGTTAAACTATTTAAGACTAATTTACTTGGTTGTTTTTTGTTTGTTTTTTTTTTTTTAAAGAAACAGCAAAGTTGTGTGAATTTAGTCTTTCAGGTTATTCATCCATTAATTCATCTCCTCTTAGAGTCTGGAGTTTAAATTCAGACTCATAGTGACCCTCCTGGCTTCAGAGGTTTGACGTTATTTGTTACTTATTTCTTATTCTGTAATAATGAAGTTCTTACTGATTTTTTAAGAAAGATGGTGTTTCTTTTATAAGTGGGACAGTTCTTGTAAGCTGCTGCTGAAGAGGAAGCAGCAGAAGTGCTCCAAGCCCTCAGAGGAATCTTGGTTTCTCAGCCCTCTCTCAGAGGGTCTATAAAGAACTAAGGGAAATCAATTACTACGTATTTTTATAGTGGGTATAGTTTCATTCAAAACTTTGAATTTGTGAAAATTTTCCCTTTTACTTTGGTTAGCATTTGGTTGGTCTTCTAATAAAAAACTAGGGTTAATTCTAGAAAGTCAGTATTTAATTTCTTAGTGGAAGTATGTAAATTACTGTTAATTCTTTAAATGGGTGTAACGAAAGAAAACTGTCATATGGAATCACTTATGGTGGTCTTGTAATTTTAGTAACGATTCTGGTAATAAGAAGAATGTTGGCACAATAAAATCTTAACCCAAATACTTGAAACAGAAATGCGCTTTTCTTTCTATGATTTTTGTAGTCATCCAGTCTTCTGCATGCTATAAAACTCAATAATTACAGTTTCAGGTCTTGAATGTTCTTCTTGATTGAGCAATTAGATTCTTTGTTTCCAAGTTTTCAAGGTTTGTAATCAAGCCCAGGACATGGAATCAGCTTAGCTCTGTTCTCTGTTGTGTTAAGGACTCCTAGTGTGACCACAAACTGGAATTTTAGCATTAAAATTGAGCAGATGATATTTATTAGACTTGCCATTGACTTTTATTGGAATAAGAGTACTTTTTGCTCTTCAATTTTCTTCTCTGTAATGTGGGGGTGATAGTATTTGCCTCAGAAGTTATGTGTGGGCAAATCCTTGAAAAATGTGGAGATCAGTAATGGAAGAAGGCCTAGAAATCTTGATAGAAGTTGCAGGCTACTTTCAGGGTAGAATTTTTTCTTTATAATACAAAAGTAAATAAAGCTGAGAGATGAACCAGGTGGCAGACGATAACATCCTGACGTAGTTGTGGTTACATTTATTTTTAAGTCATGAAATACTGCATGTCATCTATTTCTGTGAGACAATCTGCAAAGAACATTTTTTCCACCTCTGAGAGAAAGATGAATATAAGCCCTGTGCATTATTTTGAAGAAAACCCTTTTCCTTCTGCTATTGGGTAACCATCTCTGCACATTATTTATTCTCATGATTATACAAATTTGCAATCCACTGATATTGCTTGAGTTTTTTAATTGCTGATTTCAGTTGGTTAAGTTTTGTAACAGCCACTGCAGGCAGACCTATGCTCTGTATTTAATTTGAGTACCTTTCCTCATTGGTAAAAAATTTGAGTGTTATGTACTTAGTAGGAGGAAGTAACGCATGTGAACCAAACCCAAGATGAAAACACCGGAAAGGCCAAGCAGGTCTTTGACTTTTACAGGGGTGAATTCATGGGACCAATTTGTGGTGAAAAAAGTAGCAATCTCTTAATGTGTCCTGTAGATATGTGTACCTTGCTAGGTGCCCTGTGTCCTGACTGGTGACAGCAACAAGCCATGTGACTCTGTCCTTCCCCATGCCAATCCCACTTTTGGACGTCACAACAAGCACACTGTGCTTTTCAGAGTGTGTGTGCAGTGCTGTGAGTTATGAGAGCCTATCTCAGATTAGTGACAACAAATTGTCTGGTCTTATCAACTGATGCAGCACTGCACAGAGAGCTTTGCTTTGAGTGTATTACAGGTATTTATTGTCAGAATATTTCAAATGTGTACGTCCCTAAGCATTAAGACATCACAGAAATAACTTCATTTTTTCCCTAACAGAAGCTCTTTCTGACCATATCCAGCACTGCATATTAACTGAATTCTCTTGTTTCTTCTCTATCACAGCATTTTAACCTTCACAACAGTGTTTTGCAGTTTATAGAGCTTGTTACAACATGTAAAAGTTAACAATAAAGCTAGATACTTTGTCATTAATAAAATGAACTGTGTAATCAGAAGTATTGGTCTCAAGGTAAATCTTAATTTCTACAAACTGAAAGTTCCCTTTTGAGCTTTACTTTTCATAAGAAAATTGAGACTGTTAATTTTCTTCAGGTAACTATAGCTCAGATTCCCCAGGTTTTGTTTCTGTCACTGATACTGGCACAATGTGAAACTATAGATGAGTAGTTTCAGCTTTATGCCCTTCTTTCATCTCTTTGTAAAATGGAAACGATCATCTCTCTTTGAAGAATCTCTTAGATTGTAAACTGTTTAAAGCTGTGGCTGATTGCTTTGTGAGCCATGCTTCATCCTGCAAAGCAGTCAGCTCAGTGTGGGGAAAAGTTAAAAAAAAATTTTAAAAATTAATCAAGATGAACATTGTGACTTGTTTAATCATTTTGTTTTCTTAATACTTCTGAGGGTTTTTTTTATGAAAACAAAGCTATTCCAAGGCTTTTCTCTTTAACAGTGTTAGAGATGCATGTTCTTACTGTGGCTGAGTCTGAAATGTGTGCCCATGAAGGTGAAGTGCCAAGTGAGCTACTAAATGTAACTGCTCCGGTTTTGGGGGCTTCTGTTTAGTGCTAGGAAGCCTCTGGAGGCCAGTTCTCAGCCCCAGTTGTTTGTGCTTCAGTCCATCCCAGAATGCTGTTCTATATTATTTTTTATGCCAACTGAATACTGCCAGATGAGACAGAAATGAACATGTGAGGTGCTGGATTAGTAAGGAATTCAGTCTTTTCCTCTCAGGAACATCTGCCCCTGTTTTCCACATTTTCCAGCAAGCGTGGACAGGGCCTGATGCAAGCACAGACAGGATGCAGGTGATCCCTTTGCTTCAGCCAGGGGTAACAGCGGTGCTGCTTGTGCCAGTCGAGGACATGCACTTTAACACTTCATGTCACAGCAGCTGGCAGTGGCCAGAAACCTTTGTTCTTTACACAGCAGGAGAGAGAAATGCGAGTTCATGCTGAATTGCAGGAATATATCGATTCATTTATTTCGTGCATGGGATAAAAGTGATTAGATTATAAATTGCTGGCAATTGTTTTGCAGTATATAAAGAGAATGTATGTCCCTCTATTCAAAGTACTTTTTATCTTGTGCTTTAATTTAAGAGCTTCTGATAATTGTTTCTGAGTCTTAAGTAGTTGGTTTTTTTGCTCAGCATTTATTTGTGGCTCATTCTTCTGATTCATTTAAAAGTAACAAAGTAACAAATCAGGAAAATCCTAATTTCAAAGCAGGCACATACTATAGTACTCGGTAACTACCCAGTTACTGGTAGTTTTTCTTTCGTTCTTTTTTGTTCTCTGAAGCTTGTGTTACCATTTCTAAATGTATTCTGATATATACTTTTCCATAGGTTACAAGACTACAAGATTTTATATGCCATTATTGCTTTTATTTCAGCAGGATTTTAACAAACAAAGCACTGATTTAATTTATGTAGTAATATCAAATAAAGACTCAGTCAAACAATGGCAGATTCTTAGAGGACTTTATTTGGATGTGATAGTGTGTATATCTTAAGCTCAGAATTCTCTTCTTTCACCTTTCTGTCCAAGAAAGCTGAATTAGCACAAAAATGATTTTACAGTTAATTACCCAAAAGGAGTTCTCTGATTTCCTTTACTCTTATTCATTTGCATTGCTAATATTCATCTCTTCTGGGAATACCACTTTGTACCCCCAGGAACACACTTTTTTCTTAAATAATTGTGGAATTGTGTTTGCTAATTTATGTCACATCAGAATTGTCTTTGCTGATTTCCTGGGCTAACAGACTCTGTATCTTTATGCAGAAGGAAAGAGAATGAAGTGAGAACTGTAAAGGACTGCTGCCTCAGAACTGCTGTTGCCATAGAGCTGCTAACGAGGAAAAAACTGCAGCATGGATTTCTTGTGCTGTTGAAGGTAAGATGAGGGCACAGCAAAGACTGTAGGAGGGGGAGGGGAGGCGAGGCAGAGGGAGGGAGAAGAGGAAGAAAGTCTGCGTCCTTGCTGTCTAAAAAAGGAAATTCAGTGTCAGTGTTCATGAGCAGAACTGCTGGTGCAGAAGAACAAAGCTATCTCAGTTGTTTAGGGTAGCAGGAGTGATGAGCAAGCAAGCACACTCCCATGCTTTCAGGAGGAAATGCTGCAAAGAAAGGAGGGAGAAGAAGAGTGACTTTTTCCTTTAGAAAATACTCACTGCTGCTTCAAGGTAGCTGCTTTTTGATACTACTTTGGCATTAACATTATTACCCTGGGTAAAGACAGCTGTGAAAAAACTCAGTAGGGAGATAAACAAGAAGAAAAAGTAGTGGTAAAAAATTCAGCATAATCTTGAGCTGATGAATTCTGTTTGTATGTATTAAAATGTCTCAGTTGTTACATTCAGCTGTGCAATGCTGTGAAACCTTTCAAAATGCAAGTGAAACTATGTTTTTTGTGGTAAGATTGTTGGGATATGTCGATGTGTTATCAACATTTTATCAATAATCTTTTGTCTTCTGTTATCTAAGTAGATATCTCTTGAGTGGAAATGTATAATAAATAAATAAAAACTAATATTAGGTATTCAAGAATACTGACTATAGAACCAACATCAGACATGCTTTCTGTGGGATTCCTTTAATAGGGTGAGCTTTGCACTAGGCTAAGACTTCCATATCATTGCAGAATTATCTGCAACAGACTCATGCAAAAGCTACTGCTGCTGCTTCTACATCTATCATGATACATATTTTTGCTATCCTTCACCTGCTCCTTCTCTCAGTCGTTAGGATGTTCCTGAGGCAGCTGAACCCATGTACCCTGCACAGCAAACCCAGCACACCTGCCATGTTTGCACGGTGGGGCCTTGAGGAGAATAAAACAAACTGTGGAGGCAGAGATAACACTGTCTTAGCTATGTTGATACTCCCGTATTGGTATTGCTTAACCATCTGTTTGCTGTGTTATTGAGTGTGCTTGGATAGATCAGCCCTTACTCACAATTCCTTGTTTTGCACTTTATCACCATTTATCAAATAGTGTTCGAGTCTGGAGTCTGTTTGCAGTTTGGGTCAGAGTGAATTTTTTTCTGTAGCAGCCTGGTAGTATGATTGCGATTCAGTAATTCAGGCTATAAATGTTAGGGATTCAGATTTTTATTTTTAATATTACCATCTCTCACTGTGAAATTGTTATTCTTTGAGTGTATAGAGTTTAGCTCATGCATTTCCCAGTCACGAATGGCACTGGGCGAGGTATTATCAATCATGAATACATAAGTTTCCATTTCCAAGGTTTGTCATGTGGAATTGGATGTTGAAATGTATTTTTACAGCCAGACTCATTTTGCGATTCAGACTAATTTTGTCAAACTCATAAGCTACGGAAAGTTCTTCTGCAGTCTTCAGACCCATTCTTTTGATTTACTTTGGTCCCCAGTGCACTCAGGGTTGATAACATCCTGTTAAGGTTTGTGGAGGTCCTCTGTGCCAGTGGGTTCTTCAGAGACATGAGGTGATTACTCAAACAAGTATGACTGTATAATAAACTCCTCTTTGTAGAATAACTGCTAAAGAAGGAATGGATGGGCCCTATCCAGACAAAAATGTAGTTGCATTATATAAATATTTAGTGGAAGGTTAGTGTTGTAGTCTAAGATTGATTTCATAGTTCTTCATTGGCAAAAATGGGTGTCCAGAAGCACAGTGTTGCTAAATGACAAGCTAGTCTCATAAATTTCAAAATCGCATGAATATTTATTGGTTTCAGTTGATGGATTGATGGTGGCTAGCATGTATTTACAGTGGAAAAAAGCAGAGCTGCAGTACTGCTGATACGGAAATGTCTTGAGAGGAGTGCACTCACATTATAACCTTCATATTGATGCTGTTCCTATGCCAAACTGACAGCTACAACCAACAGATCAACTTGAGTCAAAATTTCAGAGGTGTCTTGGTTGCCTTATGATAGAAAAGCAACTTAATGAAGCTGAACAAGGCAGATGAGTTGTTTGTAAATTTACTAATCTGTCCACACGTTTGTACTGAACTCTAAAGAAAGATGAGATCTTGTAGTTTATGCTTGGTTTGCCTGCTTCTTCCACCTAGTTTATATTGTGGGAGTGATCAAGAGAATGAGGAAGTATGGCAAACATTGCCCAGAACACTCTAATCTCTGTATTTGGGCCAGGAAAAAAAGCTGTTAAGCCACTAGTGCTTGTCTGGTTAATGCCAGGACTTGCACCAATTCCCAAAACACTGTAAAATATAAAAGCTACTTTGATGGCTAATGCTGCCCATAATTACTTTTTCAAGGTGTTGCATTGCTCAGTCTTCATCTCAATCACTCCAAGTAATATCAGCTTTCTACATGGTAGACTTCGGCTGAGTGCTCCAAGGCCTGATTTTTGAAATACTGAGTACCCATAATGCTACTTTAGGTTAATGGGAGCACAGACTTCTCAGCAAAATTTAAAATCAGGCTTCTGCACTCAAACAGGAGATTTTAGTTTAGTGGTCACAAGACTGCTTAAATGATCAGTCTGAATTCTGAATTCCTTCTGGAACTGATTTTTTTTTTTCTTTTGCAGAGCCTGAGCTATGTCCCTTTATACCCCTTTGTTTTTATTAATTTTGTGAGCATTACTACTCCTTTAGTCAGTATACAGCTAGTAGAACAACTGGCACATAAAAGGAAGAGAATTCAGTTATAGTAGATTTACTTCTTCATAATGTTTTATGGCATTAGTCTTTTTTTCTATTGGATTAAATGGCAAGAAATTAACTTCTGCTGACATGCTTAAGGGTTAGAATAAGAAATAAAACTATGTTCCTTTACATGTGTCTGGTGGATGTTTCAAGGCACTGAATATAGTGTTTTGGGCATGTAGGGAAAAGTCTTTCTTTAAACATGCAGTAGCTCCTGTTGGTGTTCTGTTGATGAGCATTACGTTCCCCAGCTTGAAATCAATAACCCTCAATTCTTGTCTACCCCAACTGTTTGAGTTTTCTTACAGTAATCTAAGTTTCAGTTAAAAATACATCCTTGTTCCTTCTCTGCCTTAGTCCGATTTGTTTTGTTCCCTTGTTTTTCACTCACCCTATAGTTATTTTGTTTCAAGCCAAGTGGTCTGTTGGCTACTGTGAAAAGTGCATCCAGTGGAAGGTGGAGAGGTATCCACCAAATTCATACAGTTCCTCTCATAAATGTGTTTTGTCTTTTCATTTTTATAACAAATATACTCCTTTGGCATGACTCTGGATTCTGCATGGAATTCTGATTCTCTGTGGCTCAATTTGAGTAAGGTAAGTTTTTAATGCCTGATCTTCAACCCATAGATCAGCATGATCAGTAGGCATAGCAGAAGAGATAAGAATCACGATGAGGTTTCTAATCCCTGTTACTCCATACTGGTAGGAGTTACTCCTTTGAAGATTATGGTTGGGTTTTCAGGGGGCAGCAGATTGAAACCATTGCAGGAGCTGCAGTGTTATGAGTATTCAATTGTAGCAAGATGCTTTACCCAACTAAAAAAACCTTCACTCTTTCCTCCTTAACACACCCTTCCTCTTATTTTAGAATGCAGTAGAAACATTGTGTTATTAATTACATTTTACCAAATGAACTTGCACATAAAGCTTAATTAAAACAGTGGAAGCTGCATTATACTAATGTGGTCTTGTAAATACAGCAGAATTAGGAGTTGTGGGTGAGTAGCTGGTTACAGAGTAGAAAATATCTGTCCCCATTGTTATTTTTTAAGAATATTTGAGGAATTAGTACATTGGATTTGGTACAGCTCTGTCTACATGACAATGCCATGTAGTAGTGTCATTTCTAATTCTGTAGCCACTTAGACTCATTTATCCTCGGAGCTGTTATTCCTAAATTGGGAGCAATTATTTTGCTGGCTGAGAGACCTGAGAAAACAAGGAAAGAAATGGGTTCTTACATCCTATCAAATAGCAGTGTTCATCATTAATCCTCCACGTGTTCTGATGTCAGGTGTTTGCACAGCTCTCTCCTGTGGCTTGCACTGTGTGAACATAGCACTAGAGGATGCTTGGAACTGCTGACTGTGATGAAAAGGTCATGTCTGAATTATGGCAAAAATCCAGTGGTCCATCCATAGTAAAGCTGAGGAATTTTTCATATGGTCAGTTAAAATATATATGTTTTGTCCCATTGTCACAGATGGAATGAGCAAGGCAGGGAGCACATTAAATTCAGACAGCTGCAGAATGGCAATCATGTGGCTCTAGATGTCAGCAGAATGAGTAAACAGAGGTTTAATTCAGACATATTTTCATACCCCAGACTCCTAGTTCCAGTTATCTGTATCAGTAAGAATGCAATTTTTCTTGTGCGGGAGGAGCTCTTATTTTTTAGATTCATGAAATTACATTTAGAGTGTTATTTATACGCTTTGCTTATAGTAAGTAACTGGCAAACGTTGATGCTCTGTTGCTATAGCTTAATATTTAAAACAGATTGCACAGATGGGGTGTTTTTAGCTACAGTGTTACTCACCCAGAGGAAGCGCTGAGTGTTCAGCCTACTAAACCGTTCCTGGCAATGACAAACCTGACAAAATTTGGCGATCATAAACCCTGTGACAAAAAATGTGCCATCTGCTGGCCAAGGAGGAAAGTACTCGTTTAGCGCTGTGGTCCCTGGATAAAGCGCTCCGGCGATTCCAGCAGGAGGAGAAGCTGCGAGTTTTGCAGAGCTTTTCAGCAGCAGAGCTGGAATAGGCCTGGTCAGGAGCTTTCTCACAGCAGATTCTGCCATCCGAAAGTTCTATTTTGTGATAATTGAAACTTTCTGTGGGAACACGTCAATGAGAAATGGAAATGTTCCATTCTAAAAATATCCAAACATTCTGTTTCAAAATTTTTGGACGTGGAACACTGATTTTTATTCCAGAATGATTTTTTAAAAGTAATTACTTCTCTAAATTATATAAGCAAATTGAAATTGTCATTTTTGTATTAAACATTAATGAAACCTTGCATCATCAATATAGCATGTGGTAAACGACCACTCAGTCCCGTGCCTCTGTACTCGTGGTTGTGTATTTGTGCTCTGTGTGGTGAATATATCAAGAGTGTGACTGTCTTTTCATTCAGGTCAGGGAGACTGGAAATGGGAAGAAAACTTTGTTTTTCTTGTATTTGCATCTTTATTTCTTTATTGTAATTTTGCAGTAATTACTTTAATTGCTACTGTAATTTAGAGAAAAACCATTTTGAGTTTATACTTCTGTTAATAATTCACTATACACAAAGAGTTTCCAGTTACAGCCAAAATCATACTAATCAAATATTCAGAAGAAAAGAAGCAGAGAACTGAAGATAACTCTCAAGGCTTTCCTTTGCGTAACTTTGTAGGTTTAATTCTTGTCAAAACAAGAAGGTAGCCTTTGCTTATTATGCTGCAAGGAAAGGAATGAATTTTAAAAGGCTGGATTTGATTAGTGATTTATCCAGAGGTTATTGTTATTGTATCTTCCTGTAAAAGGGGCTTCAGCTAAGTTGTATGACTTCTGAATGATTATTTTCAGGAAGAAAGGAAGTATAATGGTTCTGATATCACCAGTCATGACTAATATCTGTCTGTCTGTCTCCATCCATCCCTATATGGCAGCCAATTACACTGTGTAAAAAAACATTCAGATGCACACAACCACACTGAATTTATATTCACAGGGACTGTTTCTAATTTTAGATTTCACGACTTTTTCAATACATTTTAATGACTCTTCTAATGAAATTTAAAAAAAGGGAACCAGGCATTGAAAAGGGTAGGTGTGCCCACGCTGTCAGGGAATGCTTAGATTTGGGTAGAGTGTGTTCTGTTCTGTGATGTGTTGGGGACTGTCCTGCCACAATTAGAGAGACCCCTCTCTTTCTTTTTATTTTTGTTCTTGCCCCCCTTTTTGAGTTCCTATCTTTTATAGCTCCTTGACGATGGTACCTTCACCCACTTCTCCATCCCATTCACTCTGTTTCAATTTTTGCCACTAATTTGCTGTTTTCTTTTGTTCTTTTTACCCCGACTGTAGCATGCCACCCTGCCTCTGTTCTTTCCACTTCTGTGTCTCCTGACCTTTCTTGGTAGCTGTCTTCTCTTTGGAGATCACCCTATGCCTGTTATGCCAAGACCTCCTGATCCTGTTCCCATCTCTTTTGCATTCTCTGAGTAGACTTCCCCTGTCTAGTTCCTCCTCACCAGGGAAGTGATGGCTATAGAGGCACAGCACACAAAGGAAGGACCCATTCCCAGCTGTTGAATAGTCTTGATGCCACAGCAATCCTATCAGTTGGGATAACCAGAGAATTCAGAGAATTCCAGCTGTGGTGGAGGGCACTTCCACTGTGCTTTCAAGTAGTGTGGTCTTTTACAGCAAAATTAGTGAAGTGTTACCATTTATAGGACCCCACCCTGTCAATAACCCTTTACAAGACCGAGTAGCATTTCAAACTGGTGAACTGATCTGGCATTAAAGTGTTTATTTATTTAGTGCTGCGTGGAGGTTTATTTTCAGCTGAATAAGTTATTGTATCCATACAGAGGGAAAACATATTTTATTTTGTAAGAAATATTTGGTGTTTTTTAGCTAATGCATCATACCAAAACCTCAACCTTTGGAAGATACCCAGAACAGAAAAATCAGTCCAGTCTCAAAATTATGCACAACCTAATAATGGAAGAAGGCACACAAATTTTAGGTGTCTCAAGTGCTTGTAATTTTGTCATCTGATCTGTAGTATTTGTGCACCTCTGCTGAACGAAAATGTGTCAATCAATGTGCTTCTCTGAGTAGTTAATATGTATAGGGCATAATAAAATTGCTTTATTTAGGATTCTCTCAGCTGTCCCTGTTATCTCATCCAACAGAACAACTGCTAGTGATAGACTAGTGGCAAGATTGATTTGTTCAAAAAAATTACCAGGTAAAAAGGCTCCTTTGTTTTATTTTGTTCTTTAAATGATCCACTCCAGTAAATTAGAGAAAAATTATTTCACATATCTAAGAGAGGCTTCCTTGTTCTATGTTGTCTTCAGTTTTACCCATATTTGGTTGAGATTCTTCATGTAATCTGCAACATTCTTTCTGCCATTGTTTTAATTATAATACAGTAAGATTTGATGCAGTGAGTCAGTTTGTGCTTATAGAAAATTGAGGCAGCTGAGTTACACTGATTTACATATTTGCAAATATATGCAAATACACAGTATTGCCATATGGTCTTAGGTCCCCAGAAGTGCTGGTGACCTACTTGAGAATTTTAGTTAACAGAATATGAGCTTTTGCCTCTTCGTGTTTTATACATTTCAAAAGGCAGTATTCTTCTTATTTTCTATGTAACATTTCTGAAAAGGATCCTACAACGTTTGAATTATGGTAAAGCATCTGTGAGATCCAAGTCTTCCTCGATGTTTTCTGTAGCTGTATTGATGTTTTCTGCTGCAGAAGGCAAGAGATCCTCATTTGTGAATTCTCTGGGAAAGCTAGGAGGGGCTGGAAAGCCCACAAGTTGTTTCCATGGTTTTCCAGGACATCTGGGGTGAGGAGATTCTGGGCGATCTGGCAACCCATTAAATAAAGAAATATCAGGAAGAATTAGTGGCTCTGCAGGTCTACTGGTTTCCTCCCCTGCAACTCCTGTACTAACCAGCTCCAGTGCTGTTTCAGCACTGGTTGATGGGAAGGTTTCATTTTGATTAAAACCCCTTTCGTTTGACTCATCAGAAGATTTGGGGTTTGGATGTTTATGTTTATTCTTTTTACTGTGTTTTTTATGCCCACACCCATGGCCACTTCTGCGCTCACAACCAATTTCATGCCTGTGCCTTTTGTCATTCTCATGCTCCTTTTTAACTCCATGCCTGTGCTCGTGCCTGTGTTTGTGCCTGTGTATGTGCTCAGGTTCACCTTCACCTTCTGGTTCCTGTCCATTGTCTTTCCTCGTTCCTGTGCTAGGGCTTTGACTTTCTCCTTCATTTTCGTCAGCATGTGAGACTCCATTTGTCTTGCCTAGCATCGGAGTGCTCCGGAAAGGTGTGAATCCAGGAGGCCTTCTTGCAAAGAACATCTAAAAAACATTGCAATAATAGCCACATTTGTTACATGAAAAAGAACAATTGCTTCAGATATGGGAAATTCAGAAGCTGTCTCATTACAGTACATGAATAATTCAGCAGATTTTTAAACTAAAATCTAAACTAAATAATTCTCTCTTCTGTGGTAAGCATACAAACATAAACATCCTGCCAAATAACTCTGGAGTATTTTAGCAGCTATATGTGTAAAAGAAAAATTTCTCTATCACTGAAATTTTGTCAGCGTAATAGAGGAATGATACTACAAAGAGCAAAACACATGTACTGGTTTTAATTTATGAACAATACAGTTGGATTCTAGGACTAAATGTCCCAACACTTGTTAGAGTGTTACACTGCCATGTATGGAACCAATTTGTGCTGAAGGTTAACACATCTCTGAGTAGCATCAATGGCAGAATACATAGAAGATGTGTCATTTTGTTATATGAAAAGTAACTATTCAATTTTTTACTTCTAAATTTGTCATATGCATTTCAGAATACTGCCTGGAAATAACACACAGGGGTTAAAGCTGATAATATCAAACATTCTGTTGTTATTAGGTCATCTCTCCCTCATCAGTGTTCAACTGGAAGAGAAAGACTGAGTACATGGTGTATGGTCACAGTCCAACATGAGTTTCATTTTTCTCCACCAAAGTCTGTGATTATTATCTAGCTGCAAATCAGAGTTATTTGGCTTGAAGCTAAATTTGAAAGTTGATATGGATAAAATATTGTAGTGAAAATAGAGAGGAGAGACATTAGTTTATATATAACAAATGAATATGCTGAGCACAATGAAGTTATTAGTTATGAGGGCAGATTAATCTGTCTTTATTCAGTGTCACACTGGAGTCTCTGCATATATTAAAAACCCTGCAATCATCAGAAATATCTGATAATAAAAATATTTGTATTCCATTTTGAGATTTTCAAACTGACTCTCATTCAAGACTAGTTCATTGTGGAGCTGAGTAGGAAGAAACTGGAGGATCCTTCTGCAGAGACTGACAGCTGTGGCAGGTGCCACTCGACTAATATGGAAAGGTTCACAGATGCTTTGGAAATCTGTGGGGTATAATTACTGTGTTGGCAAATACATTTTTATTTCAACTTTTAAACCTAGTATGAGTAGTAATTTGAGGGAGTTGATGGGGCTTGATTATTCACAGCTCAACTGACAATGCAGAGGAGCAGCCAACAGGCAGAACTTCTCCCTGTCCCAGTGCCTTTGTTTGTGTGATCTCCTTCTTGGCCACTGACTCACCTTCCGGTGAAACTGCTCTGATGTAACAGGCTGTTGAGGTTAGAGGGTGAGAGAGAAGAGTGTGACATTAATGAGGCTGTTAAAAGAACTGTGTTCCCTTACTTTTGGTATAAAATACAGGATAATTTGGAATGGATAAAGAATTTATCGACTGCCTTTGTCCTACTCTCTGCTTAAGAGGATGAGTAATGAAGAAGAATCTTACCAATTCCTGTTCTTCAGAGCAGTTCACCTTGGGATAGATTTTACCCTGCCATGGGATCACTTGAATTTGTGCTTCACATGACAGTGATGCCTGTTGACAAAACAAAAACCAACACCTTAAGGCAACAAAACTTCAGACACAAAGGAAGAGACTTGGGCCTGAAAAACAAACTTTTTTTTAATAATACTTTAAAATCCTTGGAACTTTAACCAAATATTTATGAATTCTATCTTAGTGATGAATACTTCTGTATTGGGACACATCACGGCTTAGCTTTTCAAGGTTATAGTATGCCTGTGTGAACACTGTAATTCAACTTTGGGTTTCAGATTGGATCTTGAAAATTGGATTTTTCATCTCCATCACTTTTGGAGTACTAAATGCTTAATCTTCAGAATATTCCTAAGAATTTTTTTTTTGTTGATGGTATTTCTCCTACAGAAAATTGGGAAATTGAAATAAAATCTTACTTTTTTATTTTGAGTGCCTGCTGCACTAACAAATTTTTAAATCTCACAGGTAAGCACTGTTCATATGGTGGGAAAAGAGATGGGAGATAAAAGCTCTCTCCCCAAACAACTCCCTTGCCTATGGTTTCTGGCCTTATCAGCATTCCTTTCCAGCGTCCAGAACACATTTTCCCACTATCAACACCATGGCATGCACTCCAGAAACATCATTCCTTTGCACAAGTAACACTCCAGTCTCATGTTTTCCTTAACTGCAAGTCCACAGAGTCAGGAGTATTGCAGTTATTTCATTTGGCAGCAGCCTCCTCCTCTCCTTTCTTTGATGGATTATTATCAAAAGAAAGTTCCTTTGGTTTTTCAGTGAGCACTGATCCTGCAGCTGGAGTGACTCAGTTTAAGTTTCAGGGTTTCTTGGGTTACAAACAGTGAAATGTGCCCTTCTTCTTGAAACAAAAGTTTACTGAAAGAGGTAACAGAACCCAGGATGTGATTTTACTTCAGCGTTTACAGTTTCTGATGCAAATGAATTTGTCCTTTAGAAACATTACAGTTGGCAACATTATCATTACTTACACTGTTTGATGTGGCTGTACAGTCCTCATTAAGGTTTTCAAACTCACTCTTAGAGCAGTTTGTCTTCCAGACTGTAAATTTTACTTGATACTTTTTTCCTGCAACCACCTGAAAAATCAGCAAAATGGTTTTCTGTGCTCAAAGCATTTTAATGAAAAGGGTCCACAGGAAAGATGATTTTCTACAAGCTTATACTAATATTCTACAAGTCCAAACCACTGGGCCATCATATATTAAGAACAATGTTAAAATATTTGGCAGTAAACTTATCTGCTTCTAATCAAATAACTTATTTACTTCAGTTAATATTCTCAAAAATTCTAGCATTGAAGCTGAAGGAAACAGAAAAGGTCAGAATAATATTGGACCCACAATTATTAAATGTCTGTAGTAATTTCATTAGTAACAGATGAAATCATTAGTGATAGCACTGTAGAGAGCCAAATATGATGTCAGAAAAGTGGAATGTGAGTAAAACAAAGTGCGTGATGAATGGGCTCAGTTGAAAATGAACCTATTTGCCAAACGCATTAAACAGAGAAACTGCATGGGTTCAAGAATGTGCCTGCTAGGAGTTCTCATAGTATTTTTCACAGAGCTTGAAATAATATATCTTCCTTCAGGGACATCAGGCAAGACGTGAAATTCTGTTTCTCTGAAATCTATTTTAAAGGTGTATGCATGCTAATATCAGTCATGATAGGGAAAGTCAGAAAGAAGTTTGAAAGAAGAAATGACACAGATATCAGTAAGATAAAATGAGCTGTTTGGAAAAATTCTGGTGTGCTTTTAGAGCCTTCTCCAGTGACACCTCATGCTCAGGAGTACTTATGACCAGGTATTTTCTAAACTACTCCACTGTCAAACTTTCAATTCTATCCTAAAATTCTGTTTTGATGTGTTGGGACAGTAAAGCAGGCTTATGCAAATGCTGACTAATATTATCCTCCTAACTCCTTGTCCTTTATCAAGCTCTATTTATCTGTATGTCTTAAGCACAGATGTCCTTCTCTGAATCTAGCTGAAGTATTATTAGCAGCACAATCAGTATATAAAATAACAGATTTCTGAGGGAAATTAAGCAGCCTCATTTCTTGGACTATACGACAGGTGGACACTGCCTAAAATAACATGGAGAGTATTGGTGTGATGGATCAAGAGAGTAGTCCTGTCTAATAAAAATTTTATACTTTAGAAGTCTAAAATATATTACAGAGGTAAAAAGTAGGGTAGATACACAGAAATCAGATACCCTGAGCCAACCTTCTTCACATCCTTTCAAAATCATTTTGTTTTAAGAAAAAAAAAAAATTAAGAGATGGGAAATTTTTGAATCATTTTTGAATGCAAGCCAATATGGATTATATTTTACAGGAAAAATGGCATGGATATTTCAGTTACCACATGTATCAGCACTTAGACAAACATATTATTTCAAATCTAAACATAAACTTTAGCTAACATTCAGCTCAGGCCAATAATAATGTCATGTCTGTTCCTCATCTCTGTGATATATCCCAACCTGAACTGTCGCTGATTGTATTTCTCCACCTTTATAGTAGAAATCATCATTGCTCTCTGAATTAAACTTCTCTGTAGAAACCTTCAGTAGTTCCTTCAGTTCCGGACTGTCGTTTGGGATAGGCCTTGGACAACCTGGGCAAATGGCAGCAACTACTGTTTCTTCAACTGAAAGAGACCAACAGGTTTCAGATCTAAGAAACAAAAGATTCAATGTAGGTAAAGGCTGGGAAAAACAGTTATAAAGCCCTGCTTTCTGGAATTCTTCGTATTTGGGTCTATGAAATGAAAACAAAATATATTTGAGTTTTATATGGTCAGTAATATCATATCTTGGTTATCTAAAAGAACATCACCACCTACTGCCACTTGGGACACTTAACAACAGTTTTCTGGTAGAAACAAGAATTGTGTGTGCCAGTTGTGGATAGCCAGAAAATATGGAGAGGGAACAGCTACATGTATGGAAACACCTGATTTGAGTGAAACAAGAGGTGCATGTAATCGGCAATGGATTTTTGTGTTGAAGAAAACCTAGCCTGAATGGGTGAGAATGCAGCACTTCCTACATGGAGCAGTATCTGTGTCCAGGTAGGCTGGAGGAAAAAGTAACCATACGTAACAATAAAAGACATTGAAAACTGTGGAACTTTCAAAACTGATAGTGCCTAAGACATACCTGGAAGCTTGCAGTCGCTGGCGGTATCCACGATCTCTGCCCGAAGATTCTGAAATGCTTTGGCCTCACATTTAGCTACACGCTAGAGTAAAAAATGCAAAACAACTCCTTGTTACTTAGAAATAATGAACAAGCTCACACCCTAATACCTTCCTGCTAACAGAATAAGTCAAGCATGCTTCTAATAATTCCTTCCTTCCTTCCTGCCTTCCTTCCTGCCTGCCTTCCTCTGGAAGCCAGAAGTCTGACAGACAGTCTGCAGAGGCAATAAACAATCAGGGTTCTAAAGGACCACTCAGAGAAAATAACACCCTGAAAGAGAAGCCAAATGAACGATTTGTATGTGTTCATTACAGAAAAAAAATGAGGATGTTTACAAGCCAGAATCGTATTTTATGGAGAACTCCATGGAATTTCTGTCTCAAGCTGTAAAGACCAAAAAGAAAATTACACAATTATGGAATCAAAAGTTAGTGTGTTTCCTGTATTTTCTCGGATCTTCTAAAGGAACTGTGGTAGATAACTTGCTTAAAATTGCCTTGATGTCTTAAAGCTGGAAGACAGCAGATACTGATTCTGGGGGGTTTTTTTAAAGGTTATAGAGCCTAAAACCAATTCTACCATTCCAGTGATTAAAAATGGTAATAAGGAAAGAACTAGCAGCAATGAATACAGCCAGGAGAGACTGAGGTATTGTGGTAAACAGAAGTCATATTTTGCAGATTTTTCAAAGTTCTTCAAAGAATCTACAATGGTGGGTAAAGAAACCTCTTGATATACAGAGATTTTCAAAAAGGTTTTGGTGAAATCCTTTATCAAAGTCTAAAGAAACCCAATTAACTGTAGAATAAGAAGGAAGACTTAAAATTCAGGATCAAGATCTTAGGGCAATGACAGTTACTTGAAAATGTAATTATAAAAAAATCTACTTAGTAGTATTTTAGAAAAACTAATGAAGAATAATGTCAAGGCTTATTATCCAGGTTAAAGGGACTGACATAATGTCCCAGTATAGCTCAGTGGTTCTTATTTGTGTTGAATACAGGGTGCAATTCTGGTCTTCCCATTTAAAAATTAATAGTACAGAGCTAAATAAAGGTACATGGAAACTTCCTTGGAATTTGGTCATTCCAAGGTGTGCAATATTCTTGGATTATGGTATTCTAATAATATCTGTCAATGATCTATGAGCAAGTTCAGGGGATAAGTGCTAATGATCTAATTCCAGAAGCCCTGTGTGACCAAAGCAGTATGTGAGTGAGGCAGTGCTCCTGCAGTAGGTGAGGTGACAGAAGTCATCACCTCTAGGTGACAGCTGGGGAAACTCAGACTCAAGGAGATTAAGTAACTCACTTAAGGTTTAAGGGCAATGGGTAATGGAGGGATTTGCTTCAGCTAGTCTGACTCTCACCCTTCTGTTATTTACCAGTGTTGTCATTCTTTCCTTTTTTGATCAATACTTCTGAAACATTCTTGAGATGTCTAAGGAGTAATTTTTGAACAGGAGAGGCTCTAGAATGTAACACTCAATAGTGCATTTCCTCAACAGCTAAAACAGATACCAGTCTGTTCCCTCTCATTTAGCACCACTGTTCCTAGTGACTCTGCATTCCTGCCCTCTGCCTTGTGTTTGCAAAATCGTTTTTCTGATCCTCTCATGAGCTGGTTCAGGGAGGTCAGTTGAGAGAGGCAGCCTCTATTTTTGGTGCAGCTGCTTCAGTTCCAGGTCAGAGAAGCTGAGGCAGTACCTTGGTTTGCAGCACTGTTTCACTGGATTATGTATATTTGCTAATAAATTTCTTTTGAAGCTCTCTTATTTGGTCTGTGGTAGAGGTTAAGTAATAATTCAGCTATTTATTTTTCTTAGAAAATGTCTTAGGCTGAAAATTGTGCTAATATTAATTATCACTTCTTGGGTTGTACATGAGTAACTCCTTGAATATCTGGATAGAAACTTCTCAAGGGATTTATTATTTGGGTGAGACTGGTTAGATTCTGTAGAATAATCTGTAAACCTTTCAGTGGTCCTCTTAGTCACTGATTCAGAAGACATGGATGTCCTAATTGCATAAATAGACAGTTATGTATAAGACTGGATTTAAACTTTGTTCACGAAGTGAAGCAAGGCTATAAATATTTTCTTGAGTCAGATCTTAATGATTATTTGTTAATGTGATATTTTCTTGATAAACAGATTTTGAAGATTACTTACACCTCTAGAAGTGATTTTGCATTCTGGAGTTAAATCTGGAAATTGGTCTTTGGAGCAATTAGTCTCCTTAATTTCATATCTTATTATGTAATTCCATCCAGCTACCACCTGGAAGAGATATTTAGGTTATACATTATGTAAAACAATATAAACTTGAAAGTTAAACTGTTACATGAGATTAGCAAAGAAAGCAAAACTACTCATCTAGTGCCTTCCATCTGTCAAATCACTTTGCGGTCATTAAGCTATAGAGTGTTCATTGACAACAAAAAAAATCTTGTCCTTGCAGTACAAAATGTAAACTAAATCCTGCTTTTGTTAGAAGTGCATTTTGTATTTGGTGTCCACTTCTGGCAAGCCTGCAGCCTCCTACTGCTGGGTTTCTTGCACTTTTCTCCAAATATCTGTTACTTATTACTCCCTGTGACAGGAATCTGGCCCAGATAGATGACTACAGTAATACAGCCTGGCAAGTCCTGCATTCCTGAGCATGGGACACAGTAAAACAGTATCTGAATAATGTAACTTTATACTGCTGGCATATTTTTTTGTTGAGTGTTCTGCATTTATCATCTACCCCTAGTTGTGTCTGTCCTGGGCTTTACCCTCCCACACACATTGTTTTGTCCAGGTTCATAACCCTTTTTAAAAATTTTCTCTCGAGGAAGCTCTTCCATTTTCCTCACTGTGGCTACTGCTTCTCACCCATGAATCTCTCCGTATCATAGTATTGGGCCAGGTAACATTGGATCAAAAAGGAGAACTAATCAAATATAGGAACTTTCTATCTCAGATCAATTGAAGTGGAGGACTCTGACTTTTCTCTTTTTGCCAGAGGTGACATGATGGTTCTCTTTCCAGCTGCTGGATTGCAGTCTGTCTGTAACATTTTGTCATGTGGCTTAAATGTTGTGCAAGTTTGTCTTTCAGCAAAGAGGATTGCTGCCATCAGTAAATATAGAGGACAGTCTGATATAAATCAAGAGTCAAACTGACTCAGAGACCAGAACTTGCTTTTGGCTAAGTAAATACATAGAGGTTCAAAGAAAAGGGTCTGTGTTTGCTGGTGGGTTGTACACTAGTTAAAAACCAAATAAGAAACTTTACTTTCTAGCAATGTCACACCAACCCATAGGAGAGCCTTTCACAGGGAAGGAATTCTTGCATGGAATACCAGATGACACAGAATTTCTGCAACCTGAGTAGTCATTTCTTGCAAAGCAGATATTGCCGTGAGCAGAAATCCTGTAGCAAGTGGTATGTTGGTTTTTTAGGTTTTCTTACCCATTTTTCCTGTGTGGGGTTTACCTGTGCAATAGCACATAGCAGCTGCTGGCAAATGGGCCCTATTGCCTGCAAAACCAGAGATGCCTGCTGCTGTTTGAGAGGCTGGGGAGTATGTGAGACATCTGTGCAGGTTGGCAGCTTTGGCTTAGCTCCTAGGAGGGATCTGCTCCTGCTAGAGCCTCAGGGCAAGGCCAGATGAAGTACCCAGGAGCATCTGAGATGACACAGGATTCATGTGCCAGCACTGAATGCAAATAAACTGGTGCTAAACACTGCTTAGATACAACTGCAGATAAAGAAAAAAATATGTATACTATCAGTTAAGAGCCCTGAAAATCCAGTAGGGAACTGTTATTGATTCCTAATAAGTGAAGATAATTATTTAAAGAATCTACTCTCTATATGCATTTTGTATGCTTTATTATGAAATATAAGCCGCCTTAATATCAGAAACATACACAAACAAACAAGGTACCTGCTTTGGGTTGGGTTATTTGGGTAAAATTTAGAGAAAAATCATGCACAAACCTGTCTCTTAGCTTCTTTTATTTCCACAAGCTTAAAAAGGGCAGATTCATCGCTGTGCTTGTTAAACTTTTGAATGGCTTGTTTTAGAATTTGCAACACTTCTGAACCATCATTTGATATATGATGAAAGCATCCAAGACATGGAGCCTCAGTAAGTCTTATCTTTGACACATCTGGAAAAGAAACAAACCAAAAAACATAGGGCTTCATACAAAACAGCCTTAGGTTTTCATTTTTCCTATCTGGGAGTGAGCAAGAACCTTTACTGCTTTTAACTGGTGTAATGAGCAAATCCTGTCTTCCAGTTTCAAGACCTGCAAAGACATTTTTGTATTTCGGAACATGCTCTGGTTGTGGTGGTAGGGGCCATCCATGACCTTAGGGTCCAGGCATGGTTTTGGCAGTGAACCCCATCCCAGCAATTACTGAATCTCATAAAAACCTTGTGTGTCTTTTTGACACCATTAAGGAAGGCACATTACTCATTTAGCCAGGGAAGAGTCAGTGGAGGCTACAACTACGGGGATGGTTTTCAGATTCTTCAAAGCTCACGCATGGCGTGCAGCTGCTTGCTGTCCTCACCACCTTTCAGGATGGGGACTTCAGCAGGAGTGTTCTGGCTCACCCATGCCAGCTGCTGTGGCTCCGAGTGCCCCAGGGACTGTGGTTGGACTATTCTGCTGTCCCTGCAGTCACTGTGGCTGCCAGCTACCACTTGGTGCTACCTTCAGGCTTAACCAGCTGGATTGGCTGTGGATAGACAAGCTTGACAGGAATGCTCAAACTCCTGTTTCCTACTACTAATCCTATTAACTCTCTTTCCTTTCTAGTAATCATGGATTGGATTTTCATAAATTAATTTTATAGTTCAGTACATAAATTAATTTCACGAGTCAGTGAGCTTGAGAATGGAAGTGGGACAATATGTGGTCTCTGTGGAATTGAAGTAAAATTTGTGTTCCTGATCTTCAGCTGGCATAAACTGGCTTAAATGGAGTTATGCCAGTTTGCACCAGCCAGGAAACCAGTCCAGGGTCAGTTAGATCAAACTGTTCCACCAAAGAGGCTGAACAGTGTGGTACCAATACGCTGGGGAAATCCCTCACCTGTCAGGTGAGAGCAAAGTCTGGCCCTTTGTATTTCTACCATCATTTGTTTTGACTCAGTAATGACAAATAGATACCATACAGAAAAGTGCGACCACGTTTTCAGTAAGTAGTCACAAAGGCAATAATGAACCAACAGCACACCCACTTCTACACCAGCTGTGGTCTCAGCACTTTCATAAGGACCATGCTGAACAAATGTGTATTCTTTTTTCAGAGTTGCTATAACTCAGTAAGAAGAGACAAGTTCCTTAGGCTGAATACCTGATTCATTTAATTTATGTATGGGATATTTTTGCTTTCTAAGCAAAGATTCAAATGCAAATTTCCCATGCGTTCTTTGTGAGATTCACACAACTTTTGCTGGCAACTAGGTGTCACCATTGCCCTATGAATGCAGCATCTGTTCAGTGCAGAACATGGAGTTTGTGTGCTGCAGTTCCTAGAAGGACACTGGCTGTAGGTAAAGCCATTTCAGCTTTAAACAAGATAGCTAGGAACAAAAAACAAATACCAGCTGCCAGACATCTCAGAAATTTGGGTGAATATTTCTGTAGTTAATAGTAGATGAATATTTTAAAGCAAGCTTGGGTATGTCTTTTAGAACACCAGGCATAGAGATCTTGGTTGCAAAGCTTTAAAACAATGTGATCTCTTTTTAATAAGGGAAATTACCATGTGAATATAATAGTCATGTATGAATGTCCTATAGGTGAAAAATGTAGTACTGCTTATTGTTAAGGGCTAAAAGATCAGTGTCTTACATAATTATATCACTGCCAGATTTTTATTTTGTAAATGAAAATTTTTCTTTTCTTGTTTGGGGTAAATATTTGTTTTGGTAAACTTTAACAGAAATAATTCAGTCATTTTTAGTTTGGAGAAAATTAAGGTGCAATTTTGTCATACAAAATTTTTTCTAGTAATTCCTGGGAAAATTTTATGCTTCAATAAAGAAGGACAGAAAGTTGAAGTGTGGCAAGTTGTGTGTAGTCTCTTAAGGTATTGGTATGCTTTTGGTCTTAAGCAAACTAATTTTAACTTGGTATCATTCTAGTGCTTGAAGAAACTTACTACACACACATGTGCTGGTTTTTATTACCCTGGGCAGAAACTGCCTGTGCTTCACTGACTTAGTCTATATGTGTATAACAATGAAGTGAAATTTTATCTTTAGCATGTAGTTGCTTACAAAAGATTATTTATAAATGTCTGACTAGAATGATAAGGAGCTTCTACCTTCAACATTACCTGAAAGTCTCAGTATTATATTTATTCCATTCTTAATTGTCCATGTATTTGTTGAATGCTGTCCCAAATAGTTACCTACCTGAGAAAATTTTGCAGTCTTGTGAAACATTAGTTGTTTTATCAGCATCATTCATATGAACTCGAGCTGTGCATTCTCCTGTTTTCTGCAAAAACACAAGGCAACAATTGTCTGAAACTTGCTAAAGAAAAATACAGTGCTCTAGCTATTGAACACAGCTGACAGTTGCAAACTGAGTTTGGGGAAGAGGTTAATGTGTATATTTGTAGTAATGTCTAACTTGCTGTTTTGTTACTGAGAAAGGATGAGTTTTGTTGATTGTGAGGAAAGTAGGGGACAAACTGAGCAGATAACTTGAATGATTGCTTTGTATTTGTATGATGTGTATTGATTAAAGAATTTACAGTCAGAATAATGGAAAAGAACACATCCCCATTAATAAAGACTGTATAAAATAGGTATTTATCCATTTTCCTCTCTGCTAGTACAAGATATGCAGCAATGACCATGGCATTTCACATAGATTCAAATTATATTGTCACCATCATCCCCTCCTGTGCACTGTGGGGAACAGCAGTGCCATCCCCTGGGAGTGTGCAGAGTCCCTGCAGTGTGTGCCCCCACTGCACCTCCCCGGGTGCTCTCTGGTAGCACAGGCCAGACATGCTTGGCACTGCTGAAAGCCCTCTGCCAAATTTTCTGCCATAGTGGCTTCCATGTCAGTATTTGGTTGTGCAAGTTTCCATTATACATAATTAATACAAAGTTTTACAGTCCTTACACTCTCTCAGTGCACATATCTTACGATGGGTTTATTGTGAACCTTCATATTGAAGCACTGGAATGTTCCTTTCTGCATATATTTAGGATTGTAATGGAAAACACAGGATTATAATGGTTAACTTTGGAGTTGTAAACATTTCTGTACTGTACTGTAGTCATATAAGCTCTCAAAAGAAACGCAGCTAAAAAAGTTAATTCTTCTACTGTATTTTTCCCCAGGCAATTGCAGTCCTGGTCATTATGCTGATGTTTCTGCACAGAGAACTTGTAAAGAGGACAGATACTTACAGCCTCTGCAGATACTTTGTAATGACAGTGTTGCCAGTGTTTGTTTTCCTCAGCGGCACAAGTGCTTTCAAGTATTCTGTATTTCACATAGAACTGTGGGTTAGGACCTGCCTGGATTAAAACAATATCTATGTCATCATTTGCATCGTAATAAATCAAGTGTAAAGATAAGGATTTCAAAAAAGTAAATACTGTTCATTGGTTACCTTAAATTTTACGGTGTGGTTTCCCATTTGCTGCTGGTCTCTCAGATCTTGGTAGTTCAAATATTAACTTATCTAATAATATTACTTAGCCCTTACCTACAATAACAATATGTTGATATAATAGATACAATATGCTCAACTACTTTCATTTTAACTTGCAGTACTGAGGGGTTCAGAACCAAAAAGAAGTGGTTAGGTTTTATACTCTCATTCAAATGTACTCCAAAAAAGCCATTTTGGGTGGCTGCTTGGATACTTAGCATAATTACCAGCTTGGACTGTGCTCACATCTGACTCCTTCGCTCTCACTCTTGGCCTTCTCCCAGATCTGTCCACTTTCCTTCTGTACAGCCCCTCTGGCAGCCCAGGACCGGCAGCCCCAGGCAGCCTGGCAGTGCCCAAACAGCCGCTGCTGGGTGGTACCAGGGACCTGCAGCTGCCCAGCCTGCTCGGCCAGGGGCGAGCACGGAGGTGCTCTGGAGACAGCCTCGGGCACTGCCTGCGGTTTTCTACGGGCACTGAAGGCTGGGCTGCGGGGCAGGGCAGCCTTGGGAATCCCGTAAGATGAAACAGAAAGTGTTAAGCGAAGTGTGGGCCGGCAAGTGGAAGTATTTCAGAAGCTGGTAAATCAGTAGTGGGCATTTTCTCCTTGCCATAAACCAAGTAGTGGGCCTGTGCCTACAGGTGATGGTGACAACACTGTAAGGTTTGTGGTTCATCCTTTAGAGAAGATACAAAGTCAGAACTTACTAACCTTTTACAGCCACTAAAAATGCTCTGACAATGTGACTTTTCAAATACAAACAGGCAGCTGCTGTATTTTAGCACTGGTTATTCTAAAATAGCCAGTTGTTGTTCTCTGTCTGTGGGAGAATTAAATGATAATTCTCGCTTTAGTACTACCAAAAAAATGAGGCTGAGCTGATGTGGTTGGCATATACTGGATTTACACTGATGTAGACACAGAATAATATGCTGCCATCTCTCAATTCCTGGTGTGTATTGCTACAGGTACAAAGAAGTATAGAGGTACCTGATATAATGATGGTAAAAACGGATAAAAGGGGCTGTAAAAATATAGTAGACTTAATCCTCCGCAGGTTGAAATTGACTTTTATGGAACTACATCAGATTATACTATCTGGGACTTAAAAAGAGCCAAATTCTGTTCTCTGTTACAGTGTTCTAAATCTGCAATAAATCAGCTCAGTGAGTAAACAAAGTAAGAGAAGACATTGTTTCTGTATTATTTGCTGTTAGTTTATTTCATTATTGTTATGAACAGCTATGCCTTTAACTGGGGCAGGTTTAGTCTTTCACTAGTCAGCTTTTATGTTTTATTACCCTATCAATAATGAATGTACATGAATATGTAATAACCAGCTATTTAATTAATGCATTCAACATTGTGAGACTAGCAAGGAGTAAAATCTACACTCTTTTGGAAAAAGAATCTCAAATAGGAGGAAATTTCAATTGCAGATTCCTTTTCTCTGTTTTTTACTTAACATCATAATCAAATCAATGATTCAAAGTAATAATTGATTTCCACTTCATATCTTTTAAGAAAAGGAAAGATGGATATCTAGAGAAGGAAAGATGAATAATAATTGCAATAAATATGTGTTTTTAAAAATAGAACATCGTTGAAGATAAAATTCTGAAACTCCTATCTGTCCTTTGGGAACACCAGCAAAATGAAGGTGGTATTAGATCTCTGATATAGAGATGTTTGCATTTGGCTGTTGTTAAGGATGTATGCAGTTCAGTGAGAACAGTGAGACTATTCATTTATTTAATACTAATTGTATAAAGGGTTTTCTGATTTTAGTCTTTGTCTCCACATGCTAAAATCTCCCCAGCGTGTAAACAGAATCACGAGAGGGCAGGTGCCAGGAGATGTGGGTAGTTTGCTGTAAGTGTTTAGCAATGCATGGCTCTGTTCCGAGGTCAATTTCTGTCTGGGTAAAAGTGTCTTGTGATTTTGGAGTACAAAATATTCTCTCTGACACTGGATTTCTTGTGGTTTACATCTGAAAATCCAATCCGGTAGAAAAAAATGCTAATGTTATTTTCAAGTGAAGTAATGCTTGTCATTATTATGGTAATACCATCTTTGTATGCCTCTCTGAGGTAAATACTCTTTTGTTAGATGAGGGCTATACAGAAGAACTCCAGGCAAAGGATCATGTTGCATTCTTTTTTTCTTCTGTAATTTTAGCTGTCACCCTATTAGACTAAAATACCACCTAGTGCTTTTACGTAGATCTGTGACTTAGGATTGGCGTCAATCAAACAATATTCACAAACAATTCAGAGTATTGCCAAATTTCATCAGGTGATTCTTTTTTCTGTGTGGCACCAGCTCTTCCCAAGTCAAGATAACATTCATATTTTTTAATAAGCGTGGTTTTGCCATTGGTCTGAAAACCTTACAGATAATGGAAAGGGGTAGACTTCCCAACAAAGAAAAAAAGAGAAGAGAGTGGACTAGTAAGACAAATATTGTTGGTGATAGAAATTTCCTATGCTTTACTCCTTGCATTAGTAAGCAATTCACCAGCACACAGAGTTCTGCTGATAAAAACATAATATACATCCCTGCTTGTCATGGGAACAAGTATCTTACTGTGCAAGTCACTTTGATTTTTTAAAACATTTTTGGAAGACACTATGCTGGCATGCTTGCCCCCTTACAAATGAGATGGAGATAAGCTGATTCAGAGTGCATAAACAATTCCAACATTTCTCTTTTTGCAGAGTCTACTTACAGTTTTCTTGGCTTCCATCACCACGTATAGAGCAAATTGGTCACCAGTTGCTCTGTCTTCATTGTATTTCTTCAGTGCTGCATCAACAGCTTTAAAGACATCAGGGTCATCACAGTCCGAAAACTCAAATGTAAGAGGGGTGGCTCTGCTAGAGAAAAAACTACAGCAGAGTGCTAGTACAATGAAGGCCTTCATAATTGGATTTAAAAGGCCCCCTGAATTAGAAGGCTCTTTAAAAACCAAATGGGAAAGGAATGCCTGACAGGATTTTAGTCACCTCTTCTGTTTTTCAGGAGCAATAGCTAAGTAAACAGAATGAGTGGGTTGCTGGGGTTGGTTGGTTCTCATCATACCCTGTTTATACTGCAAATAAACTTCTGAGTTTATCTAAATAAACTTTGTTTGTTCATCAGAGTGACACTAAGGTTATCCACCTGCCATCAAGATAAGAGGATAAATGGCTGCAGCTGGGGACCTGTTTAGGCAAAGCAAAAGAGAAAGAAGTGTTTGTAGCTTTCTGACTTTTTAACACCTAAACTGCTACTGAGAATGAATTTTATAAGGCTTAAATAAAACAGCCAAGAAGGTCACAGTGACAATGAAGTTTTGGACAACAACCTTGTAAACTTTATAGGTCTGTTTAGTGTTCAGGCTGCAGAAGTTCTGAGAACTATAGTACTCGGAACGGGTTTGAAAAAAGTCTTTCGACAGATGCATATGGTTGAATGTCACGTAACCCTTCCATAACACTTGATAACCCTTGTCCTTCACGGTCCTATTGGAAAGTCCATCTCTGCTGCCATGTGGAGACTGCCTGGACTATGGATTAGTCAGTGATCATAGTGCTTTGTTATCATTACAGATATATGACACCCAAGAACAAAGGATTAAATACTGTCACCTGAGTGTGGCCAAGCCAGGATTAGAGCTGGCTGAGAACATCTGGTACTTGTTTCCCATGTTTGGCAATAAATAGCTTTGCTTTGGATCTGTGAACACCTTGGGATTGCCTTGGCTTGTGTGTTCCAGCTGTGTCTTGCTGTATTGGGTTTGTGTGGCAAGGTTTTGATAGCAGGGGATTACAGGGGTCGCTCCTGTGAGAAGCTGCTGGAAGCTTCTCCTATGTCTGACAGAGCCAATGCCAGTCAGCTCTAAGGAGGATCCAGTTCTGGCCAAGAATGAGCCCATCAGTGCTGGTTGTAGTGCCCCTGGGATAACGTAGAGGAGAAGGGGAAAAAAAAGAACTGGGAAAGACCAGGAGAGGGAAGAGTGAGGATCTATGAGAAAAACAGCTATGCAGACCCCACGGGCCGTGAAGAAGGTGTGGGAGGAAGTTCTGTGGGTGCAGAGCAGAGATTTTCCTGCAGCCTATGGAGCAGACCATGGTGAGGCAGCTGTGCCCCCACAGCCCTGGAGATTACTGGTGGAGCAGGGATCCACCTGCAGCTCGTGGAGGACCCCACGCCAGAGCAGGTGGGTGCCCAGTGTAGGCTATGAGCCTCTGGAAGCCTGTGCTGGAGCAGGTTTGCTGACAGGACTTGTGACCCTGCAGGGGGCCCATGCTGGGGCAGGTTGTTCCTAAAGGACTGCACATCATGGAAAGGACCTACACTGGAGCATCTCATGAAGGACTGCCTCCAATGGGGGGGATCCCAGGCTGGAGCAAGGGGAGAGTGTAAGGAGTCTTTCTGAGGAAAAAGGAGGGGCAGAAGCAACATGTGATGAGCTGACTGCAACTCCCATTCCCATCTTCCTGCACCAACTGGGGGAGAAGGTAGAGAAAATCAGGAGTAAATTTAAGCCTGGGAAGAAGGGAGGGGTGGGGAGAATGTGTTTTAAAGATTTGATTTTATTTCTCATTCTCTTACTCTGGTTTGATTGGTAATAAATTAAACCAATTTTCCCAAGTCCAGTCAGTTCCGTCTGTGACGATATTTGGTGAGTGATCTCTCTCTGTCCTTACCTTGACCCGTGAGCCTTCTGCTATATATTCTCTCCCCTGTCTGGATGAGGAGGGCAGTGACAGAGCAGCTTTAGTGGGTGCTTGGCACCTAGCCAGTGCCAACTCACTACACTTGCTACAAGTTTTGATTAATGAAAATGTACTTTAGAGACTGTGGATAAGCTACATCAGAAATAAGTTTTTTCATACATGATAACAGACTTCTAAAAATTAGTCAACCTTCACTCAGTCACACTGAGTCCTCATTTTGTTTCTTTTTCTTCAATGTAGCCCTTGCACTGTATTTCACTTTATGCCATTAAAAAGCTATTTGGAAGACCAAATTACTATTTTTTTTGAGATTAATCCCATGTTCTAGCTTATGACATAGCTGTTCTGAACCAGCTTGTTGTTCCCTGGACAGTCTGAATGGACTCGACCTTGATGGGGTCTGGAGTATAAAGAGGCACCACTATTCTTTCTTCCTGCTCCTCCCAACTCAGTTTCCAGTGAGGAAGGTTCAGCAATAAAGAAAACATTTACATGAAAGAGTTATTACATGCATCTGCTTTTCTCTTCCCCTGAGAGCAATTATGAACTATTTCAGAAGGGCTGTCCTTGACTGCAATATTTCTGTGTATCACCACCAGCAGCTGTAGCGATGGAAGCACCTGTGCAGGCCACCCTGCAGTGAGACTGCAAGTCATTAACTGTTCTCAGACCTCTTCTAGATAACAGTGGTAACCCAAACACCATTAGTCAATTTATGCTAGAGTTTGCCTCGTGGATGTTTAATACCTAAATAGCTTAATAGTTTAATATAATTTCTAGTTCAATATCTGATAGCTAATTATGTATAGTAAAGAAAACAAAAGACAAACCAGGCAACTGTGTCAAGAAAAAAATGCTTGCATGTTTTATTTTCTTTAAATCTGAATAAAGCATAAATGTAGTGTCATGGATTACTTTTTATGGAAAGCAGTCAAATTTCCTCTAGGTCAGAGTCCTTGGAGAAATGATGAAAAAATGAAAGATTTTAGTTGGTAATTTTCACTGTTAGAGAATTTTCCTTTTTGTTAGAACTGAAGTAACATTGTTTTCTGGGGAGATTTTTACCCATTCACGTTATCTGAGGGACTGAGAGTTTTGAGCCTTTCAGTTATAGTGGAGCCTGAAATAGCCAGGACGAAGAAGCACGTTGAAATACTTCGTGATTATTTTCAGTGATTCTCCTCCCTAGAAACTGAATGCTTTTCCCCCTTCTCCATGTGCTGTTTTCCTTAATTGTAGGACTGTGATTGCCCCTGAAACTCTTCAGCCAGGAACATCTTTCTCTGAGGTCATATAGGAGAATTTTCTGTTACAAAGCTATGTGGAAATAAAGGCAAAATTTTTGGAAGGTCAAGTTTGGGTTTTCCGGGACATGATTTTGATTGTGTAGGGTGGTCTGGAAAGCCTGGAGCTTCTGCTGTCTGCTTTAGTCCAGAGCCGGTGAAGGGAATACCTCCAGCAGTGCTGGAGAAGTAAAGGTTGCATCGGGATAGCTCAGGAAAGTTTGCAGTGGGAGGTGTGAGAGAATCCTGCTGATTTAGAACTGGGATGCGATAGACAGCTCCTGGTATGTGGCATGGAAAATACTTTCCTGGTATGCTCGTCTTGTTGTGATGATGTCTGTGATAGTGATGACAGTGATGAGGAGGGTGTCCTGGAGGGGGGGGACAGGGTGGTCCATGATGGTGAGGAGGGTGGTGGTGATCTCGTCCATGGGGAGGAGGACAGGGTGGTCCGTGGTGGTGAGGAGGGTGGTGGTGATCTGGTCCGTGGGGGGGAGGAGGGGGGTGGTGATCTGGTCCATGAGGAGGGGGACAGGGTGGTCCATGATGGTGAGGAGGGTGGTGGTGATCTGGTCCATGAGGAGGGGGACAGGGTGGTCCATGATGGTGAGGAGGGTGGTGGGGATCTGGTCCATGAGGAGGGGGGGAGGGGGGTACTGGNTGGTGAGGAGGGTGGTGGTGATCTGGTCCATGAGGAGGGGGACAGGGTGGTCCATGATGGTGAGGAGGGTGGTGGTGATCTGGTCCATGAGGAGGGGGACAGGGTGGTCCGTGGTGGTGAGGAGGATGTTCATGATCTGGTCCATGAGGAGGGGGAGTAGGATGCTGGTGATCTGGTTCATCATGGGGAGGAGGGGGAGAAGAAGTAGTAGGTCCTTCATTGCTGTCTTGATCTTCCTTGCTGGATTTGGGGTTATGCTCAGGGTCTTCAGGTCTGGACTGAGAAGAGGGGGGACATTCATGTCTGTGGAGATGCTTATGTCGATGTCTGTGACCAAAATGATGATGGGGATGTCTGTGTGGATATTTGCCTCTTCGCCCACAGCCATGGTGCTGTTTATGAAAATACCAGGGAGGAAGTATTAATCAGGTGTTGATAGGGCAGAAGAAATTGGTGAGAAGGAGAGAGGTGGGAGTTAGTAGGTTTGCATTCATAGCTCTGATGATCTTTAAGGAAAAAAATCTGCATTTTTTCATGACAGAAGATAAGGAGTAGATAATAAAATGTCAAGTTACTGAAAATCTGCTGGAAACACTACACCATGTCAAAATGAAATTATATAACCAGCTGAGAAATATTTGTGGTAGATCAAAACAAAATAAATCCACACTGGAGTAGCTGTTGTAATATAAACTGGAATACCAAATATGATAAAGATCATCTCCCTTCCTCTTGCTTTCTAAAATTTCTTTGAACTTGTTTGCCAATCTCTACTCACTTATACTTAGTCAAGTGATTGAACTGAGAGAAGACACACTTGGAAGGAGTAATAGGGACAGCTCAATTCTGTTTCATCCTTTGATTGACCTAGGACTTCAAGGTCAGTCTGTCCTGACATGCTGAATCACACCCAGGCAATAGAAAATTGGCATAAATGTTACGATCGTCTGCCAGTCTGGACTAAGCAAGGTTGCTGTAACCTGCGTGAGGATATAGCCAGAGATGTGCCCATTAGTGAGTACTTACCCAGGGATGGTAGATTTCACAGCTTATATCTGTTCCATCAGCTTCATCTGCATCACTGATAATTCTTGCCTTGCAGAATCCCGTGTGCTAAGCAAAAGAAAGGGAAAAAACCCCCACGATGCACATCTGGGTTCTTGTGATGGAATTAATACAAACTATTGAATGTTCAACATTTTACAAGTTAGGCTATTCCTTTGATACCTAAATGTGTTCACATAACTTAGCCAGATCCTGAGCCTTCCAACCAGTGCTTGCCAGTGATTAATAATGATTAAAATATGTACAGTTTTTGAGGGTCCTTGAGTGTGATGCACTCTAGATGCACTTTGCCGTGTGCATCTAGAGGGCCACTACTCCCCATCTTACTTCCTTTTTGATGTCTAAGAGATTGGCCAGCTACTGATGCCTCCAGAAAGAGTACCCGTGGTTGCCTGATTTTTATTCCTTTTTCTTTCCCTGTCTTTGCTTGTCAAACATCTGTTCAGATTGGACTATTCTGTAATTCTGCTCTAAGCTCTCAAAACCTGGCACTGTGTAGCAATGCTGCTTCAGACAAAGCTCAAGGCAGAGCTTTCTTCCATTAATTTTTAAAAAGTAATTTTTTTGCATTCCTTCCCTTAGCATCTTGTTTGCTATGACTTTCCCCATCTGTCCAGTCGTGTGTTGAATTGTTTATGTAAAAGAGCACAGAACTGGCGTGATGGGTTCTTTGTGTGCTCTCTGTACTGGGTGCTTTAATTGCATATTTGTTTAGGCCATTAGTAGCCCATTATGACCAGTGACTACAAATGTTAACGGCATTTTACACACAAACAGCGGCAGTGGCAGCACTGAGAACAGAATTCAGACCGTCTGTAGCCATCTGCCTTGTGCTTCATTCTAGTGAACTTGTGGCTTCCTTGCCAGTTAATTCACAACCTTTTCCAGTTTTCTGGAGTATAAAAAGCCAGAGAAGGTGATGGATGTACATAAACCAAAAGTTTTACATGTGTGATTTTTTCCTTTTTTTATTTCATTATTTCAATTTACTTTCTGGGGAATAAATTATTCTGAAATTATGAGGTCTTGCCTAGCTAAAACACCTTGTTTCTTTGGTGTAGACTATTAAAGTAATGGAAAAGTGGGGTGAGAAGAATACTTTGATAGTTTTCTGCAGACGAGCTTGAATTATTCCACTCTCCATTCCTCAGCAGCAGAGGAGAAAAAAGTGACCCTGAGCTCACTGGGATGACATAAGACATATATTTTTTTCAGGATCTATGACTCATATTAGTGTAAAAGTTTTTATGGACATAGCATGAATGATTTGCTAGGGATTGGCCACAGTTTGAATGCAAAAGCCAGATACAACCTGAAAAGCTCTAGGCCTCTAATATGCCAGACTCCAGTTACATTAAGATTTGAGAGTTCAGACTCTCCTTATAAAAGACAAAGGAGCAGCTATAAAATTAGGATCTGGGCTTGGACATGCTGGATTTTTAGTTTTGAGTTTGGGTGCATGTTTATGAGAAACACTTGGAAATATATTGGTAAATCTTCCTGGTACCACCCATTGTATCAGTTCTTATTCTAAGACTTTACTTACAGCGTGCCAGTGATGCAGAAAATCACATTCCAATGCCTGATCTGCTGCCTGCATAGATTTGGAACAGTTGGTCTCTTTTATAGAGAATCCTAAAATGTGACCTTCACGGGAGGCAGTCTGAAACCAAGACATCAAAGAAGAAGTGGTAACTAGGTGTATTTAAAGTCCTGTAATTTTCAAAGCAACCATAGTTCATCTTATTGTCAACATCCCATCTACCTCATGCTTTCCTTACCTGTCCTGTTGCAATGTTTATGCACATTCAGCAAGGAAAGCAGGTTAGATAATTTATACCTTACTTGCTTCACACCCTTACAGCTTCCATGAATGCTTGCTTTAATTCTTTGTTTAGTATGTGTGTGTTATAAAATCTGTTACTTTTACAGCCTGTGTTTTTAGGAAGTAGTGTCCTTAGAGTCTTGTCCCTAAACTGAACTGCTGCTCCTGTGAAAGTGGAGATCTATTGGATGGCAACCACCCCTGTCCAGTGATGGGTGTGCATAGTGTTACAGTGCTGATGTTAATTTGAGGTGAAATGCTGCCAGTTACTGTGAGAATGTTGCTTTCTCTGTTGTCAAGGGCATTAGTTATGGAGAAGGCCTTACTCCGTACGAACATGGGAGAAAACCTTTGTGATCCTATTAAAATCCATAAAGAGGTGTTTCATTTTAATTTCTAGCTATAGCAGTACTTTTATTTCAAGTCTGTGTTGAAAGTGTCCTTAGCATGTGTGCACACACGAGTTTCACTAGTTTAACTGAATTGGTAAAAAGTGCATGCACGTACTTTATGGTATGGTGTTTTATTGTAATTCACAGTTCCTGAGCGTTAAAATCCAGTGGTACAATCTGAAGTGTTGCTGTAGCTGAAGATGGCGAAGTGTGAAAACAAAGTGTTTGGGGAGAAACACAAAGCCAGGCAATGTGAAAACAATCCCTTTCTAAATGGCAGTAGGGATACACCGTGCACAGGGTGCAGTGTGGAACACTGTCAGGTTTCTGAGTGATATTAAAAGCTGCAGGGAGGTGGGTTTGGCATGCTATCATTTAGGCAGTTTCCAAGATCAACATGTATTTTGGTGGGAGCCATGGGACCTCATTACAGAGGTGTCCTGAGCTGACACATGTGTTGGCAGAATGATCCTGTGCTGTTTAAGTGAATGTCTCCAGTATCTACCAACAAGAAATTTTGTTATTAATATACTTCAAATCACCCAAAGGATAAGTCTCCATGTTGACATCACTTAGATATGGAGTTATTTACCAGGCCCAGAAGTTCTTCAAGAGTTACAGTACAAATTCACCTCCTGTCCTCTGAGTGCTGCTCTGCAGCAAGAGCCAAAATTACACTGAGCATGTTCCACTGTGTGTTGTATCCATGTGCTAAATATTCTAAGAGTAAAAAATTATGTCTTCGACTGACAAAATGTGTGACTGTGATAATACACAACTGTCCATCTCAAAGTCTGCTCAGTAGTAAAATAAACTCATGTATGTCATGATAGGTAAATAGGCATTCAAAATTAAAATACGTACACAAAGAACACTTTGAATTCTGAATGCCATCACACTGCCATAGTTTTTTAGCAAATAAGAAATTCTTTTGCTTTCACACACGTAAATTGAAGTTGATAACAAGTCTTTGCAAAAGTAGGACCTTCAACTTTAAGCAGATGATTTATCCTAGAAGGGTTTGAGTTCTATACCAGAGCACTGAGTTTTGGAGCTGCTCACAAAAGTGTATCATTTCTAAGTAATTCTAGGAGAAAATGCCACTTACCATCTTTAAAATTCTTTCAACTTTATCCACAGCAAAATTGTTTGTGTGGTTACCTTCACTGTTGAATTTCTTCAGAGCCTTTGCAGCAATATCTTTATGTTGCTCAGTGACTTCTAAGGCTTCGAGTTTCACAGGACAATCTTTGCACTCTACTAAGTCAGGTGGAACTGTGAAAACAAACAATTTGCTAATATTACAGTGGATATTAATACTCTTGGGAGTGTGCCCATAGCTTTAATGTGAACTCATAATGAGAAACTTAAATGTGGCATTTCCTTGGAAGTGAAATACCTGTCCCTCACTGCACAAATATGGGTTTGTCCTGTAATGTGAAAAAATCCCAAACCCATGAAAATGAGTATTCTTATAAATCACCTTAGAATCTTACCACCCCAAATGTGCACTCTTTCCAAGTTCACATTTGTTCTGATATTCATTATCATATTTTGGTGGACTGGGATGGTGATATCATCTGACATCAATAAAGTCTGGTTTAGTGGAGTAGGGTAACCTTAATTCTATTACTCATTCTTAACATTCCATTTGAATTATCTAAAATATGAATTGCAAGCAGATGAATGAATCTGTTACAGTTACCATACACTGGTAGTGTACGGACTTTGGTACTAGGGCTGGTTTGAGGTATGCATTGGCTTACAACAGTGGTTATTTTACCTGGACTTAATGTACAATTAAATCCATATAGTTGAGGTTTCTTCAGCAGATGGTTTGTATATGTGATAATCTTACATTGCCCAAAGTCCTGAGAAGAAAAAAGAATACATGATTATGATGTTATTTTCCCTGGATTTAATTGGATGTAGGCGATCATAGCAATTTTACCTCCTTTTAATGTGCAGTACCTCTAAGAATAACAGATGTGGTCATTAATGGAATGTTTGATCAGGTACCGCTCAAAATTTGTCTTCAGATAAAATGGGATCTCTCTCTACAAGAGCCTTTATTTTAATTCTCAGTTTGCATGATTGAGTAAACAATGGAAAACTGAACCAGCCTTCTTAGTCATCCTGATACTTATATAGAGTAAGATAATAGTAGATGGTGGGAAGAGTTAGAATGCCAGGTTACAAAAATCTTTATCAAAAGTGGATGGACCTTTTCATCTATTCCTTTTCTCCATTAAAAAAAAAACCAATAAATGCTTTCTCTTCTCTCCTCCTGGCCTTCCTGCTTTGTCCTTTGTCTTAGTATCACAACTCTCCTATTTAAATTAAGTTTTTGACTGGGAGTTCTCATCATTGGAGTGCAAGAAGAAAGGTCAAGTATTGCTGTATATCATTCATATACTGACACTACCAATATTTCACGTTGTCATACCACAAAAGCTATGACAGAAAACTGACAAAGTATACCGCTGGTATTTCTGGCTCATATACTAGGAACATGCTTAAAAAATAATTTCTAGTGCCCTTTAGTTGTCAGCAAATTACCCTTAAAACATAAGTTCTGCTACAAGCAGTGGAATGTGGAGTATAGTTCCTTTGAGACAACTAATTAAATAAAGCTACACTTACTTGAAGAGTCAACCCTTTCCTGAGCCTTTAGCTTATGTTTAACAGCTCTAGAATTAGATAGATTTTGGTTTAGAATGAGCCATATTAAAGCCCAGTCTTCACTGAGAGATTTTGTGGCACAAATTTCTGGGGAGGTCAGATGAAGATCAAGTTAATTAATTATTGGTGTATGAGTCAGTGCAGATGCCATTACTTGCCATTGGATAGGTGTCACTGTATTCACAGGACTCCCAATGTCTTCTGGATAAAACAGAACATTCAGTTTCCAGCACATCCAAAGTTAGGTAGAGGACTGATGAATTTCCCTGGAAAAGAAGTGCAAGTAAAAAAGAGTTTGTAGACAAGAAGTTTGATATGAAAGAAACTTTTTTTGAGGTTGATATGTTTAATTTTTAATGAAGTTTCTCCAGTTCTCTATTAAGGTTTTTCAGAGCTGACAAGCATAGAAAGGGTTCAGGCTGGAAGGGACCTTTGGAGGTCATCTTGCCCAGCCACTTGCTCAAGGCAAAGCTGAAACTTCAAAGTTTCAACTGCATTCTGTGTATCGCCAAGACAGACATTCCACAACCTCTCTGGGCCATTTTACTTAACCACATTGTACTTAACCACTTTCTCCACAAATTTTTTTAGCCTTATATGTAGTAGTCAGGATTTCCCTTCCTGCAACATACAACGGTTGCCTCTTATCCTTTTGTTTATAACCTGTGAGAAGTGTCTGTTGTTAATCCGACATTCATCAAGTAAGGAAAATGCCAGTGTTAAAAGGTTGCCATTCCCTCTTTCTGATTTTCCCATAGAACATATTGTTCTATTAGGACATCAGTTGTCTAGGCAGCCAATTATGTATCTACATCTATTTCATATTACCTTAGTGCCCAGATACTCTTTCAGAACTTTGCTTCCTGCACAGTTTATTCAGGGAGTTACGCAACAAAACTCTAATAATCCTAACAAAATCAGAAGTCTTAACTCTGAAACTCTTCTACTGTGTTCTGTCTCCTGAGCAAATAGGACTAGGAGAATTAAAATTTGAATTTGGATGCCAGTGTAATGTGATGTGGTGCTAAGAATTTTCTGTGGCCCACAGAAACAGTTTTAGAATGGATTATTTACATTTTTTTCAGCCCTTGTATGGACATTCCTAATAAACACATATGTATTTTATTTTGTCATTCAGATAAAATTATGCAAAGCCCTTCACTGTGAGTAAGTGTCCTCCGGTTCTATGAAGTTCCATCCATTCAGGTTCCTTTTTCAGAGTGTTTCTGTATAGATGAGACCTTGTCAAAGAGTTGCTGTAGTCTAGTGTAATATTTTCATCAGAGTCCACCAGTGTCATGTTAAACACTGGTTTTGCAATATTTGTATATCTTAGCATTGTCTCTAGTTTTAAAATAGGGTTTAGTAAATCTGCCTGTCCTTGGTCTGTTTCATGTACTAGTTAAAGACATTTTTATTCTATTGCTTTTTCCACAACTGATTTGTTTTGGCATTTAGGCAGTCATTGAGTATCCTCTCTAGGAAACAGAAATAGGAAGGAAATAGGAAATGACTGATAGGGATTCTCTATCCAGTCCCTCCCGTTTTGCAGAGTAGCAACTCCTTTGACTTCCTCTCCTCTTTTCCTTTCCACCAGTTTATCCAGCTATCTCCAAAATAAAGATAATAACAAAATACCAATCTTGCAGGATACATTGGTCTAATTAATGTTAGACATTAATGGATTAAAGAAACCTTCTGAATATAAATTTTGAGTATAACGTCTGAAACCAGACAGCAGACAGGACAGATTAATTTCCAGAGTTGTATAAAACTGTTCAGAGCATCTCTTATGCAAACATCCTGCTGACCAAGAGAAGAGAGGCCATTTGGCATCGTTTGAAATCAAGCATACGTGCAACAAATCATACACAAATGAATACTGAGGCGGTGTAAATCACAGCTGATTCACTGGATTACATCAGCATTGTTCTAGTAAAAGCAATAAACATAAGCTCTTAATGACCTGGCTCATTATTTAAAAATCACAGTCTTGTGTAAATCAGCCTTTAAGTTGATACTTACTAAATGTAGTTCATGTGCATCAGCAACACGGAATAAACCAAAAACGTAGCCATCTCTGCGATGTCTGTTGACCAAATCCAGGGCCACTCCTGCATCTGTTTCAATGGTGTTACAGTCTGCAGGTGTAATGCTTGTTTCATTTTGGGCGTTAGAGCACTGCAGTAGTGTCAGAAAAAAAGCTGAAGCTAGAAGCAGCATTTTGTTTGCAGTGTTAGGTCACTTGTGCCCATGCCCTGATAAAGCCAGCCTGCTTTTAAATCAGAGCAGCCCACCAAAGTTATAAATGAATGCCAAAAGGGCATGGTTTTATATAAATTTAAGTGTCGTGTCAGACAGCCATTACCTTGACCCTGGATTAACATTTGCAAACAGCAAGTAAATGATTATATAATGATTGAGCAGATTTTGAGGAAAGTAGGCTGTATAACACTCTCTGGACTACCCATCAAAGGGCAAATTTGTGATTCTTTAAGCAGGCATTGTGCAATGGTGCTTTACCATAGAAAGTACTTAATTGTAACAGTGTAAGGCTGAGCCTGGCAGTAAGAGGGTCTGGTTTATGTGTGCAGATATTACACAGTCTCAGTCTGCTGTTTACTATTAAAACAGTTGAACTGAAAATATGCTAAAATATTTGTGGTCAAATTATGGCTATATCCATATCCCTGTTTTTACAGATCCTTAACCAGCAGGCAACTAGTGAAAGGGAAACAAAGAACCCTCTCAGATGTGGAAAAGGGATAGAGCTCAAGGTGCCCTGCAAGCTGGTGGTCTGTAGCTGCTATGTAAGTACGTGCTACTCCTCCAGCTCAAGAAAATTTAGAGCAGATTTCTATCAGCTTTACATCATTTCAGACTGGTACTCAGAAAGCAACTGACTGGCCTAATATCCATGTAATCTAGGTATGGCAAGAAGTGGCATAAAGCTGCCTTTGCATTCTCAACCTGAGCAGTTTTGTGTGCTTTTTGGCTGTGGTAGCTCTCATAGACTTCTTCGGAGAATTGCTGGTGATTTTTCTTTTTGTATTTCATAAAATAATGCAGTACCTAGTAAGATTTATACCTTTCAAGGATATGCCAATATCCTCTCCTAAGCAGAAAGGATATGTCTCATTGTATTCAAAATCTTTTATTCAGGATAGTTTAAGACATTCTTAAAAGGCAGTAATTGCTTGTCAGGGAGTGGCTGAAGATGGAATACAAAATTCAAACTCTGAATAAGAAAATACAAAAATGCAAAGTGAGTCCAAAATGACAAGGTCAGACTCAGATGAGGAATTTTCCAAATCCTGGTTGATGTGAAGATTGGATTAGCTTCTCACAGAAAAAGGTGCTGGCTGTATAATTGACTTGGGGGCTGGAAGCTAGATGATCTTTAAAGTCTCTTCAACCCAAACCATTCTATGATTCTATGACTTGGGTTTACATGTTTGACCTTGAAGGGTTTGGGTTTTTTTACTTACTTTTTTGAGAAACCTTCAGAAATACAGTGAATAATTATCCTTAACAATTACCTCATTTCATTAATCTCTATTTTAAAAAATTCCACCTCTTAGCATGTCTGATGTCTAAGAAATCATATTTTAGAATGCATTGAGCTGAAGCAGTAGATTTTGTTCATGGTTAGTTCAGGACACACTTAACAGTTCTCTGGTAGTAGATAAGCTAAATGGAGCATCTTACAATGCCAGGGGCACTCAAAACTATCATGGGTGAGTTTAAAATGGTTAAAAATAATCCTGCCAGTTGAGGAGCTTGTGGAACTTGTTGCCCCAGGAAGAGCTGAATGCAGACACTGTCATTGGGGGCAGAAATTGCTTAGAAAAGTCCATGGACAGCAGGTCCTTACAGGGATACTAGAAGGATTAAGCAGAAGAGTACCCTTTAAAGTCCCTGGTACAATGATTCTGGGTGCTGGAAAGTACAAGGGGAAGGGCTTGCAGAGAGGGGCAGGTCATAAGCTTTTTCTAACCACAACTGTCTTTTGCCACTGGGAGAGATGGATACTGGGCTGGATGTTCCACTGTTCTGATGAAATAGGGTGTTTCTTTTGGTTTGGTTTTATAATCTTTCATTATAATTACTTAGAATCTCTTCCAGAAGATGGAAAAAAGCCAGTGAAATAAATGTTGTGTAAATAATCAAAGACATTTGAAATATATCTCATCAGTTAAAAATAATATTCCAATAATTTCTGTGTTCCAAATTGCACCCCAATTCATTTATTACAATATTGGTTAATTTTTCCAAATGGGCAGTGATACTGAAGAAAGGCATTGAATTAGGTGATTTATAACATAATTCCCTCAGCCGTCTGTTGTTTGCAGATTGTTCTTTTTTTCCTCTTCTGTTCTGGGTTGTTCATTGTGACACCCATCATTTTTTTGACCATAGCTTATGTATATTTTATGTATGAAATTGAAACAGTATGAATAAACAGTGGAAAATGTGCAACTCCCACAGAATTGACTGCAGAAGTAAAGTAAGATTCTGTTCCCACTCTAGAGAGTTTTGTCCTTGATTTCTTTGGAAAAGAAAGATTGGACTCTATTATTAAAGTATAGCATTGACAAAAACTCCAGGCACAGTAAGAGGAGTTAATTAAATATTGGTTGTACTTAAGTCAGGATAATATATTTTTATCACTTCTCCTTCAGTTTGATATTTTTTTTAAAACTTATTTTGTGTTTGTATTTATTACTTGTAAGTTTCGTGTGTTGCTTTAATGAAGCTATCTCTATAAACAGATTGCTGGATGGAATAGAAGTATTTATCCAAACATGGCACTCCTCTTGTGTAGTGTATCAAAACCTCGTTTATGACTTTCACCAAGGCTCGACTTGCAACAGTAAGAGGTGATCCACATTCCAACTTTAGGGATATGGTAATAAACATCCATCCTAAACCTCTCCAGAGCACTGGGAGAACACATCAAAAAGAGGCTTATCTTCCCCACTTGAAAAACAGTGTCTGAAATGCTTAATAAATATAACTTTAAACTACAGGGATAGGAAAAGGAGAGATGACACATAAAGGAGATGATATGCAATAACCAATTCCTCCTTTCCTCAAGCACAGCCATAACTATTTACAGATATCCCTGGTTTGAGCAGACTGTTCTCTGCCTGCTGCAGGAGCTCTTCATGCCCGGGCTGGTGTCACCCCATGGCACCGTCACCTGTGTGGGCAGCAGGGCCTTTCCCATCTCACACCGTGCTGCCCTGCAGCTGCCCTTGTTCCTGCTCCCAAGCCAGAGCTCAGCTAACACAGCCGTGTGTGGCTCCCGTTGCTTAGAGCTGAATTCTGGGCTGGCTTCTCTTTACTTTTTTTCAGTCTGAAATTCCCCAGAGCTTCAGACCTTGGTGGCCTTAATGCAAAAACCAGAATAGATTTGCAGTTCTTGTGGTAGCTCTGCACTTAACAGAAATGCCCCCAAGTAGGATGGAAAAATATGTAAATGTGACATGTCTTATTTTTATCTGCTGGGTGTAAACAGGATGCCCCCAATGCAAATGCAATGTTAGACAAATTTGCTTTGGTTATGGTTTTCAGAGCAGCAGCTGCAGCTATAGCTTCCTCTCTCTGCCTGCAGCTTATTTTTCTTTACCAGTCACCAGTTTTTTATCAAAATTGTAGAAGTTTCGTCACCTTGTCTATCAAATTTCATTCAATGAGACCTTAAGTTCAAAAGCTATTTGCAGGAGACAAACTGTCAAGTGAGCAGGTTGGCAATGCAGCTACAGAAGTCTCATTGCTTAGGAGGCCTCAAGGACTAATAAAGGGAATAAAAAGGGTGTCAGTGTTGTCCTCAGTGTCTTTGGCTGCAAATTGCTTCTTAGAAAAAACCAGTCCAATCGTAAATTGATGACTGTAAGGATATGTTGAAAGACTGACCTTTTTGCAGAGGGGCTTGAGAGGCTGGAGGAAAAGGTGAAGTTGAGAATTTGATGTTGAGAATGGAGTCAGAGGGAGTTCTACATCTCAGAGATGCAGAAGAAAGTGTTTAACTATGAAGTGTGAGCAACAGGTAGGTTCTGAAGTCAGACATATAGAATTTATATTTAGTTTATTTCATAAAAACCTTGTTTTTAAAACCCATCTTAAGAACTTTGATGTCTCAGTATTACTTTTCAAAATCTTCTGTTTCCTTTGAATATTACTGTCCCTTTTTTTTGCACTCATGGTGCCTCACTTACATTCTGAGATAAAGGCTTGAATATATCAGATAAAAAGGTCAACAGTCTTGGAGGTCATTGACTATCATTTATCTGTGCCTGAATAAAAAACATTGTTCATGTGAAATTGGAATGTTTGCTCAAATAAACATCAGACCAGATTTTAGCCAGACATTGCCCAGATAACATGTTATTAATGGATGATATAATATCATGAGATCAATAAGTGTTGAAAAACTGTAAAACAAAATTGAGAAGTGAGTTGGGAATTGTCTGCCCAAATCCATCTTCTCATCTCCAGTGACTGGATGAAGGGCTTCTTTGTGTCACTGGCCTGTTTTCTGCCAGACAAGGAGAAGCAGCACTTAACAGTTCCGAGTCCTGGGAGGGCTGGGGGGACACAGGGTGTGTTATTGCCCAGCTGCTTTGCTCACACTGGCTGGAAGCTGAGACCAGGCCAGAAGATGGAGAGGTTCAGCACTACCTGGGCATGTGTTTAAGAGGATTTGCTGCAGTCCTGTCTCAGAGAGTCTCTGTGTGGAGACCAGACTGCCCATGAGGGTGTGGTGGAGGGAGAACACTGCAGTGCTGGCCCGCTCACAGATTGGCATAAAGGTGCTGAGTCAGCAGCAGGATTTGAAGTCCTGATGACTAAATGCTACCAGCTGTTAATAATATCAATGCCATATGGGAGTGCCAGGTATGTCCTGGGGACAAAGGAAACACAGAAACTATACAGTCTCAGTCTCCTACTTGTAATTCAAGAATTTAATCTAGGACATCAGTACCAGGACTCTATTATGGTAAACACTGGCAGTGGCCCAGGTGACACTGAAACTGGGTATGGACTGTGTGCTGGAGTGGCCACAGCAAATAAAGGAAATGCTCATGACTCTGCACTGACCACTGGTGCTTTGTTGATCTGTACTGGAGGTGCAATTACTGCTCAGATAAACACCCCTTCTGCTGTTTATTTTTAAATCAGAGAAGTCTTAGAACCCAAATCCCAGATCCAAGTTCAGGAAAACATTGATTCAAATGTCATTTCTACAGTATCCAAATGGAATGCCCAAAACTGTGGATCCAGATTTTCCAGTGTCCCCTATAACTCCCCCTGTTTATGTTCACACCAACTCCATTTATCTTCACTCACTGTGGCTGTTCAATTTACTGTTGTAAGGAGCCGTAGTCAAGAAAAAGAACTGAGTGAAATGGGGTATTCTTGGCTGTGACTAGCAGTAAATGAAACTGATTTCTTCCCCAGTGCTCCTTTGGGGGAAGAATCTGGTTGTGTATGTTGATAAAAGTCTCTCTAAGTAGTATCATTAAACTGATGGAGCCACGGTGAGAATAGAATCAACATGCAAACAGTTAATAAAAAGGACTGTGCAAGAGAAGTAAGAAGTATGGTGATTAACTGAAAAGAGGGGCAACCCCAGCGTTTTTAAAATCCCTGAAGTGTGACAGGCTGTTGCCTCAGTGCTGTTCCCTGACTCACTAAAGGCAGCCATGGGTGCTCTGTGTGAGGGCTGGCAGCAGTGCCTGGTATCCCCCATTTTGGCATATGGCAGAGCAGTGGTTCCTGTCCGGGGAAGTAGAACACACTGGTTGTATTAGAGAAACCTGAGCTGGCAAAGGTGAAACTTCCCGAGGGAAAAACAAGATGCTGAAAGTCAAAGACTTGCTAAAAAAGGGAATGCTGACAGCCTAGAGCTGCTACTGCAATAAGAATTAGTTAGAATTTCAATTTTAGGATTTTTTGAGAACGAGCTGATTTTGAAAGTTTTTCTACTCTGAAATGAATGAAACCAAAATATATTGAAATTTCTCATAATGTGGGACTGAAATAGAATTACTTTTGTCTCAGTTGATATGTTTCACACATCGCTTTTTGGCTTATTTTAATCTTTGAAGCAATTAAATTGCTTCTTTATATCAAATTTATGTTTGTAAGAGTTTTGCAGACTGAAAAAGCAAACATAGTTTCTGTGAATGTAACTCCACATAATATTTCAATATTATTTTGGCCTCACTCAAAATAAAATAATACTTTATATTTTATTTATGATAATAAAATAATACATTTTAATCAACTTGCATAATGCCAGGATACTTTGACAAAACCATAATTTTTTGTTGGAAGGCTCTTTAAATGTAGAAATTATCCAGGGTCTCTAGGGATAATACAGTATCATAAAAGCTTCAGAAACAATAATATTTTATTGATTTTGTTTTGAACAAATGGTTTTACAGATCTGGTGGCAACTAGAAAAAGGCTTCGTGGTCTCATACAAACCCCATAATTATTGCAAATATCAGTGTACTCCTGGCCACAGATGACATTTCTTTCCTATGTTCATTCTTTTTCTTCTTGCCTTCTCATTTATTTATATTTGTTTTTGTCAGTACAATTACTATGTCTGACTTCAGCGAAATCGATTTTTCTTAGCTGCAGGCTGCTGAGAGTCCCTGTGGCTTTTATTATAAAGCAGTTAATATGACCTATCTCAAGAAAGAATTAGGCTGATTTCTTAAATCATTGTTTTCCTGCACAGCAGCATCAGTAGAGCATAAGAATCTGAATAGCCTGGACTTGATTCTCCACCAGCCAGAATTACGTGCAGAGGTTTCACACATGTGTAGGCTCTTCCACATGCTTTAAGTGAGGTATGAAGCACTAAGATAAAAATAATCTTTCTTGAGATCTTCTACAGGAAATAAAAAAATAGGCAAAGATCCTCACATTATAATTAAGAAGTTTACCCACAAATTAGCAAAACCCCACTAGCTTTTGATGCTACCCAGTGCTGAAGAGCTGTTCCCTGTTCATGCCCTGTCACAGCGCTGTGACTCTCTAAGGCCCCGAGAGCGTCCCTGCTGCCCGAGGGTTGGAGCCGGGTGCCAGGCTCAGCGCACCGGGGCTGCTACCTGGTGACCCTGGGGACAGGCCACGGCCAGGGCTGGCCCACCCCGCTTCCCTCAGGAGCCGCTCGAAGCGGAGGCTGCAGCATTGGGGCCCCTGCCCGAGCTCCAGCTGCTGCCGCATGGCAGCTGTGCCCGTGCATGTGCCTGTGCTTGTGCCTGTGCTTGTGCCTGTGGCTGTGCCTGTGCCCGTGCCCGTGCCTGTGCCCCTGCCTCTGCCTCTGCCTGTGCCTGTGCCTGTGCCTGTGCCTGT
>VZRO01005848.1:296925-375092 GCA_013397915.1 Daphoenositta chrysoptera | reverse complement strand
GCCTGTCCCTGTCCCTGTGCCTGTGCCCGTGTCCGTGCCCGTGCCTCTGCCTCTGCCTGTGCCTCTGCCCGTGCCCGTGCCCGTGCCCGTGCCCGTGCCCGTGCCCGTGCCCGTGCCCGTGCCCGTGCCCGTGCCCGGCCGCAGACGCTGCAGGTGCAGCCCCGGGCTCGGACCTGCCGCGCTGTGTCCCTCAGCCCGGTCTGGTCACTGCGCTGGGCTGTGCCTGGCTCTGGCTACACCACACCAGCCCCTGGCCGTGCCTTGCTGCCCCGCGTTCGTGGCTCGGCCTCAGACCTGCCTCACCGCCCCTGGATTTACGCGGTGAACTGGCTTCTTCCCTCAGCCTGAGTGCCATCCCTGGGCGTGCCCTGCTCGCCCCGCTCAGGCACCTCGGGACAGCCCCCTGCCCTGCCAGCCCGGTTGTCACACTTGGCTCCATCTCACCAGCCCTTGCGGAGAGGGCATCCGGCACTGGGCCCTGACAGACTTTTGCTACCAAGGATATTTTTCTCTGATGTCTTTGGGCTGTCCCAGCCCTGCAAGTTCTCTTATCCTCCACACTTACCTTTCCTTCATGCTCTGCCTGATGGGGGGAATTTGAGAATTAAAAGCCAAATACTTTTGTTGGGAAATGCCCCAGTTAAATTTCGTTTCCCAATCTGTTCTTGTGCTTTCATAAAACTGAGAATGCCAAAGATGAAGGCTGTAATAAACAATTTATTTATTTGAAGATGTTACGCAAATTGAAAACCATGTTGTCATTTGACTGTTACTTTGTTGCAGGTAGTTGAGGTGCTTGGATGCTGGCTAGGCTGTGGTAGGCTTTCTGGTTATCAAAGGATGGAGTATGCCATCCATATGCTTTGCTTCCCCTGGACATGAATCTGATAGAGAAGGTTCTTCAGGAAAAGGGAGAATAACTGGTCCAGTGACTGGTTTGGTCAGGTCTGGTTTGTTTACTTGTGTCTTTTCTCCATCAAGGCTGGGTGCAGATCCTGCAGCCTTAGGTGGAACTGGCTCTCTATCTTTATGTTCTTTTTGACTTTCTATTAGGCTGTGGAAAGTGATGTCCTCATTTGAAGGGGGTAGAATTTTAACCGAGCCCACTGTTTTTTCCAGGTGTGGAGAGAAAGGATTGGCATCTGAAGGGGAAGCCTGTTGATCCTGCCTGGGTTTTCCAGGCGTCTGATTAGCTTCCTGGTTTTCCTCTTCAGTGGCAGGATCCTAAATAACAAGGAATAAGCGTTACATAAATTGAAGCAATTACAAATTCCTTCCGATATGAAGATTACCCTTCACACTAAGAATCTGCTGCATCTCTAGTCCTCCAAGACCAGCTACAGAACAGAAGCTCAAAGGATAAATGGATGTAACTACTTCCTGTGCCAGGGGAGATGGGTGCATGAAACTTGGGTAATTACAGTAATATTCCCTTGCATTCTATTTGTGATTTACAATTTCATTGTAGAGCATTCTGAACACATGCTGCATGATTGTCTCTATACCCACTCTATTGCCTTTTTATCCACTCAACAACAGTCTCTTTTATCACAAAAGAGATTTCTTCCTGATCTGGCCTTATCACTTTCTTGAAGCACATGTCTTTGTGGATAAGAAAACTTAAAAGTGGCTAGGCTTTTAAAAGTTCAGTATTTGTTTTGTAAAGGAGTATTACTCTTGGAATATTAAGATTACATTAAGAAATACCTGCTGACTGTAGATTTCACAGGATATTGTGACAAACTGTTCCGTGCGACTGTTTACTACAGAGCCTTTGCAGAAACCGATTTTCTGTAAGAAGAAAATACAAGCATTTGTTCACATGGAGCACTGATACTAAGCTCCTGTCTTGAAAAATAAGTGATTAGGAAAGGCTGAAAAGTTATAGCTTCTAAGTGTATTTGTAGGGATAAACAGCTTGGGCAAACTTTTATTTTGGGATTGGCAACCTTACAAAGGCAGGCAGCATTTTGATAAAGGCCTTGTGTTTGCGAAGGAGGGTTGGGTAACACAATAGCAAACATAAGCTGGCTACCTAAGGCCAAACTACAACAGCTTGCCTAAATTCTCCTGCAGCAGAATATCCCTATGCAGGCAAGCTGTGTATGGAACATAACATAATTTTCCACACAGAACCAATTTCACACCATACTAGTGAAAGAAACCATGGAAAAAATGCTATTTCTAGTAGTTGTGTTTGTACTGGACTGTAGGTATCATGGCTTGGATCTCACTTAAGATGGGGCTTGAAATGTTATCTCTTGACAACATACCCATTTAGTCTTCCAGTTTCTCCTACAATTTTTTCCTTAGTTCCTAGTTGTTTTCCTTAGTTGACCTGATGGTAGTATGAATATACTCCTTATGCATTGTTTGTGATTTATTGCCTATGTCTGTTTCCTTGGAAGAAATCCTGAAGACTCATTCAGTTTTGTAAGGTGATTGCTACTCCACCTTTTTCTGGATGGTATCTTTTGTTTTCTTTGCTTATGGAATTCTGGTAAGAATTCAGAACTTTTGCTGAAATGTTTCTCTATTCTAAAGCAGTCTGTAGATTCACAAGAGAGTATACAACTACAATCCATAAAAAGATGACTGTGGGTTTTGGTTCTTGTCTGCAAAGAGCCAAGGAGATAAATACTAAATATTTGCTGAGGAATCATAGTATCTGGAAAACTGGTGTTTTTACTAGAAAAAGTACTTACAGCTACTTCTGGTGGAAGTGGCTCACACGTGGAGATGTCAGCAACCGTGTCAGTTTTGGAGCAAGATGTCTCCTGAATTAAAAACTCTACAAAATAGGCAGGACCAACGACCCACTGCAAATGAGAGGCCAGTGGCAATTAGAACTTGCACATGTGTCAGGAAGAATAAAGAATTTTACTGCACTAAACAGATACAAAATCAAAATAACCTCTAAGACAAAACAAATTGTAGTCTGGATGATCCATATTTATTGAGGGCTAAAACAAATCAGGTGAGCCTTGGCTTACCTGCATGGAAGCTCTTGTGACATTGAGGACAGAGAAGTAATGAGTTTGTTCACTCTCTGCATTGAACTTGGCAAGGCTTCGAACAGCAGCCTCCAAGTATTCAGGATTAGTTGGAGGATCATCAACTGGGCAGTCAGGACATACTGACCAAATGTATCTGCGTGGAACTTTTTATTCAAACAAAGCAATGTAATTAGAGAAGGCATAACCATAAAAGCATGTTGATAGTGCAGGTCACTGTAAATGCATCCATGCCCCCAAAGCTGCCCACTTGTCCTCCACTCCCCTGGAGTAACAATATGTGGTTTGCACCCCTCAGTAATTTTGAATCTTTATGTATTTGCAAACCCATAAAAATGTTGCAGTGGAGGCAGACACTGAAGGAAAAAGTTCAACCTATTGACAGTGGGCTTGCTGTTTTTCCTTGCTTTTCACAAACCCATAAAAATGTTTTTTGGTTCAGAGGCTAAAAGCCCATGCAGAGGCTCTGCTGAGTGTCCCAGAGTTTAAAACAGTTATTACTGAACTCTTCTGAGCTGCAGGACCTCCCTGGCCTTATGATCACTGACTTGAGAAAATCAGGGCAGCTGAAGCTAATGGAGATACTGCAGAGTCATAATTACATTTAAAATTGAAAGTAATGCTATTTGGCAAAGAGTTTTTCCAGTTCTCTTATAAAGAGTATGTTAAAGACATACCTGGTTGTAAAGTGCACTCATAAGTATTCAGATGAGCAATATTTCTTGCCTGATTAATGTAGATAATTGCTTTGCATTGACCGTAAACCTAAAACAATATAAACATTTAGAAATAATTAATATTGCACCCTTTACACTGATCATCTAGTACCTAGACAGGAGTGGTTCATTTTCTTCTTGCAATCATGGAATTCTTTTCAAGACAAAAGTTTTGTTAATACTTAAATGGCAATGAAGCACATTTCTAAGCATCTCCTTTAGAAATAAAAGGCCAGCTCACCCCCTGGTGTGATTCTGAACCGCACAGATGCAGTGCTGGTCTGCATGGTGGCCTGCCCAGGGCCACTCTTCTGGCAGCTGAGAAGTGCCCAAGTGTCACAGAGTGCTCCTGGATCTATGTTCTGGGCTGGGTCTATGTCTGGAACCCAGAGAGTTTAAACCAGAGATCAGTTCAGAGTGCCTGGATCCATTCACCTGTCTTCTACCTTCCCCTTTTTCCCTATAATCATAGGCAGAGCAGTTGGAAGGACCATAAATCAGTTTAGTGGCACTGGAGGGTCACCCCTGTGCATAAAAAACTCCAACTTTATGGCAGAAAAAGATACTGGCCTATTAATATCTATGGTGCCTTTATATTTAAGAGTTGAAAGTATATCCTCTGAGAGGTTCTTAGACATTCCTACGTGTGGGATCAAGGCCTCTGGACATGCATTTCTTGGCTTCACTGAAGCCATATCAACCATATAGGCTTTGTGCCCTTTTTCTGCTGAAAACACTCTAATAGAAGTGAGCAGAATTATTTTTATTTTTTTCTGGTTTTTGATTGAAAAGTTAAAATTGATTGACCTTAAAAGCAGTTCAGGACAATCATAACTTCCTTTTTTTTTTTTTTTTTCCATATGAAACTTGTTTCTTGTCAATCTTGATTTTCTAAGGGGTCTTTTCACTTGTTCAGAATAGTTTGGTCACCTGTAGCAACAGTCTTCGATCACTTTCTGTCTTTGCAGCTTATCTTGCTGAGCTTTCCTTTTTCTCCTATTTCAGTGCAATTTTTGCAAAGTTGTCATAATAGAAGTGGAATTCAACTAAACCAAAAAGCAAATGTTATATAAAAGTGTGTTTCTTTTATTTCATCCTTGACAGGCTGTATTTAAAATAAACCCTTACAGGGTTGCTATAAAAAGTAAACCATTATTCTAAATAGTCTCCTGGCATGGTTATTTAGTTTGGTCTGTTTATTAACTCTGATCAAAAACTTTCTTTTAATTTTCACTTTTTAAAATAAATTCTACCAGTCTATAAACTGATTAGAAGGTAAAGAGTAAAATTTTGGATATTATGAAATGGGCTTTGATTTTTTTCTAAGCTTTGTTGCCCACTAAAAACGCAAATGTAGGGATTTTGCTGTCATCTGTAGTACCTGAGTAACTCATCATATGTGAGACTAAAAAGAAAAATAAAATCCTTACAGTTGAATGAGCAGGTCTGGGGTTACAGTTCTTCCACAACTTTCTGCTGAGTACATGGCATTCGGTATCTACTACATCCAAGGTGAGATAAAAGACAGAACCAGTGATCTCCTGAAAACCAGAAACAAAAGGGTCACATCCCAGTTTTGTATCAAACCAAATAGGGACACATAAAGAGGAGAGATGGAAAACACCCAGGTGGAATGCATAGATATCCTGAAACCTGAACACTCCCTGTGATAAAAGTGGCGAATAGGTGAAATTCAGGCCCTGTTAGAACAAGCTTAGTCATGCAGCTGGCCAGCTTTACATAAAGAACAGTCCTTTGGTCAGTTTTTTCCTTCTGATTCTGGTACCAACCAGAACCCAAGATAAAGACTAAACATGTTGATGTTTTCATTGTCAACTTTTATTATCAGATTTGAAAGGTAGGTTATTTTGCCTGAAATAAGAATGAGATGATAAATACCACAACTAATAAAAAACTGCTAACATGGAACATTCCCAGTAGGCATTAGAAAGAGAAATATCTTATTTCTTAGGGCAGTGTCTTCTTCAATTGTGGATGCTTTGCACTTGCTGTAAAGAGGCAAAGGCTGCATTGATGCAGTAGTTTAAATCTTCTCTCAGATATCAGGGGTGCTGTGAGAGACCTTGCAGAGTCACATGGATGTCTCAGACTCACTTAAAGCTTCAGTCCAGTGCATGAGTTCTGACCTGTGCTTAAGTCCAGAAACCTTTATTCAGGTCACTGCAGCACAGGGTGCACAAAGCAGTACAGGCTCAACTTTTGGGCAAAGATCTTTCCAGGCAAGAGGTACAAGGAAGGACTAAAAGTACAGCTCTGTATGTCTAGTGCTTACATCACATAGTGCAGGAAGATGAGGTGCTGCATGATGCAGCTCCTCGTTCTGCTTCCAGTGTAGATATGGGTAAGCACCTTTCCAGCATATTTATCAAGGATACAGCTTAGCTGGATCATGTTTTATTTATATCTTTAGTGGAAAGCTGGAAAGAGGGCAGCTGTGATTTATACATCGTCAAGAACTTAGATGTGAGCGTTAGCTGCATGTTTAGACTGAGGTTATGTCTTTGCTGAAGGGGGAGAAAAACCAAAATTGAATGAAAGCATTATTCATTCATCCCTACTTGATTTCATTGGTTTGTGGAGAAAACATTAAATGGGGCAGCAGTCTTGTGGAAGTCTGGGGCTGGTATCTGCATCATTTCGGCTTTAGTTTTGGTTTCTGTTTAACGGTGACTAAATACCAGTCAACAGGGCATATAAAGCTGGAGTTCTGCTGCCTTTTTTGTATTTATACTGCTTAGAAAACCACTAAATGGTATCTGCTCTGGAGTTCTGAGAAGATGCAGTGATACAAACTACCCTGATCACACCCTATAGAGATCTGTGGGATGGTGATTTTATTTGAGCTCTACCATATATACTAGTAATACTAAATCCTTTAAATATGAAAGGGCAAAACTAATAGAAAATAAATATAAAAAATGATGAAATTGTTTTGTTATCAGCCTCTTAGTTCTATTTTTGCATACACAACTTCTCATGCTTTCTACAAACTTTTGTATTTTCATATTGTCTTCTTTTTCCTAAGAGTTCTGTAAAGTGATCTGGTAATGCCTTGCACTGAGCTCTTAGGGCTTGCTTACAGTAACCTTGAGGTTTAATTGTAAGTGTCACTTTGAACACCATGAAACAATCAAAAGCTGTTTTGACAAAGAGTGACACTGAGGTGCAGCAGTGTTGTTAGTGCAGTGGCATGGCAGTATCCCCACACCTGGCTGAAGAGATCCTTCTGTGGAAGGAACTTACCATAATTTTCAGTTTACATACAAGATATCTAAATACCATGATGATATGTCTCTTTAATATGATAGCTAATATAGCTTAAAACAGTAAACATAAAGTAAGACCTGTCAAGGAGTAATTGCTATTTGCTGAAAATGTGTTTTTAGTAGTGCCACATTTGGTACAAGTTTGTAACTTTAAATATAACTTCTATAAGAAAAAAGCCATCACTAAGACTATCCACATGAAGAAGAAATGGACAAGAAAAATGTGTATCTTTAAGGAGTCCCATATTTGGAATTGGTGACTTGAGCTTTCAAGCTGGTTGTTAAGGTATTCTGGAGGCAAAAGCACACACATACCTCATTAAAGAAATGCTCTTATAATCAAATGTGTTTGGTGTTAGATGGGTTTCCTCAGCTCAATCACGAACATTGATTATAAAGCTTGGTGATCTTAGAAACCCTAAATGCAACCGGGGCAGACCAAACTGTATTTCTTGTTGCCTATAGCTCTCTTGTATAATACCAGCTCTAATAAGCAGATGAGGTTATTACAAAATCTACACATCTTTTGGTCTACCTGCTTCTGTATGTATCATCCTCCACTGGGGAATGCATAATTTGGGGCTTATTCAGAGCTCAGCAGATCACTGAAGGTTTAATAATCCTTATTTTAATTTTCATTAAAAGACCGTTATGCAAAGGCCTTTTGATATCTGCTTAGTATTGAATAAAATGTTGTATACCTTTCCTGCATTGCCAAAAAGATCCCTTCCTCAGCACTGCTGGTGCCAGGCTGCAATGTGTGCTGGGCAGCCTGGGAGCCAGAGGAGATGTGGCAGCAGAGTCACCTGGTGCAAAGGGCAGAAATGAAATATTTTGGCATGTTTTGTAATTTTGGTTAAGTGCCCGTCAGTGAAGCTAATCATGAGGATCTTGTATGAAAGCAAGCTCTGTCCTACTTGCATATAAGTTAATAGCAGATGGCTCATTAGTTTCAATTAGAGCAAAGCTGAACCACAGGTTGCTTAAGGGCAGATTTGAATTTGAAGTAACTTTGAAAATGTTTTTATCCTCAGTACTGCTTAAGAAAGTAAGAGGAAAGACCACTGACTGGTGTGGAAAAAAAAAAACAACTTCGTAATTTTTTTGAGATGAATGGGCAGTGGTATAAGGTTGTAACTGTCCATGAACTCCTTGACATAGCTGACTGCTCCTTGTGTACTCAGTCCCAGCATCAGCAACAATGGGACAAAGGGCTTAGAATGTCTAGTTTGTTATTCCAATGTCTTGAAACACCTTATTAACAGGATACAAATATTAGATTAAACAAAAAAAGAAAGAATAAAAGTAAGTAAGTGAATTAAACTCCCAGATAAACAAAGTATGCTTGCTCTAAAGCAATAAGTTAGTCTTTAGGAAATTGAGTGACAGACAAATCACAGCCAAGGATCAAAATTCTCCTGTGCTATCTTTGGCACAGGTGAAGGGAGAAGCAGGGAGATGACTGAGGTGGTTTACAGCACATCTGCACCCACCATGCTGCACTCTAGGATGGTCATGGGGGCTCTAATTAATGTCAGTAGGAAATAGCCCCAGGAGTGGGGTCTGAGCACCTAACTCCATGACTGGTGGTGTGGATTCTGGGCCAGCTCACATGCATTGTGTGGAAAAATTCTGGAGAGACCTGATCCAGTTGCTTAGTGGGCACATTCTGTCACCCAAGCAAGGCAATTCAGAGAACACAGTGCAAAGCACAGCAGAGCATCTCTAGCTGTGAGATCTCGAGCTGCTGGAGTCCACAGTGTGTCTGCAGGAACCATGTCCTTGTAAGAGCAGCAGGAAGGAGTGTCATATCCTTGCCAGTACAGATCTTTAAGCATCTAGCAACGAGCTTAATTTTCTTAAGAGTTCAGAACTCAGCCTTTCAGGTAAGCTTATGGGAAGTGAGCAGGCACTGCAGGGAATGTTAGCAGCATGCTTCCATAGTGCCTAATCTGCTCCGGGCCCTTGTGAATTCATTTCAGGCTGTCCCTAGTTAGTGCCAGTAGATTCAGTTATTGTAACACAAAATAGTCATAAATTAAGCACACACAGAGAAATACGATACTTGAGGAAATGTGAGCGATATTCTATAGGTATTTCCAGTGTATTTTTTGCCCTTGAACTGGTTTCAGATTTCTTCTGGAGAATGAGTCATCTTTTAGAGGTCTGTAAAGGAATTCCTTGGTCCCAAGCAGGATGTGTTTACACCTGTTAGTGCTCATATCTTTTGTGCAAAACACACGATGACTTACTAGCCTTTGCACTCCAACTGCTCAAGGCAGTGGGAGGAAGGTGTAAAATGAAATTAAATCAGAGTAATGGTGTTTCATATCAAATTTGAACTGATGCCTGGAGCTATTCCAAGGGCAGGCAGCAGAGAGTCATGACTGAGATTTGCTCTCTAATTGCCCACAGTGTGATGAAATTGTTTCTAGTCTGTGCATAAAGTTGACATGGCCTCTGGAGTCCTGTGAATAGAACTTTGCATTTGCCGTTTGAAATATTTCTTCATTCAAATAGATATTTCTAAGAAACAGACACAGGGAGAAACACATACTGAGCAGGAGGGTGACTTACCTGCGGCTGCTCTCGGGCGCTGACGATTCTGTAGAGGCTCAGGACGTAGCCCTCTTCTCGGTCAGCATTGACCTGGCGGAGAGCCAGGTCTGCAGCCTCCTCCACTGCAGCGTCATCGCAGCGGGGGGAGAGCAGTGCAGCCCCTGCTGCTCGGGCTGGAGGGGCAGCAGTGCAGCAGCAAAGCACCTGGATGCCAAAGAGCATCCAAACTAGCCAAACCATTCTGCTTAGAGAGCCAGTGCTACTGATCAGGGTGGTCAGTCAGGATGGAGGGGCTGAGACCTGAGTGAGATCGCAGACTTTTATAGTGGAGCCGTGTCTCTTTATACACTTGTGCCCCCTTTTTATTACATACTGACCATCACCTTTAAACCTACAGCTGCAACAGTAAACACTAAGTCAATGATTACAAGGTTTTACAGAAGTGCTGTTACTCCCTCTGAGACCAGAGAGCACTTTTTCCTCCTGGCTTTCCATCTCTAATTTGGACTTCACTGGGCAGATCATGCAATTTTGATGTCATGGCAAGGGATGAGAACACATACACAAAGCTGCTTCCTTAAGAAAGCAGATTTGCTTGAATAAAGCTATATGCAGAACAGGTTTGGCTCCAGTTCTGTTCTGTCAGTGATCCAGTTCTTCTTCCAAGTAAAACAATGACAAAGGTCTCATTAATTTGAACAGGAAATGGATAAATGCCACAAGGTTGACTGATTTTGCACTTTATATTTGTTAAATGCCAGTTGTAAACAAATATATTGACACTATATTATATACAGTCTGTTTGGTTGTGATAGAGAGCTCACTTTGTATTCATTCTGTGAGCATTTCTACTCACCTGTATACCTACAGTTGAATGCTACCCCTTAGCCCTGGAGGCACTGAGACCTCTCAAGGGTCATGGAAAATTCTGCCCGGAGAAACTTTAGTTTGAAATGACAGCGGTGTGCCTTGTGAATAACCTGTCAGAAACTCCATGCTGGAGACAGTGGGGAATAACTTTACAAGTAGTTCCTATCTTGAAGATCTGAAGAAGTGACAGTGACCATTACTTGGGGAGAATCCCAGTGAATGTCACTGGTTTTCTACTGAGGGGCAATTCTGCAGCATTTTATCTTGAAGGATACCAGAAGTTGGGTTACCATTTCCCTGGCTCTTATTTTTTTTCATGGGACTCTGTGATTGCAGCTTTCTGTCAGAAGACACCAAGTATCTTTAGGTTTGAAAGTTATATTGAATGAGGAAGAAAAAGTGCAAGTGAAGGGCATAATTGTCTCTTCAACACTACTGTGATGTTTGGGATAGTTAAAAATTTCTATATTGTCACTTTTTTACCAGCTGTGTAAAGAATCTTAGGCTAGAAGTGTTTAAAGCATCTGGGAGACAGCAGAATGTGTCCCAGGGAATGTCCATAGAAAGCTGGGATTATACATACAGCCAGAAGACCTGCAACAGCCCTGGAGCTGAAACTCTTCTAAGAAGACTTTGTTTGGTGGCAGAGGTGCCACACTCCGATAGCAGGGCAGAAGTGGCACATGGCTGCTAGGAGCCCCTCGTGTGAGGGGTGAGGGATAATGTACAGGCTGTATCCCTGAGGGAAGGGATACAAGGGGTGAATGTTGAGAAACGCTGCTGTAGCCATAGTACAGGAACCGCAGAAGCAGCAATGCAGACTCGCTCACATTGTTCCTTGTGCCTGGGGACGCTTCCCCTGCGGCTAAAGGATAATAACTCATTTTCTTTATCCTTACAGTGCATGGCATTTCTATGGAGATGGGTGCCAGTTAGTACTGGCTGTGTCGGTGCTTCTTATAATAGGGAATTGTTATATCCCTGACTCTGTTCTTTGTACTCTTCCTCATACTGGAAAGGAAAAATTTCTCTGTTGAAGTAGCTGACCTCAAAACGTGGACACAGCTGGGAAATCCGAGCATGTCCAGCCAAAGCAGCAAAATACATATGCTTTTGCAAAACAGAGTTTGAAAAAGCTGAAAAACGTTGTCAGCCAGCAATACAGACATGGCAAAACTCTTCATGCTGCATTTCAAGGGAGGAGCCACTTGTATTTTATGTGCCACCATTTCATATCTCTCATTGCCCAGAGAATTGATTTTTAAATACTGAATCTGTTACTAAGGCCCAAGTGCATGAAAACGGGGCTATACTGGTGGGAGACAAAGTGATTGCTTTAAAGCAATCACTTCGGAAAACAGATCTGTAAGGGGGCACAATGTGTCCTTAAGAGGAACGCTCTTAAGGAACTCTCTTAGGGAGAAAGAAGATGAAGTGCAGCTACCAATGTGGAATGCACAGAGAAATTTTTTTTTCTTCCTGTTTTAGAAAACAAGGAAGTGGTTACACCAGGTGTAGGAGAACATCTGTGAAATAGGGAGCCTGCAGATGTTTCTGCTACATATCTTTGCTTTGTGTGGTTGGAAAAGGCAACAAGAAAATGCAGCATTTCTGGATTTCAGAGATCCCCAGGGGCAAGGATCCCTTCTATAAACATGTTGTTTCTGCCATCAGGAAATTTTCTAAGCCTGGAAAACACCCTCTCTTCTATAAAGTAGTTCCTATTTCGTTATATACGAGACAATTTCTATGGTTTAGTTATGGTGATTCCTTGTTTTGAAAAGTCTCTTGTATCTGGTGTTACAGTGATGCAAAACATAATAGTCGCCGTTTCATTAAATCCTGTATTGTGTCTCCTGCAGTGAGATGGGAAGACCACCTATCTTACTGGATTAATAGGTTTCTACAGCTTAGTACTAGCACTTTTTGAAGGAATGGCTGCATGCAGGATATACTGGAGTCACTGCTTTACAGAGAAGCAAAAACTCCCTGAGCCACTGACTGGCTGTGGCTGGTGCAATTGCCCACAACACGCTTCCTGCAAAACTCAGCATTTGCTTGAAGTGTGAGAGCAGCTGCCTTCACCGGCAGAGCTTGCCCTCAGTGTGCTGCCATCACATTAGACCATGGTTTATAGAGTCTAGGCTGATCTGTCTTTTCTTTACACACCCAGCTGAAGCACTGGTGCAAGTGCCAATGGCTTTTCCCTTCCCCATTGACACATCAGAGCAGAACCTTTCTGTATTGTGAGCTGTGGCACTATCACCAAGAGCAAATGTTAGTTGTGTTGCTTACTGAGTACCACAGGGTTGTAACTAGGAGAACAGGACAGGTTATTTGAAACAGTTCAGAAATGACATGTGTTCTGCAATTTTTTGCTGCCTGCATGATAATTATCTTGTAGCAAGTGCTGTTCCTGGTTAAAGATTCATGACTGTCTTTGAGACTGCTCCCCAGGGCCTGCAGAATTCCAGTCTGGCTGGCAGTAAAGATCCTTCTGGCCCCAGCCCCTTATTAATTCTCTACCTAGAATAGATGCTGCCTCTAAAATGTGCCAGAAATTCAGGGAAGATTTGACTGCTAGGACAATGGTAAATTGCCATCACTGTCTGGCTCCTGTTATATGAGATACATGTCTGTCATATATTTTTATTCCTTTGAATTGGCATTTCCTCACGTGCACACAGATCATTCAGGACCCCATGATTGTACTGCACCTGTGTGTCTGCTGGAAGACAGACAATACACATGTCTTTGGCTGCAGGGATTGATGCTTTCAGCTGGCCAGCAATGAGTGTGTCCTGATTCTCTGTTCTTTTCATAGACATAGATACTCTTGTGCCATGTCCAAAAGTTTTGAGGTACTTCTGGTGGATATCAAAAGTAGGTACATGCTAGGAAACATTACAGGTGGAAGGGAAAAATACATTTTTTCCTGCCACTTCTGTAGTGTTATTGGTGTGTGATCAAAAGAGAGGACTGACCTGATTTTCCGCAGTGCTCAGCACCCACACATCCCAGTGAAGCTGATGAGAAGTGCAGGAGCTTAGTGTTTTTGAAATCAAGCCCAGAATATGACTCATAATGCTGTGAAGGAGATACTTGACAACTAAATGAAAATATATACAGATAGAAGGTAGCAAAGCACTGAACATTTTATTGTGAACTAACCTTTCGGGTGGTGTTTCTATCACAAAGCTACAACTGTTGTATAGCTCTTACAACAGTTTCATTGAAACAGTATTTTCTTGTATTTTAACTAGAGAATCCTTGTATGTAAAATAAACTACTGCTATATGGTGTAATCATCTATATTTTGGAGCAGGCCTATGCAAGACCCTGACCACAGCTCCGCTCTCTGGAGGGTAAAACTCATTCAGGCTCAGAGTCAAGTGTTCTCACCTATTTGTAGTCAGTGTTGGGGTCTGTGTGTTGCTGTTGCTGCTGCACTGATCCTTCAGTTTGGCTGCATTGCATGTCTGAAACACAGCCTAGATATCGAAATGGAGAATCTTCCCAGGGCAGGGAGGAGGAGGAGGCACAAAGCCAACTGGGCGAGGTACTTTGTCATGCTGAGCAGCCACTGCAACTGCTCTCTTTGTTACTGATTTTGCTGAGAGCATGGAACGTAGAATTTCGGAAGAGCTGGATTCAGATGCAACAGGGTTATTGTGGGAAAGCCCAAGATTATGGTTTGTGAAGCCTACAGCACTGGGCACCAGTCCTGCTGATGTGTCTTGACCTGGATGAATGTAGGTGACTCCAGGCTGGAAGAGAAAAACAGCTTGTGTTGGTTTTCAGTGATTTGGGCTTGTGACATACAGGTCACTGATGCCTTACTAGGTACCCTGCTCGTAACCAGCTATAGGCGTGCAACCCAGGTTCAAATGTTCCTGACCATCACAGAAGCCTGATTTGCATTTGAACACATGCTCAGGAACCCAGGAACACATTTTTTAAAGCCAGTGAATCATCAGGACCACATTCTGGGCTATATGAACTTTCAGGGCCACCTGCACAGCTGGCGAAACATTCAAGACCAGCTGTCTCATTTTCTCTTTCATATACCTCTTAGACAGCTAATTACTATTGAGTTACCAAGAGCTGTTGTCCATAGGAAGTATTCAACCACCACCTAGTCCTTCTAAGACCAAGTGTAGGCTAAAATACCTGGAGGGTACTCAGGTCAAGTGCATGTTTCCCTCCCCTTGCAACAGCAGTGCAGGACAAGGTCCCTGAATTCAGTCACGTGCAAGGACTAAAAGCTTCCAGCCTCACAGTGCTGATTTCTGTTTTACATTTATCTGCCCCATCCCTCTAGCTGAGCAGAGTTTGGTTCCCTTTGCTCTGCTAGGCGTGTGAATCTCCCACATAGTCAGGAGGACAAATTGTGTCAAGCGTGGATGGCAGACGTGACATAATTCCCAGCACAGAAATCCATAGGATAATCAGCAGCTACCTTACCTTGGCTTTTAGGATACAAAGTTAAATAGGATACAAGTTATCACAGATAGCTAATGCAGTCTCCAGTGAAAGAAGTAAACTCAAGATGATGGTTTGTAACAGTACCAGTAGGCTTGGATACCCTGGAAAGCAAGGGAATATATGGAGCTGGTACCTGATGTCCATACAATTGGCAGTCCACCTGAAGGTCTTGTGAGGGACGTTTTACCATCACTGCTGAGCAGAAACCAAAATTCTGGCAAAGCAGAACACAGTCAAGAGAAATAGTTAGATAATAGAGGGAGGCTGCATTACAATTTTTAATTTCAGCACATTTAGAAATGGCTACTTGTTCTCATGTTTTATCTGAGCAGTAAAGTGCTAGCTTTTTAGCCTGGTGGGCTCAAAAGCCAAGCTCTTTAAATGCATAAGCAGCAAATAAATGAAAGTCCTGTATTCTTCTAGAGCAAGATCCTTTGTATGTCTGGATATGAGGGAGGAAAAGAATATATAAGAATCTAGGTAAAAGCTCCCACCCCCTAAAACTGCATAGGACTCAGTTTCATCAGAAACAGAAGAATTTTAACATGGTAAAGCATACAGTATACAGTATAGTTCTCAAGAGCCTATATATCAGAACAAAGCACACTGAGAGCACTGGAATTGTAGGAGGAGGAAAAAGTCTGCTTTTTTGTGTGTGTGTGTGTGACTGTGTACTGTCCAGTACAAAGAGCCTGATTGTCTCAGGTGCTTATTTTAAGAAGAGTAAACAATAATATATATTCTGTTGATTAAAAATATTCTGTCTCTGGTCCTGAAGCTTTTTTCAAATATATCCAAATCCATTAGAATTCAGTTCAGATACCTCAGAGAGAAGAGGAAGGTGTGATATAGCTTTAGGAATGAAATATTGAAAAGCATATCATGATGGTACACATCTCTTGCACTTTGATCCCCACAGGGGTCTATTCCTGCTCCAGTGCAAGCACATCCCAGCATGATGCTGCTTTTCTAGCTCAGGGCTGGGGAGATTTGGGCTGATGTGCTGCCATACTCACAGACTGATCCTCGGGCAGCAGCTGACAAGCCCCTGCGTTGGCTTTAGCTTCTTCTGCAGAGCAGTTCGTGGCACCCACAGCAAACTCAGCAACAACAACGTGTGCTGGGTGATACTGATAAAACAGGAAAATTGTTTAACTGACTTTGCACTGGGAAACTGTAGAGCTGCTGAGAAAAGATAAAAGGCAAATATTGTGGCTTCATCTCCCTCTGGAGTGAAAGGGAATCCTGTGGCTAAAATGACACTTAATAGTTGGGAAATTAAGAGCAAATCAGAAGGGCAAATGAGAGCAAGCAAAATGTACCTGTTTGCAAACATAACTAGGTAGCAGTGCACAATTACTGTAGATGAAATACTCTGTTTACTTGAAAGGCTAGACATAGTTCTAGAAATTACCTGTATTTTGGCTCTTCCGATCTCGAGCAGTCTGAGGTAAGCATCAGTGGTTTTGCTGTTGTAGTCATTGAGTGCAGCTGACACTGCTTCTAACACCTCTGTGTTGTTCAGACTTGCCAGCAGTGGACAGTCAGGGCAGACTTTGAGAATGTCTTCACTGGAGTCTGCAGAAGGAACAGATCATGTTTTGATCAGATTGTAAGTTGTTTAGAAAGACATTATAGACTCATTCAGTAACATAAAACACTGTTTAACAATCTGTCCCAAATTACAGTGGCAGGAATTTTTCCAGTGCAGGCTATAGATGGCAGTGTGTCACACGACTTGGCCATTCAAACCTTTGTGCAAGGGAAAGTGCTGGGGACTTCAATAGCACATTTTATATCTTACTCTGTTTTTAGTAAATTTTCTTTCTGGCAACCTCTCTACGACACCAGTGAAAAGGTGCTTCAGCTCACACAAGGAATGGTAGAAAAATGAAGATATTTTAACTTATTGGATTTGGGGTTTGTGTGTGTTATTTAAGTAATCAGTTTTGACAGTAATACTGAAGACATCTTTTACGGGGCAAAGAGATCTCACACTGAGCACACAGAATAGACATTCTGCTTTCCCATGGCAGTATTGAAAGTGCTGGATTTAGTAAAGAAGCTGCATCTGCCAATGGGACTCTGGTGACCAACAAGCATAAGTAAACTCAGACCAACAAGGAATCAAATTCTTAAGGTTAAGCTGCTGCGTGAAAAATCTCAAATCTGGGATTTGCTCCCCAGTTAGTCTGACAGTATCTTAGTTGTCACAGTAAAGGGGAGCAAAGAGAAAGAGTGGGTTTGTAAGGGAATGAAACCAGAAAAGGGGGCTGGGTTTAGAAAACCCATTATCTGTTGTCCTTTATGCCATATCTATACCCAGCAGTTTAGGATCAGAAAAGCTACTGAACTGCAACCACTGCTATAAAAATACTCCAGCCTCTAGATTCAAACCTACAGAACAAAGCCTTTACCTGCATGTGAGTGGCATTTGCTAGCAAGTACAGATAATGTCCCATCCACCTTCTGCAGTTTGACATCACAGTCACCCTCAACTGCCTAGAGAGAGACAAAAATCAAAGGGTTACATTGTTCAGATAAATTGGATTTTCTGATAAAGGGCCACTAAATTCAAAAGAACAAATCCTGGCTGACCATTCCTGGCAACATCAGTCTGATGGCAAAGGCACTGCTAGGCATGTCCTGGTGTCTGTGATTTTGTAAAAGGCAGATCAGAGCAACAAAATCTGGATCCAAATCTGGATCTCAAAAGTATCAAAAGTACCAGGGTAGCAAGATTATGGACATTTAGTACAGGTTTGTCTCTCATATAGAGCAAAGAATATGAATACTTATGAATTAAGACCTTCCACAGAGCTCTTTGATAACATTCTCACTAATCTCAGCTGGTCAGTGGCCATGGTAACAGCAGAGTGTGCTGCCTTGTGTGAGCAATATGATCCAGCAGGGAGGAGATGTCAAAGGCAAAGCTAGAGTCACCGGGAAGAGGGAACAGTTAGAGTTACCTCCCCCCAGATGGAAAATAGAATCTGAGCCCTGATGAATACAGGGGTAGATCATGATTCATATTTAGTGAGCTCTGTGAATTGGGCCCCATTCTAGAAACAGCAGGCTCAGACAACAGTTCCACTGCTTTGGTCAGGAAAAGCGTCTCACAGCTGGATCACACTTGCATAAGAACAAAATATCTGAGGCCAGTAAATTCCAGCTGAGCATTACTTCAAAGGCAGAGCCCTGTCTGAAGGGAATAGCTCATCTGCACTCTTAACTAGGAAGAGATGGCTTGGTGGAATTGCACCAGGTAACAGCCCACATGTAGCCAAGGGAAGGGTATTTTTGCACAGATTCACAACCTGCCCTGTCAGTGGTTTGCAATGAGGCAGTGACATCTGGGCTGACCAAAAGGACAGAACCTGGAGCCCCGAAAGAAAACCCCATGGCATTCATGGACTGTGTGTGGGATGTTATGTTGGCAGAGATCTGTCCTGTTCAGATAACAGGACATGAAAGAAATCCAGGAGTGAAATCCTTCATGACATGAAGGCAATGAAGTCAGCAAGGACGTTACAAGTGATTGGGTGGTTATAGGCTGTTACAGTGATATAACATTTGCTTGGGAATCTGCCTGGCCTCTGGCATCAACATTTTGAACGTGTACCTTTGGACCCAGCTGGTAGTCTTCAGGTACTCACATGCTCTGTGAAGCTCCTCACTGTGCAATTTGCAAGAGGTGTAGGGCTGAGAATAGGGCACGTGGTCTCCAGTAAGTCAAGTTCAAGAAATATGATCTCATTATTTGGCCCCTGAAAGAAAAAAAAAGAAGCCATTGGAATTGTCGTAATTTCTTCACAAAACATCACCAGATTTCTTCCCTGGGGCTGCACTGGGGTCTCTGTTGCCGACTGTCATGGGTAGCTCCAGGTATACACCAGAGTAACTGCAAAGGTCCTTACTATTTAACTTCATAAAAAAACAAGACTACAGATCTGGAGTAAGTCAAGATAATCACACTGATTTTATTCCAGCTAATAAGGAACAGGCTCATAAATTTTGGAAAGTCTAGCTTGTATGTAGTGAGCCAGTTCTCTTAGGTTAACTTAATTTTATTTTGTTGTATAGTTTTAAAAAATCAACATCTTTCTTTTTGATTAAAAAACTTCATGTTTCTATAACCAGATACCAAACAAATACCAGTGAACATTGACCTGTCTCGTTTAGTCCATTGGAATTACACTGAACTGCACCAGTTCCTTTGCATCTGTAACATAAGATGCAGTTTCTTGGGTTCCTGAGGTCCAAGATTGATTCTGATGTTTGAGTCATGAGGGATTCCATTTAAACCAATTAAGTCATTTTAGTGTAAAAGCATTAATATGAGCAAAGCAGTGTCACCAGTGTTTTTGTGTGGGTAACTCTGGGCACACTTCTAAGCTCATTTGTCTGTTGTAGTCTTTTCTAAATGACTGTGGTATCTTCTCTTTCATAACAAGTAGAAAACAGCCATGGAGTTTCACTCATGTCATTGTTTGGGACTATTTTCCATGTTGTAAGAGAATCAAAGGTTCTGAATTGGCACATACATTGTATTCATGACCATTTTTATGGCCTTTCTAGATGCCTACAATGATGGCAATAGATCTTAGGGAAAATAAGCCACTGTTATTTCCATTTAGACCCCTTGACAGCTCGATGGGACATTAGGTAAAATTAATGCCTACTACAATTCACTAATAGCATGGAGTTTTGATAGGTATGTGTTTAGCCAATAAATAATTACCTGCATCTCAAAGATTATCCTCAGTTTTTCTCCAGATTAGCTACTGGGCTCACGAATCAGCACCTGGAATGATCTGCCCTAGCAAACGTGCTGCGTTTGTAAACCGAGCCCTTTCTAGCATCGTACAAAAGCGCCTGAACATTTCTCTCTCCGCCTCTGTTCTGCTCTGAGAGATACATTCCAGTGACCTGGATTCTCCACTGCTACCAGGTGTCCTTGCCCCATTTAAATCAACAGAGCCATGCTGATTTCCCCATGTGAGGATACAGCCCTTGGAGGCCCTTGCACTGGTGATTTCCAAGCATCCCCAGGTGAACACGATGTTCTGCCTGCAAGCTCCTCACTTACCTGGGGTACCACGCGGATATCCTCGATTCTGTTTAAGGCAAACTTGTATCCATGATGACTGTGGCCATTAATATAATTCACAGCAGCTTCAGCTGCTGCTACAGATTCTGGGTCATCACAGCCCAAGGGAGCAGGGGGAGCTGCTGGTACAGCTTTGTGAATTGGAAGCTGAACAAGCAGTATTAAAGCTACTAGTGCCTTCATGGCACCTGAGGAAAACTGATCCCTTTCAGAAATAAAGATCTAAGAATACAGTTCAGATGGTAGCGAGAACTGGGGCCTCATTTATATAGTACATACCTCAGATTTACATGAGCACATGCCTGATATTTGTCCCAGTTCCAAGAAGCATTGCAAACAACAAAAGAGAAAAGTAAATGTTAGGACATCAAACTGACTGATTAATATTGGCCAAAGTAAATTTTATCAGGTAGGATATTGCGAAGTCTGCTAAAGCAACTTAAGAAAAAAGCGTCAGCAAAAATGTAACACAATTTTTAGACACTTCCACCAACCAAATACTGTCCATGTAAGAGGAATATGATCCCTTCTGTTAAATGTGTAGAGATGCTAGTGCTAATTAAGCTTTCTTGTAAACAGGACACATTCTGTTGGGGCCCAAATCTCACCAGACACCAGTCTAAATTGTGAGATCAGTAACATGATAATTTAGAAAATGGAATTTTAAGTAGTTCTAAGGATCACATTCAACAGTAAATGTAATTGAATAGCAACTTTTGCTACTGAATTTATTTGGAATAGGAAATGAGGCATAGTTCCTAAATCTTTTGCATCAGCTCTTTCTTTCTCTGAATAATCTAAGTATGTCCAATAGTTCTTGGAGTTTTATTTTGCAAAGCAGGCATCTTGTAGGAATGTTTCTGGAGTATGTTGTACAGATTTGAGGATTTGGCAGAAGATCCTAAAGAGCACAAAGTGTTTTAAGGAGAATGCAGAGGGAAATTAGCTGCTTAAATGCTTAGGAATGCTGGATCTGATCTTATATTTACATTCACAGTGTACATATTTACAAAAGAGTAACTGGTTAAAAAAAATATTCTACTTAGCAGAGTATAGCATCTATGATGTGTCCAGCATTTACAATCTTTAATTTAAGGTGAGATGACTTTGGCTAGATAGATTCTAGTTAGACAGACTGGTTCAACCCGCAGAAATGTTTTTCCTGCAGGGGTTTCAGATTAGGTTTCTACCATCCATGTTATGGCAGTCACCAGGCTGCAGAACAGTAAAGGTTCCTTTTGGCTTTAACATATCTGAATCTCTATTGTAATTTTTAGAGTTGAGGATCTAGCTGCAGATTGGAGATGAATAGAAGGACTTCAGCATAGTTAGAAGTTGGGGTTTTTTACTTTAGATAATAAGTGTTTCTGCTCAGCTTGCATGATATTGTGAGAGAGGCTAAAAGTTTGGGGAAAATAAACAGTCTTGAGTCATGCCTCTCTCTTCTAGAACCTGTGAATACATAAAACACTATAAATAGAAATGGTTCACTTGGACAGATTATGTGATAAAGAAGGAGAATGGGAAGAGACTAAAAAGATCAGAGGATTTGCTTCAGTTGTGTGGTGTGAGGTGTGTTTTGGATGCTAGGATTTGCAAATTGAAGAGATTTGTGGGGAAAAGAAAAGCTTTTTCTCTATCTTCCATTTAAAAATTGATCTGAGCATGATTTGTTTCTTCTCCATGACTTGAAGCAGGTGTTATATGGCATTTGTTCTGTTGTGTGGATTATCATTTGTTTTCCTGACTTTGGCCTGGAACAATTAAAGAATGAAGGTTTAGTGTCCCAAAAACACACTCTAAGTGTTCCTTGTGGGCTTCTTTTGAATCACAGCAAATCACAGCTTTCTTTATTTAGAAAGATAGTATTTTACTCTTTACTGTTAATGCACAGTTCAGTTTCTAACCTGTAAATCTTTTAATTCCCTTTTTCCTTATTTTGGTATGAAATATTGAGGTGAACTTCCACCAAGTACAGATAGAAATTGTTTTTAACCTGAGTGACATATAATTATCCTAGTGAAGGATTTAGAATATTATTTATAAATTTTGTGTGGTCATTACTAAGTTTCTTAGGTTACATCTTTCTACTTCAGAATTGCAAATACTGTAGAATGTATAACATTTCTACAGTCAAGATCTATGTATTCCTAAATATAATATATAACCCAGTTCAGTCAACTTCAGGTTCCAGTTTCAAAGAACAACATAAAACCTCAAATAGCAAACAGGATTTATTATCTTCTTTCTTCCCTCTTCATTGTCACTCACATTCCGTATTCCATTTACCAAGCAGGACAAAAAGAAATACTTTGAAGCCTGCTGTACCTCTCCTTAGTTTCTCTATAGGCTTACTCAAGCCCTTCCCCTCTTGGTGACTCTGTGAACTTCCTTTGTGGGCATACAGAGGATCAAAAATGTGCCCACATGATTACTAATGCTCAGTGCAATGCGGAATGTTTGCAGTTAGCAGGTTTTGGGTGATTTGTGATATGTGTGAGGAAATTTGTATTTGGTTTTTATGTTTGGGAAAGGAGTTTAAAAATACAATCAGGTAGTTTGGCTACAGGTAATATGACAAAGGAGCCTTTCACCTTTTGTGAAAGGTGCGTACAGTGGGTGGGTGCCTTTGGGTACAAACTGACACCCATCTGCCTAATTATTCCCTCTGACAGTGGCATTGCTGATGTCAGTTCCCTACAGGCCTGTGTTCCATCACAACGGTCCCTTTTAGGACCCTCACTCACGAGGCAATAATTGCAGAAATAACTTCTCACTGAACTCAGTGCAGATCTATTCTCTCTCTTTCATGCCTGCGACATAGTAACACATTGTCCTGTATTTGCAGTAGTGGCTGCAAATAGTTCTTACAGCACAAGAAAGTGAGCTGAATTCCATGGGCTCCTGCATGGAAGGTGACATCTCAACCCTACTGAAGTGAACAAGTCTTTCACAGAATCAGAGTATCACAGAATGGTTGACTTTGGAAAGGACATCTGGGGGTCACCTTGTCCAGCCCCACTGCACAAGGAGGGAGGGCCACCTTGAAACAGTTGCCCAGAACCATGTCTGGGTGGCTTTTGATTATCTTCCAGAAAGGAGACTCTACAACCTCTCTGGGTAACCTGTGCCCATGCCTGGTTGCCCTCACAGTAAGGTGTGTTTCCTGATGTTCTGTTCAGACAGAACCTTGTATTCCAGTTTGTGCTCATTGCCCCTGGCCCTGTCACAGGATACCACTGAAGAGAGTCTTGCTCATCCCCTTTGCACCCTCCCTTCTGGTATTTATATCCATTAAGCCCTTCCAAGCCTTCTCTTCTCTGTGCTAGGTAGTCCCAGCTCTCTCAGCCTTTCCTCACAGGAGATGCTCCAGCACTTTAGTGACCTTTGTGGCCTTTTGCTGCACTGTCTCCAGTATGTCCCTGTTTCTCCTGTATTGAGGAGCCCAGAACTGGGCACAGAAACCAGGTGTGGCCTCACCAGTGCTGAATGCAGAGGAAGGATCACCTCCCTAAAGCTGGGGGCAATACTATGCCCAGTGCAGGTCAGGGTACTGTTAACCCTCTGTGCAGCAAGGAATATCACTGGCTCAACTCGGTGCCTGCCAGGACCCCCAGGTCCTTTTCTGCCAAGCTGCTTTCCAGCTAGGTGGACCCCAGTATATTTTCCTACATGTCCTCCTCCAGGGGCAGGATTTCAGACTTCTTGCTGAACTTCATGAGGTTCCTGTCAGCCCAGTTCTGCAGCCTGTCATGGTCCCTCTCAATGACAGTATGACACTCTGGCACATCAGTCACTTCTCCCAGTTTTGCTCATCATCCTGATGATTAATGAAGATGTTAGACAGGACTGGACCCCAGTATTGCCCCCTGTGGTGCACCACTACTTAGTGGCCTCCATCTCAACTTTGTGCCACTGGTCAGCACCTCCAGGCCCAGCTGTTCAGCCAGTTTTCAATCCACCTCAATCCACCTTTCACTTCAGTGGTGTGAGACTTTGGCCCTGGTGAATTAGGTTGCCTGAGAGACTTGACAAGGCTCCACTGTGATGGAAGCAGAACAAGCTGGGTTTACTGCCCTTGTTATATAAAATATAGTATTGATTCTATGCTCAAAAATTGAGGCTTCACTGAATCTCAGTTCTTAATAATTCATATAAACCACAATGGAAAGGTGAGTTGATGGTTTTCTTTTTTGCTTTCTCTCTTTTTTTTTTTTGGTTGGATGCTTGGAACAACTAGTGATGATTGGAAACTTGCTGCCCCTGCTCAACCTCGTCTGGAAACAAAAGCAAAGAACCACTTTCCTAGATGTCAAATTGACACCTTCCTGAGCTTAAAATTCAAGCAAATTAACCAAGCAAACAGATAAATATCATCTTTGTAAAGCTTCAGATCAAAGTTAAACACTTGTGGGGATTTCTGAGGCTCTCTTTTCAGATTACTAAAACGTCATTTTTTGGTAAAGCAGACAGAACTGGTCCAATTCTCTGCACCACATCAAAAGATGCATTGCTGAGCAGTCAGGCATTGTACAGTACTGCAAAACTTAATCACCTTTTGCTTTACACTTGATTAAGTACATTACTTGTGGATCATCGAGTTCACAAGATATTGGAACATCAGGGCTGTCTTTTATATAGCCATCACCTACTCAGAAACCTGCACGCAAAGGCAAGAAATTGTCTGCAGGGAAAATGTCAGAAAGTTAAAGTCACCAGTCTTGTCAAGGCAGCATATTGCTCCCTTAAATGACAGTATAATCAGCATTTAAAAATAAAGTGTGTGAAAACCCATAGAGGTCTGAGAAAAACCTCAAGACAAATTAGACTAATTGATTTGCATAGTCTTATTGGCCCCTTTCCACTACATGGGCAAATCTTCAGCAGATGTAAATTGGCTCAGAATCACTTCAGTCCAAGTCCCCCAGTGTCCCTATAGTAGGAATTTCAGGCTGCAGAAAAACTGTGAAGTCTGAACAGTTTTACCAGATTGTAATAGTAGAATATTATATGTAAATTAATTTATTTTTATTAAATATGAGAGTCTTTAGGAGAAGGAAGGCTGACCATGTGCCCTAGTTTGCTGTGCTATTTGCAGTTGAGAAATTTCTTACTGTGAGAAATAAAGTGTGCAGACATGGCATCTAATTCGGGAGCTTCTAGTCCTGGATGTCCAGCCAGAGATTCCTTTTCAGTCAGCTTTGCTGATCTCAATCTGTTAATCTCTACTTTCGTTTAGCTGTAGGATGAAAATAACTGTTTTCCCTTTTAATTCTGTGATCTGAAATAGCTCACTGAATTTTGTAAAAATGTTTGGTATCACTGGGTAGAAGGATGTATTGAAAACATTAGGGGAATCCAAGAGCCAGGAAAACCAGATGCCTGTTAGTAAACTTTAGATAAGATGATTTCCTGGACTTATCAGAAATGTAGCAAGATTGAGAGGGTTGAAATTTGGTCTTCCAGATTTAGTATTTATTATTTCAGAGATATTTTTCACTGGTTAGAATTTCTTTTAAATAACTGTACTGCTGTTATTTTTCTTTTCCTTTGAAAGAGCATAAAAAGTTTTCAAGAATTTTGGAATTTTTACTGAAATGGAAATTTTAATTTTTGACCAGCTCTCCCAGACAAAGCCAACCAAGTCTATTTCTGTTCTGTTCTCTTTTGTTCTATTTTGCTCTTCTATTGTCTATGCCACTGAAATACTTGAGTGCCTTCCAGAAGTACATCAACTGACAAAACTAGCATTTGTTACATGAAAGTCTATTCTCCTTCTCTTCCCAGTGGGAAGATTATATAAGATGTTTTGTCTTAGTGAAGTTTTTGATTGATTTAAATTTTCCTCCCTATTTCCGCATTTTCCCTGCTCTGTGTTTTCATGTTGCAATCAGTAACAAGAGCAGTTTTATGAGTTGAGGTTTTTCAAGCCCCTGATTGACTTACCCTGTGTTACGCTGACCTGGTATGGGAGACCCCCCTTCCTAAATTTGTTATACTTTTTTACCCTTTTATCGAGGTCAAAGTTATTTATGTTGCCATGCAACTCTAAACAGTGGGATATTTTTGCTTCAGCCCTGCAGGGATGTCATGGTTTTCTCAGTATCATTCCTGTGCAATTTGATGGGTGTGGGAAAGCTGTGTTGGAGATGGATAGGTGGCAACTGTGAAATCAGAGATTAGCAGCTACGGAAGGATTTGGGGGGTTTTGGCTTTCTGTTCTTATGCTATAGTTTGTTCTTCCAGCTTATATGGGTGTTCCCCTGATCATTGCTTCATACCAGAACCTAGAACAAACAGAGCAGGATACCTGGGAAGAGACTGCAGGGCTGAACCCCAGGAGCAAACAGTGCATCAGAAGCAGAAACAGGGTATTTCACACTGAGTAAACAGACGCCCTGCAGTCACACTGACCTCTCCTCGTCTCCATGAACAGCTAGGGAATTTCAGCTCCACTCACTGGGAGAGCCAGTGACTCTTCTGGCATTACCAGAGTATCCACAGACACACGGCTCCAGTTTAAAAACACAAATTGAAACATGCCACATTAATTCCTTCTACTTACAGGAACATTTAAAGATGTAAATGCATAATTTGTCTGGGTGCTGTCAGGTTCTATGACGCTGTTAGTCTCTTTGATGGAGAACTCCACATGATAACTCCACATGTTATCTTCCCTTGCTGAGTTAAATGCTGAAATTTAGTAGCAAGTGTTAGGGGAAGCCTGCTGTGCTCTCTGGATTCCCACATGCTCAGCTGCAATGGCATATTTTTGATGTGAGAAACGAAGTTCACTCTTGGCACTGTAGGTGAGTGCTTTTTCCACTGAGTTTTGTAGAAAAAACTGCACATTCATTCCTATGCTGTGGCAGTCTGAGAACATTAAATTATTCCCTACTTATGCTGGGCTACTGTATTGAAAATAGTGCATGTTTTTCCATGTGGAGGCTTATTGGCATGAGTGACAGGAGGGTCCACACTATTCCAGGCAGGGCTTGGGAATGGCAGGTGGGAGGATGGCAAACTGATATCCTTTCTCACCTTGGAGCACTCCTGCAGGGGCATGACAAACTCAGTCAATATCCCAGTGAGATTTACATAATTCTGACAAGCAAGAGAGTTTTAAAAAAATTAAACTTATTTATTTTTAGTGAGGCAGATGATCAAGTCTTTTGGTTTTTTGGGTTTTTTTTACTGCTACATGTCCCTAAATCACCCATTTAATTCAACTCTCTGCTGCCTTCCAGCCACATGGCTAAAAATCTGGAAGTAAGATCGGAAGCATGAGGGGGACATTTTAATTTAATAGTGTGGAGGCGATATATTAATAACACATTTGCAACAGGGGAAGTGGTTCTTTCCAAGTTAGTGCAGTTTGAAAGAATTTATATAGACATTCCTGCTTAAGGAGTTGAAATTTTGCATGTTAGACATAAAGTACGGATGACTTTTATGACAACAAAGTAACTCCACTTACAGCTTTCCTTGCCTAATTTACACAGCCTCAGATTCACAGCAGACAGGGACCCCAGGCTGTCAAGAGCAATAAACACGAGGCTCTCTGAACAGACACACCAGTGCCCAGGTGACCTCCTCCTTAATGTCTCAGAGAAAGGGAGATGTGAATGTGAGCATCATGGGCTGATTAAAAACAACATCCAGTGTCACATTTCTATAAAGAGGTGCATGTCAACACTTTTTCCCTGATATGTTTGTGAATTTGTTAAGTTTTTTTATGCCAGAGGAAAGAGAGATGTAGCTTTGTTTACATGCAGCCCAGGAATCCTGAAGTAAACAGTGATGCTACCGGTTAGAAATTGTACATGTAAGTGGCTAATGCAGAACACTGCTTTTGTACTCAATGATTTATGAATAAAACAGGCAAAAAGAACTCACAGAACTGCTTTGGTGAGGCTACAAGGTTCTGTATTGGGCATCTCAGCCTTTGCCCCTGGCATGTCTCCTCTGCTGTTCTGTTGAGCATTGTAAGTCTCAGTGAGTTTCTAATTTTCCATTAGTTATGTCCATTCTTCTGTCTCTTGAACGGGATCTTGGGTCTTTTTGAGTCCTCTTGTCTAACACAACTAGTCTGGGTCTACATCATAATTTTCTTCCTGTCAAGTATATCTCATATCTCTGTTTTATCTGTCACTGTAGCTCAGTATGTTCATATTATGATGATCTCCATATGATGACCTCCTCTACCACTGGCCCTACTCGCTAAGCAAGGCTGTATTTCATCATTTCTCCAAGTTGTTCCCCATTCACAAGAACATCAAGCTCAAATTTCTGCTGGCATCTGCAAGGCCCTGGCCAAGACCAGACTTCCTTGCTCAACTTTCACCTGGATCTCACCTTGTCCCTTCTGCCATCACCATCTCTTTGAGCCATTCAGCCTTGTCACTGACAGATATGTCTCTTTCACTCTCTTCAGAAAGAATCCCACTTCTGAGCTTGTCCTTGAGGCCGTCACCTCTCTGAGTTCTCACAGGGCCTGAAGAGCTGCCCCTTGTCACATTATCTGCAGTAAAGCGTTACGTGACTTTTAAACCCGTGTTTGTTATATGGGTGGCTGGACTTACACTGGAAAATTTTTAGGACTTTACAAGGCAAAATGTTTGAAAACCATCTGAAATTATGAACTTAGCTGCTGCATTTCTGTTTTGACAGGTATTTTCTTAATCTGCCATTAAGAGCACACATGGCAATGCCACTCTAGGGACAGCCTTGTCTTCTTTGCTTACCAAAAGCAGTTTGGTATGAAACATTCCTTTGAAAACAATCTTATCTGGCCCCTTCCTAACTCTTGCCTTCATTCTGGGATATATGAGGAGCAAAGAAACCATGCTGTAGTTCACACACAAGTCTCGCAGATGAGACTGTCCTTGGGGTATCTGGATGAAAGCCTTTCACTGACAAAAGGGAACATACAATATTTACTTGCTATAGAAGAGGAAGTGAGATCTAGTTCATATATTGTGAAACCTTATGTTCCTAAGAGAAAGGTTGGTAATACTGGTGTCAAACATTGTTATTTGTCTTGTTATATAACTCACCTGGAGCTCAACTGCAGTTGTAAGAGTGCATGGGAGCATGAGGAGCAGAGTTACATGGGAGCGTAAGGTTTGGCTAGGATTATGGTGTTGCAACTCCCCGGTACTTTCTGAAAGGAAACAAGATCTTTTGCAAACTTTGGACCAATAAAAATATAGTAGTTGTCATTTGTATTAGGTTTCTTGACAATTTATTTGCTTCATTTGTGTGAAGCTTCCATTTAATGACGCAAGTTAAAAATTCAGGTTTTGAAACAACTACTGAGTGTTGGTTAGAAACCTTACAATCTAAAATCTCACTCAGAAGATATTTCCAGAAAAAGTAATTTTCTGAGTATAGCTGAAGATGTTAAAGATGACTGTGTAATTTTATGTGTGTATTATAGGAACAGGTAAAGACAGAGCACTAAAGAGCATTTCTTTGCTTGAAATTCCCACTTACTGTCAGTGTTCATCTCTTTCTTGGCTTTTGATATAGCCCTGCAAGTTTCTGAGAGTCAGATACTTGGGGCAGGCTCATGGAAATGCCAGGACAGATGGACAGATGTGCTACATGTGCTTTGGAGAGCTAAAGCACTGTTGCAAAGAATTGCTGAGACTATTTGTGCACAGAGAAACAAATAACTCATATTCCCAGCTCTGCAATCAAAAGCCATTCTTGGCTGGGGGAGATCCCTGCAACAACATTCTTGCCTCCCCTTGAGAGAAGGAAGCCAATGATTATTCTGTTACCCTTCATTATCATTCAGTGTGGTATAAACTGCCCAGGACTTGAACTCTCAAGTGCCCAGGAGGGCCAGTACATGAATATACCTTGTGTCAGCAGAGGCCATTTCAAATAATACAGATGATGACAGATTGATGTTGGTAGCTCATTAGGCAAAGCACTGACCGAGACATCAAATTCCTTTCAGCGAGAATACGGCTGGAGTGTTTGCTGTTGTGCATTAAAGGAGAGACACATTTTTCTTCTTTGATTTCTCTTGCTTCCTGCTTCCCATGTTTGCATCAGACAGTGCCAGCTATCAGATCTGTCATCATGTTTGACTTTCCTAATGTGAACAGCTGTGCCAGAAGAATCAAGGTGTAAAGCTAAACCCAATCTACAGATATAGTATATATAGTATATTTCAACAAAAGACCTGTGTTCACAGGCCTCCTGTGGCACACAGATTTTAATATAACACTTGGCTTCTAGCTCGTCCAGATCCAATAGTACAATCTTCCCACCCGTGCCTGAACAGATAGAGAACAGATTTCTGAAACAGTGTAAGGTGTATTCAGATTGCTGTCTCCTTGATATGCTAACTCCTGCTCTTGTGGATTATGCTTTCACACTTTTGGGGCATGCCTTAACCCACGTGGTTAAGCTGGTAGCCTTCTGCCTCTTCCTGAAGAAGATGGGGAGAAGTTTTCCAAGCAGCAAATGTTGCCACAGTTCTCTACCTACCTTCACAGTTGAACCAAGGAAGGCAGGTGACTTCTGCTGCCATCACATACCCCCCGGTGATCTGTCTGTGGAGGAAGACAGAGTGCACTGCACAATGTGCTGCAGAGAAGAGAGAGAGGTCCAGCATTTAGTGGGGGAAGGAATCTCCAGTCCATGTTTGGTCTGGAGGATAAAGCATAAGGATAAAATACTTAGTCTGAGGGCTAAGTAAGGGCAAACACACCTGAGGCTACTTGGTCACTGCTGTGTCAGTGCAGAAAAGAGGAGTCCACAGTTGCCGAGAGGAACCAGAGAGATGAGATGGATACCAGAGGAATAAATCCAAGGAAGGAGAGGAGGAGGGGAGTATTCAGCAATTGAAAAGCCCCCAGGGTGAGGATAAGTGCTGGAATACCTGGGGGTGTGTTGGCTCCTGCTGCACCAGGCAGCTCATCAGGCACTGTTGATTCCAGGCAGTCGATCCAGCACCACCACAGAGCATTCTCTGCAGCCACATAGTCCTGGGGCTTTGTATTCACTGGGTGATCTTACAGTGCACAGGGTGCTTTATCCCCACAGTGCTTTTCATATCCAAAATGATTTTACAAACTGTATCCCTTGGAGGTAGGAAGAGACAAACATTGCATTTATACAAAATACAGTATTTGAATAAACATCACTGCCATTCTAGTACGGCAAATGTCACAGGGGGATCTGACTGCCATGGTACAAAAATGATGTTTTAAAGTGAATGTGTGTTTTTTCCCTGTTTACTGTAGTCTGTTCTGCTCTTAGGTCCTTGTCTTTCAGGTGTGGTCTAAGGTATATCCATAGAGAAAATGGCAAGAGTCATGATGAACTGCTTTAATTAAAACTGGCTTTAAATAAAGTCAATGAGAAATTACTTTATTTATGGTGCAGGAGCCTGTCAGACATTTCCCACATCTCAGTGTTGTGCTAGACTGACATGAAAAGATTAGCGTTAACATTATGTCTAATGTTACTAGTCTGATGATTCACATACCTTTTATTGATTTTGTTTGAATTGAGTTTGTAACTGTTGCTTTGGTCTTAATTTATATAACCAGTGGCCAAGTGCACTGTTTTCTTAGTAATTCTTGCATTACAGAGAGCTAGATGCAATGACAGTAACTGTGCCTGGCAGTCCACCATCTGGGTACATGCTAATAAAATAATCATCTGCATAATTTTGGAAGTCATTGCAGATACTGGGGGGAAAATGTATTGGGTTTGAGATGAAAATTGCAGGCAGCCCAGTAGAATAATAATGATACAAATAATTTCCCCTAAAATCCTGGAATGGTCTCTGTTGGGATTTGTTTTACATGCACCGTGAAGCTGCCTATGTTAACTTTGCTTTGATATGAAAGGTAAATAGAGGATGAATGATTAAATAATTTCTATTCAGTTTTGTTGAAAAGAAAATTTAAGTCAGTAAGAAATGAACAATTTCTCTGCTGTATTATGACAGTAATGAGGGAGGAAAACCTTTTTTCCTTGCATCTCTAAGTAATAAACTAATAGGGATTACAGATCTCGGTCACAATTGGGTCCCACTGCTAGGATGTGTTTGTCAGTAAAAGACAGTTTGCTCTATAAGGAATATGTGCCCTTTGCTTCTTCTGCATTCTGAAATCAACTGTAACTCACCCCAAAGATGCCCCCTAATAAATCCAGTAAAAGTAATAATTCCATAAGAAGTATGTCTCTGTGAGAAGAAACACATGGCTCCAACAGATTAGTGCTGTATTTGGGAGTAAATTCCCGTATTCCAGCCCAAAGGCCCTTTCTGCAGTTGGAGCTGAACACAAAACATCTTTTATGGGGGCAGGAATAATTTCTGAAATAGCTATTTCCATCTTCAGTTCCCACTCTGTCCCCATCCAGTTTATATTTACCAGAGACACTGGAGAAGGTGCAACAGTGCCCATGGAAAAAACACTGGAGCAATGAGCCAGACTGGTTGGTATCTTGGGTAGAGAAGGGAGGTGGAATGGAGATCTTTGGATATTTATGAACTTGGATGCCACAAATTGAAACCTCTCAGCAGCTAAGGCCTGTGTAAAGAATTGTGGGAGGGAAAAATAGGAAAGGCCACTAAATTCCACTGAAACTAATCAGGTTAGAAGAGCCAGCACAGAAAGTTTTGTAGATATTTAAAAAAACATTACTAGCATGTCCCTTCAGACTAGGGACAATGTGGGATACTTAACACTGAAGTTTGTACTCAGGTTTTTGGGTGATTGATGTTCAAATGGAAAGCTTGAATTGGGAAACCAGTTTAGCCAACTTTGAAGGGACTACAGAATGGAAAATATACCAAGAGCAAAAGAGATAACAACATCGTGCTAAACAGGCTTGCAGAGTGCTACGTGAAGCTCATGGAAGAAGAGAGGAAGAGATGAACAGGCTTTCTTAGAGCAGAAGTTCAAGTTTGCTGCGTAATAAAGGTCAAAGAAACTGAATCCAAAATAAGAGCATGTTTTTGAAGATAAGCTGTTAGGGCAGAAGAACTCGAGCCTACAAACAAAAAATGCTTCAGAGTAGCTAGGAACTGGAGGAGGTGCTGTGCATAGGCTTAAGAACATTTTACCTGCAGCCAAACTCTCTTAATGCTTAAAATTTTTGATGTTCAGAAAACTGAGGGAAACGTGCCCAAGTAGCATGTTCCAGAGAGGCATATTCTGCATGCAGGGGTTTGTACCTTCAGCAAGATGGTGAACATGCTGGCAGAAAATTAAGGAGATGGTGCTACTAACAGCTTTTAATCACGGGGCTCAGGGACTGCCCCTGCCAACTGTTTTCAGCCACGGCTCTGTGCCTGCAGTCCAAATGCCAGGATCCATGCCTAATGCTTCCCAACCGCAGCAAACTCGGGGCAGTCTGGCAGGTGTCCATGAGAGGTACTGAGCCACACCTGTGGCACTGTGACAGCTCGAGGAAACGGGGCAGGCGTGGAGAAGGGAGCAGGCTCAGTTCCCATGTCTGTCCCCAAGGCACGGGTTGACGTTACGGGTCGGCTGAGGTACCGCTAACTGCCCCGGAAAGGGGAGGGCCCGCTCCCTGCTCCTGGCCACAGGCTCTCACCCTCCTCTGGCATTGCTCCTTCGTTCGCCCAACCATGCAGTGAGGTGATGCAGGGCGTTCCGCCATCAGAAAATGATTCATTCCTTGTGATGAGGTTGGCTCTTTGGCAGATTAACTCCAGGAGTTGGGTTAACACAGATCCTGCGAGGGGCTGTGCAGCCACAAGAGAAACAACAGCCACCAGTGGGGAACCTGGATAATCCAACCAGTCGAGTCACTGAATCATAAAAATTTGTTTGGAAGGGATCTCCGGAGATCATTTGGGCAAACTGCTGACACAAAGCAAGACTATCACCGGCATTCCCGTGGTGGTGGGAGGCACCGGCTGTTTCAGCTTCAGTTTCTCTGCGTGTGGAACAGGGGTAACACCACACTGGGGAAGCTGAACACCTGTTTGGTGAAGCATCTGGAGATCCACAGGTGACAGGCGCTGCCTGAGCTTTAAGGACGTACAAGACTACTCAAAGCTGCTGGGGGTCGAGGATAAGAATTCCGTTTTTCCTGGCCTTTGTATAAGGCTTGTGATATGGATTCATGTTTTAGGCACAAGAATGCTGAATTTGTTCAAATATTAAGATTTCTAAGCACGGCTTATAGAAAAAATACAACTATATTGGTACATATGCCATTGAAGTGGGGATGATACAGCCCTAAATATTCATCTGTTTCCCAGTAGATTTAAAACCAGTGACTGCCTGGAAGCTATTCCTGATGTGATATTGGCTGTCATATTTGTTTATCTAAACTGAATGATGTCAGAATAGAAAGACCTTCTTTGCTCCTTTATAGCAGCTTCCATGTTTCAGACTGGATCAGGTATAAACAGCTCCTTCAAAGAAAATATTTACTTTTCATCAGAAGTTTACATAATATGTTCTCCAAAGGAACAAATACTGTGTTTCAGCATAGTTTGAAACACGGGAGATGGAAAATAAGTTAATGAACAACATTTAAGTCAACACCAAACCACTTTCTTTCTCTAGTAAATATCCAGACCATCACACTGTGATGCAATAAGGAGAAGTTCACGGTCAGTCTCTTTTAACTCACTCTTTATTATATTTTTAGGACCTCATGCAAAAATTCTACACTGGCCTTGAAAGAGTTAACTGCAGGCAGGGATAAATAATGCATATATATACTTTAAGGTGAGCCTGATCTCACTGGGGAAGTCTGAGGGAGAATTATATAAAAATATTACAAATAAATGAGGATGAGTGGAGAAAGCCTTAGAATTGTCCCTAGAGGAAGGAAGCACCTGGTGATAGGTACTGTGGGATTCTTTTTAAAAAAATTTACTGCCTGGCTGGCAAGACAAGAGAAAGGGGTGGAAGGAGTAAGAAATACCAAAAGTTTGTGACCTCAGCCTGTGGCAGGGGTCTTGCCTGCAAGTCCTGTGCTGGGGAAGAAACAGAGCTTGATTTCCTTTCTGGGAATCAGGATCTCCCCAAAACACGCCCACGCTGTTTGGGTTCAGTACTGGAGACTGCTGGGTGGTGTGAGGATTCTTCAGCAGCTGAGCAGACCCAAGGCTGGGTATGAGTTAAATAGAGGAGTGAGTCTTGGAAAGAGCTACATCTTTGCAGACATGCATGAGGAGTTTGTGGTTCATCCAAGAGACAATCCCAGTCCATTTAAGCCTGATGATGATGGTACATAAACCTTTTGCATCTTTTCATTTTATGACGATCTGTAGCTTTGCTCCAAACATAACAGGAATTAGCAGCAAACTGCCTGCTTACCACTTCCCCAAAAAAATATTAAAGCCATTGGCAGAGATGGAAGAGAGAAAATGTCACAGCAAAATCTGTATTTGCACAGCAAGATCTGTACACTTTTATGGAGGGAAGTGGGCACAGGGGACAAGGCACTTTTTGTCCTAGAACCCTTTCAGACTGGGCACAAGAAATGAGCAAGTGGAACCTCAGGCTTGTGATTGGAGAAGAGCAAATAAAAAATGCCCTGTATTTCCAGGCAGTAACAACAGGGTTACTTGACTTGTAACAGTAGCATGTAAGACTTATGAATAGACTTTGGAGAGAAGAAGAATATGAGAGGGAGGATAGGAGAGACAGAGAGAGGAAAGTGGAATAAAATGTAGCAAGCTTTTACTAATGTTGGGTACTATTCACACTACTATTTTTATGATAATCGATTTTAATAGTCAGGAAAAATGTGGTGGATCTCCTAGGCTTTAGTATCTGATAGCTGCTATATGGGGAATTACTAAAGATGTTACTTACGTGTTACAATTCTGCTGGCTAAAGAGGAGACACAAAAATATGTACTATAAATAGGAAAAGTATCAGCCTGGAGGAAAACTGATAGTGACATTTCCCAGATATCTTAGGTTAGTCTTAAAACTGATCCTGCTTTAATATATTGGTTCATGTCCTCAGCACACAGGTAGGAACATGGTTATGCAAATTGCTGGTAGCATTTAGAGGACATCATTAGTAAAGGAGGATCAGAATATGCTAAAGGACCAGGTGACCTCAAGAAGTGGACTATTAGAAGTGGAATGAAACATAACAAAGGAGAGAAAAGCAGAGCCATGTGGCTGGGAACATAGTGCTGTAAACTCATCAATAGCGTAAAAGAGAGGGCAGGAAAATGTGGGCATTTAGCCTGATTTCAGGATGATTGGACTGTTAGCATGAAGCATCTGGAAAAGAAATTCAGTGTCCGATGGTGAGGAGCAGCAGGACAGGGAGGTGTGAATGCCTTTGCCCAGGGAACTGGTAGAACATCTGCAGTGCCATACCCCTGTCTGGCACCCTGCTCAGGAACAAGCTTCTGTGGAGATGGGTGTAGGAAAAGGTTTCTAAGGTGAGCAGAGTCCCTTACACAGGAGCAGACTAGGGAAGAGTGGGTCTTTTATTCTTGGAAATTCAAGACTAAGGGGAGGAGAGAGCAAAGGCCTTTTTTGTTTTTAAAAAGGCAGTCAGTCATAATCAGTCACTAAACCCTGGACAGATTAAACAGTCTGTCTGTCTGAAACAGAGTGGTTCACCCGAGCTTCCACGTGCTGTTGTGCTTCCACTCACTGCATTGTGCAGTGATCTGGAAGCCCCAGGCACGTGCCAGTCCCTGCAGACCCAGCAATGGCCCTCCTTAGAGCAGAGATAGCCTAATCAGGTCCATCTCAAAAAAAAAGGAGAAATTGCAGAGGTGAGGAACAGTAATGTGGAGATAATTCCATCTCCCCTGTGTGGGAGGTCGGTGTGCACTGACTGCAGAACTATTAGACATTTGTCTACATAGCTGTTAAAAAGGAGAGTTGGAGGATGCTGATAAAATAGCTAAATCTTGAGATGCACTGCAAAGGCTTGTTTGAGATCTGCCATCAGAGGTGGATAAAACAAATGGATGTGAACTCATGTGAATGTGGATGCAGACTCTCTGGCAAGGCAGTGTTATTTAGCAGTGCCAGTTAGGACACATATTTAAGTCAAGTGGCTTGGGGTCGGAGGGAGAAGCGGGGTTGCAGTCCCCGTTATGCAGACCTGGACCTGGAGTGATTCTGCCCGTGTTGCTGAGGTTTCACCAGTTGGCTTCCAGCCCTCTTTGGTTCACTTGACCAACTGTCTTTTCACCTTTGCTCGCAAACAGCAGCAGATAAAAGTTGGCCTTGTCTGTGCTCTTTTGGGTGACTTAATCCCCAGCACAGGCTTACTTATCAGACCTCTGTACACAAGGCAGAGTTAATTGGCTCTGATCCACCCGAGTGGAGGTCCCTGGAGCTATGCTGATTTTTACCAGAAAATGTTCTGACTTAGCCACTCGATTTCCTTATGTTAAAGAGCCAGTTGGATTTTTCAGTGAGCTTAAATTAGTGATAAAAGATAAATCTTTCCCCATTTCATGAGTTGGAAATATATTTATTGTGTGAGTGCTTGCTGGGGAGGTGAGAAAATTGTTCCCAAGCCATGGGGATGTATTTATTCCATCTCCCCTACTCTCCAACACCAGACTGTGTTTTGGCTGCAGCAATGTGTATCCACCTGTGAGTTCCTGAGTGTTGATGTCACAACCCCTGCCTAAGTGGCCTCTGTTTTTATTCATCTTGCCTTACAAGACAAATAAAGGAGCTGGAAGGATGAACAAGCAGCAGCACGAGCGGCGGGGAGGCGGCGGTGGCGGGGGTGCAGTGCGCGGCTGCGAACGGCAGGTGGTGCTAACGCATCTCCGAACCCGCATCTTCCCGAGGGACTGGAGGGGCCGAAAGGGGCTTGGATGCGAATCCGCTAAAAATCACTCCAGCCAAAGGCTGGGGAATATCATCTCCTCAACATCAGAGGGTGTTTAGCAGCCCAGTCACGGCCGTATGTCAGTCTGTTGAGCTTTGCTGAGTTCTCAGCTGAAAAACGACCATAGAGGAGAGTGGCAGGAAGCATAGCGGTTGTTATGAGACTTTGTGAATTTTAAATCTATTTTCAGGAGTTCATAAAAAATTCTCTCTGGCCTATACTGACGAGGCACTCTGAAAATTATTGCAAAGATATGAAAGGCCAAGGTGCAAAACTTGAGATACAGCAGCATAGATTTTTACTCCTTATTTTAACCTTTTTTTTTTAACCCTACTGATGTCTCTGTTCCTTATCTTAATTATCTCTGAAGGAAATCCTATTCTTTCCTCCCTTTCTGTATAGGATCCTGCAAATGTCATTAAGTCACATTGTTTCATTGCACTGGGGAGCCCAGGGAGCATTTCTATCATCCTTATGCATGTGATTAACACAGATTTTTGTAATGGGAAGCAGTTCACCTGGACTGGTTTCCATGGTGCCGCTAAGCTGGAAGCATGGGATCTGGCACTCATTTGCTAAAAGCTGATGAGAAGTTGAAAGAGAATTTTCCCTTTGACCTTTTCTGGCAGAGGTCACTAGTGCTAATCAATATCCTTATTGGATTTCAAGCATTCAGGGACTCTTCTTAGACATACCCCCTGAAATTGCCATGAGGACTGATTACAGGGAGACAATCAGATTTGCAATATGGCAATTCCTTTCAGCAGCCACGGAAAGGTCAATCAAATACTTGTGAACCATTATGAACCACTGGACTCTTCTTCTTTAGTGATAAGGTGAGCTATGTTTTGGTTTGAAGGCAGTATTGCTGCCAGCCTGTACAGTTCATGTACAGCATAAATAGAGAGCAATGAAGATCTTAAAGAGCAGGTTTAGTTTTGACCAGGGATGGTTTGACTCAGACTGTCCCTGCCTTTCAGGAATGGCTTTATATGAGATTCATTCTTTTATCCTGTTTTATAAATTTTATAGTAACCTTCCGTTATTCATTGAAACGTCTGGGAAATTAAAAATCTACCTCTCTTTATTGTGGCAGTGACAGCAACAGAAAGCATGTTTTGTTTACCTGTTTACCACTGTAGTCTTATACAGTGAAAAGGTGCATGACTTATGTGCACAATAATTGGCAAAGATATAATAAAAGTCTGTTTGCCAATTCCTGGTAACTGACATTTTCATCATATTTTTGTATTGCCCTTGTTAAGTATTAGTTCCTAATCAATATTTACATCCAGGTACCAGTTACTAAGAATTTTAGCAATTAAAATCAAAGCTAACAATCAATCCAGAACCCAGCAAATCAGTGAAAGCTTTCTGTAGGTTGTGAGAGCAAACAGGTCGGTATAGTCTGACCAAATACCACTGACACCAGTGCAAGGATGCTTATCCAGTTCAGTGGATGAACAGAGTCAGGGTCTTTCTTCTCTCATACACAGCCTCACCTTTACACCCACAGCACGTCCGTGCATGCACAGAGCTACAGAAGACAGATCCCTGAAACCTGTTCAAATACATTTTTGAGGTTAGAACTCGTCTTCAAGGAGTTTTGCTTCATCCTAGAACAGTCAAAATTAATAAACTTTTTGTGTAAGTACATACACCAGGTTTCACTTTAGAAGTATTGGTCAAAAACAAATGCACTTCATTAGGAATTTAGGGGATTTTTTTCCCAGATAGATGTGAAATAAATAATGTGAATATTCTCACTTCTAGACAGGGAAAACATATTTAAGAAATGGTTAAAAATACCCGTGAGAGAGCTAGCAATCAACACTCTTTTTGCTAGTTTTGTTTTGTGTTCTTTTCTGACTAGTATGTTCCTGACCAGCTGTTTTTAGATCTAGTAAAAATTCTCAAGCTCACATTAGGAAGGTTTTTAGTTACATGATCTGTAGCTACAGTTGTTAGAATACTTGGCATGGCCTTTAAAAATGAGAAAATTGTTTTTGTTGAGTAAAGCACCAAAGCTCTGAAATAATATTTCACTGGACTTACAGAAAATGTGTTTGAACTTTGCTTTTAATGCTCAAGTGACAGGCAATTTGGTAGGCAGGGAGTTTCCAAATGTGACTTAAAGTAATGTCCATTTAATCTGTGTGAACATTAGACATTTCTCTGCATTTATAAGGGAAGAACTTGTACCAAATCAACCTTGACCAATATTTCTTTGTCCACACTAGTGTGCTATCTCATCTCACCCCGGGTTGCCTCTGCAGTGATGGTGAAGTGCTGCAGCAATGGCATCTCTTGTCTTTGCTGTTTACCTTAAATGGGAAAACTGCCCAAGTCTAGTTAAATCTAAGCAAGTTTTCCTCTTAACTGTGCACTGCCTAATAATGTTTCTTGTTTTCTGGGCAGAAAATACTTATCTTGTCTCACATCAGTCTCTGCCTGGCAGCTTGTACAAACCTCTATTACAGAAGCAAGCACAGTAAGAAGCATATTTGGACTACACTGATAGAGAAACTGGGGCTTATAATGGTGCAGTGGCTTGTTGCTCTCTCAGATTACTTCAGACTCCAGAGGGAAAATAAATTCTGAGAGTAAAAGGAATGTGTGAAATTCAGAAGGGTTACAGGAAAAACTAGCCTGCCATTCTCAGAACAGCAAAACTAATGAAATAAGGCCGGATGATTGGATTTACCACTAAGATTTATTAGGCAGGATCATTTCAAGATTCCTGAAACAAGGTGAAGGGCACAAATGCCAGTATTGCCTGTAGCCCTACTTCCCCAGGTGCCCATGGGGAGAGAAGGTCTTGTGAGAGCACTGAGATGGGCCAGCCTGCTTCCTCCCTTTCATACGGGTGTTTTTGCCATACAGGAGAAAAGCTATGTCCTCCTTCCAGCTCCTGTGACATGGCAGGGAACAGGGAACAGCCACTGGCCCGACTTTGGCCGGGTCAGGAAAGAAACCCTGACCCTGCCTCTGGTCCCTGGTACCACCAGTGTGGTGAGGGAACAGCCCTGCAGAGCCAGTGTTCATGGCAGGGAAGAAGACCTTGGTGGCCCTTCTCAAATGTCCTGTGATTAATTCCCAGCCCTACTATTTACTCCTTGAAAATCATTCCTGGCTATATGCTATAGTCACTGTCTCCTATAAAAATTCAGAAAATAAAGTTACAGAACCAAAACAGATCAACATAAGTAGTGTCAAAGAATCTGAATGATGAGTTTTATTCTTAGGGTAGAAGTGGCTGTTGCTTTGGATATGAGTGGACAGAGGAGGCAGAATCCATAAGGAAACCAAACATTCAACTTCACATTCAGGACATCACTTTGTGCCTCCTCAGCCAATATGACAACTAAAAGGATCAAGGAAGTTAAGTATCAGTGGGGCTGGTTGAGATTTTGTTGTGGTTGTATAATGAGAAATATGGCATATTCCTGCTTTTTTTGAACTGAGAGTCAGATGGAGTGTAACTAACATTTGTCATGGTACCACCAGTCAAGTTAAATACACTGGAGTGGAACTGGAGGGGAATTGGGAGGAATAATTTGGTCCCACAGCCCTGACTTTTGGACTGGAAGCAGGACAGTCTGGAGATGTGACAGCTCTCTCACAATTACTTTTGTCCTGCCATAGACAGTTGTAACAATTACACTTACACTTAATTACTGCATTTAGACTGTGGTAGGCTAAAGCACTCCGTAGCATAGGAGGTGTTAAGAAGCAGAATGCGTTTTAAATTTAGAAAATCCCCTTGAGAAATATCCTTATTTCACACTTATTATTAGCAAAGCCAGCTTTGCAGTAAAAATCTTTGCTTCCATGACTGGAACCAGTGTCTTCAGCAAGAAGCAGGTGTATAGAAATCTCTCATATGGGGACATCGATGTTCCATCTGCTCTGAAAATCTAGGAGCTGCTGAGTCATCTCCCATCTCATGTGTATTTGATGTAATTTTTAAAGGTTATCAATACTGGGGCACCACATGCTTAATGGAGAGGGGTTTTTATCTTATTTCATTTTCCTGTGAGCCAGAATGTAAATACCTGCTTGATCCTGCTACTGTTAAATTCAGTGACTGAAGTCCTTGTTTGTTCCAATGGTAGAGGATTTAATGTTGCAAACTTAAATAATTGAAATAAGTGACCCGTAGTGATGGGAGGCACACATCCAACAGGCAGAAGGTCATTTTCTTCTTCAGCTGTTTATAGGTATGAATTAAGATGCCTATGAAAAATGCTTTACCATTTCTTCCAGATTCACCCATGTAGCAAAATACATGCAGAGCAAGCAGAGTTTATAGGGGAAGGACTGGAGCAAAAAATTACAAATAATCTTGTGCAGCCCCCAGCCTTGGCTGAGACTCTCGGCACCCAGCAGTTTCTGTTGTGCTGCTTATGGGCTGGGATTTTTGGTATCCTGTGCTCACTGCACACCTTGTGTGTTGGTTTCCTTTGAAAATTTAGGTACTTGTTTTCCTGCCTAATTGGAAGCAGAACTCATTTGAAAATGTATTCGCTTTCCCTCCAGGGATGGTGCTATACCAAAATACAGTGTATGCTTTGGCTTAATTTAATAAGTCATAATCTCTTCTCATATTTTATTACGTCTTAGTGCGAGGTGATTTTTTCCAGAGATGACTCAAAATAATACAAAAGAAAAAGCTTGTCCTGTGAACAAAACATGAATTATAGCTGATAAAATCAAGATAGTTTGAAGGCTTGCCAGCACAAAGAATAAACTCCCTCAGATTCCTAACTTACAGAGTAATGTTAGCAACACCAAATTTCCTGAGTAATTTTGAAGTCTAAAGGAACCTTAAGGACAGTCTAAGGAAATCAATAGAAAGAAAAAATTTCTGTTAATGCAGAAAATCGCTGCAAAATGAGGAAAAGAACAAGGTAATTTCTACTGTTCTGATGAAGACTCACAGCTTGCAGTGCTCTTGGACACACTTAACCCATGCTTTTTGGATGTGGATGTTGTTATGATCATTGGGAACTGCCATCTCAAGAAAGTATGTAATGCTGCCTGTGGAAATGCCAGCATAAGCAGAATGAGGTGTTCATTTGCTTTTCTGAGTTGCCTGCACAGGGATATTGTGCTGAGACTCTGTAGACTGCACTATCTCACAGCTCCTTGCCAGGTGCTGTTTAAGATGTGAGCTTTGGCTCTAAAGCCATTTATGGGTGGAACACAGCACTGCTGGCTCGGGCTGAGAGCCTTGACAGAGGGTGTAAACTCAGCAAGCAGAAGAACTGAGCACTCAGAGATTTACACTCTGAGTCCCACAGGATTTGGGAGTCTGGTGGAGCTGCTTATTTCAGTCTTGAGGAGCATCTTTCAGTCAGACCTTTCTGCTGAAGGAAGTGGAACTTCATAGAAAGAATACTTAGGAACTCTTAATATATTGAACTCCCTTTTAAGAAAACAAATAAATTCATAAAATTCATTCTATAAATATATATAGAAGAGCCTCTCTTTGTCCTCATTATTTTCTCTGTTGCAGAATGCAAGAAATGAACTGATTTCAGTGGAGACTATATCTCATGAGCTGAAATCAGCCCTGGTTCAGTAAAGAATAAAAGAATGTATGTAAGCCCTTTTACATTAAGGCTTTGGATGTAGGTAGAGTTGTGACTAAAACGAAACTCATTTTTGTTAAACACTTTTAGGCGTGAAAGAGGCAATCACACAAAGTGTGTTAAGCTCTCTGTCTCTTCAGGATGTCTCACACGGGAACTTTTCTCTCGGTGCACATGATGTACAGGCTTGGTATTTTTAGAATGACAAAAGGCTGTTCTTTCTTCATCAGATCATTCACTTTTCTAGATGCCTTAGACCAGAGTTTTCAGAAGGTATCCACTGACTCCGGACCTCTGCACAGTTTGAGAGATTTATAATCACTGTGCTGCTTTACCTCGTGCTTTGGAGAGACATTCTTGAACATTCCCTCAATCTGATCTCTGTTGGTGTTTTTGGGCCTCTCCAAAATCATAATTCTCAGAAATTAGACCCCTTAAGCCATTGGCAATATTTTAAAATGTCTGAAGATCATATTCCAGGCTTCTTTTGTAGCCTTGGGCAAGTTGCTTAACCTCTCTGTAAGCTTCAGTTTCCCCACCTGAAAAGAAGGGAGAATACGTAATCGTGCTGTGCTGCTTAATTCAGGAATGTGAGCAGGAGGAGCTCTGAACTCCTGGGGGCAGAATGCAATTACCTTACCAAATATTATTAGTACTAGTATTAGTATTAAATAATGATACCTATTTATTCTAAATATATCCTTGTTCTACTTCATGCAATACCATCTAAAAGACCATTCATGTTATAGAGAGACATGGCCTGTGTTGTATGGCTCAAGTCTGAGTTTCAGGAAAATTTTGCCATTGGCTTGTGTGGAGCCAGAATTTCACTTCATGGTCAATCTCAAACCTGTATAAATCAGTGCAATGACAAGACTTCTACATTGTGAAAGTGTGAGTGGTCCTTCATTATTATAAATACGGCAGAAACTTTTTTTTCTAGGCATAAAATACATTTAAAAGGAAAAACCCATAACTATGCATTTCAAATCAGTTAAATATTGCTGGCATTAAATATACTTTAGTCTTATGAATAATTTGGAAAGACTATTTCAGAGAAAGATTAATCAAGTTTCAGAAATATCCCAGAGTCAATGATACTCATTGCAACTGCTGTCTGAAAATCAGTATGTGCTCTCTGAAATCTTCAGAGGACTGGTCCCTACCCCAAAGAATTCAAAATATAAGATGGGAAAGAGAAATCCCTGAAACAAAATAATAGCCTCACAGTGTTTTTCAGATGCTGGGATTGCAACTGGTCAAAGTTGATGGCAGTCTACTAATGTCTCTCTTATTCTTTAGGATTTTGTTAAAAGCGAAGACTGCAACACAAAACAGATTGAGAGGGTACAAAACCTGAGATGAGGAATCGGTTCCCCATTGACACATTTTTTGCCTGAGGAGTACATAGCCTCAATTACAGTCAGACTTCCCAGTTCTCCTTGTATAAGAGTGGTTATTTTGAATGCATGCATCATACTGAAAGGATGGTGGAATGGAGGCTTTCTAGTTCAAGGTCTGCTGCTGAAAACATTTTCTGCTTTATTAGCTGTTTGCAGGCTGTGATGTCTCACAGTGAGAGTACTCTTGGGTGCCAAGATTTGCAGGGTTCAGGCCAGAACAGAATGTAAGATTAGGCTCTGAACTGGTACAAGTGGACTAACTGCAGGGGTGTAGATGGTAGCTAAACTACACTTGTGTCCCACTTATCACCTCCTGATGCCACTTGGAGTTTTCTCTTTCAGTCTGTTGCTGCAACATGTAGGTCTAATAAATCACTTGTTTTACACCATATGCACCACGTGGATCTCTGCTGCTTTTAGCTCACTAACAGTTAGTATCTATGAGCCATTTTCTCCAACAAAGAGAGCCACTCTTTCATGGAGAAACTCTTTATCATCCTGGCAACTTGTGAACTCCTTAGCATTTGATCTGATGCAGACAGTGCTCCTGATGAAATCAATAGCTGCATTGATTGAGTAACAACCTGAGGGACTGGGCCTTGGACTGGGCTAGCACAGCCAAGCGATGAATTCAGTGATTGAAATGTTTTCAGCAGAGTTAGGAGCTGTCCCCTAAGACAGGAGATTTTCTGCAGACTAGAGATTTTAGATGTCATCGTATGGACTCTAATATATGGACAACTCACCCCTAAATCAATCTTTTCATGGTATAAACATGTCTCTCCAAGTTCTCACTGTGACTGAACTCCCAAGAAGGACCTGAAGGTGCTGCCTTTCGTGTTTCCACAGTTGTGTTCTCCATGAGCCAAAACACTGGCTCCCTTCAGAACAGAAAGTTCAGCTCGGTGGCTCCACAGACAGAGTCTCCTTGGTGTGACTGGGAACAGCAGCACCTCAGAGCTACCCTGGGCTGTGCTGCCAGAGCCATTCCAACCTTTTGCTCTCCCAGACATGAGGAAAGGCAGCTCTAATTGCTGCAGCTCTCCAAATCTTTTCAACGCCTCTGTGACACTTTCACCTCCCAGTCTTTCAGAAGTAACCCTGAAAATGGGCACTGTCAACCGAGAAAAAACAATGTGTTAATCTCCACAGTCACCTAAGGGGCAAACCAGACTTGGAGCACTTCAGTAGCTGGGCGTCATGAGCTCTCTGCTTCGTGCCAGTGTGACCAACCTCTGGAGACCTCACAGGTTCACTCCTCACCTTGGTTAACCAGCTTACCCAGCAGCACGACTGGGGTCAGTTACACTCACTAAACTCCTGGCCTTGGATAAAGCCTCACTGATCCCCTCAGCAGGACAACATCCTTTTGCAATACTGATAAAAGACCTGGTTCTGTGCACCTTTGCACAGTTTTTCATTGAGTTATTCTTGACTAACACCAACATTGGGAAAACACAGCAAAGATTTCTGAAATATTTACATGGAATATTATTTTGGTGGGGTAATTTGCTGTTTGGTTTTTTTAGTTGATACTTATTGATCAATATTTTTTCCATGGCACAATGAGGATCAAAAGTAGAAATCGGTCTGCATCTACTTATCAGTGCTCTTTTGTGGTGGAAGACACCATAATTTGCTGCAAAATATGTGGTATCTATAGGATCACTGAAGCTTTGTCTATGTGGGAAAAATACAGTGGATTAAACTGATGCATAAATGTAAGGTTGGGTGAAAATTCTGCTTCTGGTGTATGAGAGGTTTGTCAGAGTTTAGCTTAAAATAAAGCTCAGAGAGACAGCATATCTGGATATTTTTCTACCCTGAAAAACAAAAACACACACACACAAAAAAAAACCACCCGAAAAACCCCCAAACCAATGCCAAACAAAAAATAAACCTTAATTAATTAACTGTGTTTTCTCTGTTTAGTGTGCCAAAAGTTTAACCTGGTGTGTGGGCCGCAGGAGGTCTTCTTAGGTAAGTGCTCAAAGAAGCTTTCTTTTCCTCTGTGGCACCTTTCTTACCAGGAGATTCAGGTGATACTGTGATAAGCCAAGATCAGATATCCATCTCTGAATCGAATTCTGTTTTAAAAAAAGGGTTATTGTCTCCCAGTCTTTCCTCCTCTCCCAGCTGTTTGTCTGTGTCTTCCTGCCAGATGTTATCACATCCTCAGACTGTTTGCAGAAATGTTCAGAAGAGGGTCCTTAAGTTGGTTCTGACAAAATCCTCTCCATTGGCAAAGAGCTATTACTTAAACCATTTTAAGTCAACCTGTCTTGTTTTGATTGATAGGATTGGGAATGCTTCAAAGATCATCCCTTAAGAGGCTGTGTCCTGCTTGCCTGCTGATCTGGTGGCACGGCAGTGGCAGGTAGCTCCAGACAGTAACCACTCATGAATTTTTGGTCAGTGCATCTGTCCAACATCCCAGGGTAGCCTCTCAGCTGCTGGTGGTGGGCTGGGACTCCTGGGCTCTGTTCCTGGTTGAGTGCTGGCCCAGTACAGAGTCTTAAGCACATCAACCATTTACGCTTCAGTTTCTGCATCAAGGCATAATCATCCTCACAGCAGGAGCACTGTGAGAGTTAATTGTAGAGTGATTTGATCCCCTTGGTGCTGAGTTACAGGTGACTGCTGCTACTTCTGCCTTTCATAAGAATTAACTTTTTTTTTTTCTTTCTGATGTCTTGAGTAAATTAAAAGCCAAGTTTGTGTTCACAACGGGAAACTGTGCTCCACTTTGAAGAATGTTGTTTATTCTGATGATTCACTATCAGGAATGTTGCTATGTTAAGTGGCCCAGCAAGGAATCCTCCCTCTCAGCCCTCATCAGAACAAGCCACAATTCCCAGGAACAATGCATCAAACTATTCAGCTGTTCACAGGGAGGGCTAAAATCTGCTCTCTGGGTACCCCTCACATTCAGTTCAACTTTGTATTGCTGGGTGAGGTTAGGTGAGTGCATTCTTGTGTGTATTCAATAAAAACTCACATCAGCTTCTCAGGGAGACCAACCCAGGTATCGCTGGAGTGCACACCCAACATGTCAGGGACAACAGCAGGAGGCAGGAGTCCCCTTCCAACGCTAACACAAGTCAGGAACACCTCTTTTCCTCCTGAAGACAGGCACATAAAGCCATGTGCTGTAATGCCATATGAATCTAGGGCTATACCTCTGCAGTATAAAATACTTCCCAGCAATGCCAGCTTGAGGAATTCCCATCCCTGGCTCATTCCAGTACCAGCATAGTCCCTCAGGTGATCATCTTTATTGGCAGCACACCCTAGTGCAGAGGTGATAATAACTTCAAGGGTCATTTCACTGCTGAAGAAAACAGAGCATGTCACTACATCTGAAAGTGCCTGCTAAGGTGGCGCATAGCTGGGTTGCTCCTCAGTTTGGCTGTTGTTCCTCCTTACACCACTCCAGCTTTGTAGAGCAGTATATCATGTATGTGGATATATCTATATATATAATCCATAATATGGTCTGAGCATCTCTTCCAGTGGAATAGCTGGGGTAGGGAGTGCAGCTTCTGTGGATGGAAGAATCTGAAATTGAGCCCTTAAAAGCAAAATTAACAACTATTCCGTGGTGATGGCAAAGGGTCCGTGTGCAAAGCGAGTGATTTTGTAAAACTGCTATTGCCCAGGAGTCAAAAAGCTATTTTCTAGCAAGTATCCTTCCAGAAAATTCTCATTCTTCAAATTATTATAAGATGCTTTCAGCTCTCCCAAGATGATATGATGGATGGTAAGAAAAGCAAATGAAACATACTGAGTTTAAGCTGGTTTACTGAGTTTAAGCTGGTTTACTGCTTAACTGTATCCTCTACTGGGTTTGCTGTTTTTTTATTTTAAGCTGCAAAAGGGTTATTACCATCTTAAAGCTGGGAGCTCCAGTCTCCAAATCCCTATAACATCATGCAAAAGTAAATGGGACAGTGAACTGACAGACACTGTCATAACTTACCTGCTGGAAGCTCACTAAAATCCTGCCTGTGAAGGCACAGAACCAAATCCCATCATGACCTGAGGCTAAGACAGTGTGACCATGGCAGCTTTGGGTGGAGCTTTGTCCACATCACCAGATGCAGTTAAGGGCCACCCCTTACCTTCTCTGTATTCCAAGGACATCTCTTCCTCTTGTGTCTGCCTGAGCAGTCACAGTGTGACAGCTCCTGTCATGACTGAAATCTTTAAGAGGAAATATGGAAATAGTGCGGGAAAGTTGGGAGATTGGATTTACCAGAGAAGCCTGACCCAATTCATTCCCCCAAGGGTGGTTTGGGATTGCAGGAATATCTCCTGTCAGCCTCCTGCAAATATGGACCATCCACCCTGGTCCTTGGAGGCCGTCTCTCCTTTCCTCCCTCCCTCCCTCCCTCATTTCCACCACGCCAGGGCTCCCTTGGAGGAGTATTGCCAGACATCTCTGAGCTGCTGCTACCTCTGATCACTTCTGTGCTTACCACACACTGAGCCCCAGGAGCAGCTCTCACTATCTCCAGTGACATTCATTAACTGCTCTTTCTTCCTCTCTCCATGGCCACTGCTACCTTTGCATGGGTTTGTGATGGCACCAGGGTTCCTTCTTCCCCAGCAGGATGGAGCCCGGGGACAGGACCTGGGCCAGGGAGGGCAGTGTGAGAAGCCTTTCCCCCTCCTGCTCTGCTTCCAGGGTATACTCCAGGCCACTCATCTGTTTTTCTGAGACATTTCTGCTTGCTGCCTACAAAGGCTCATTTTCTCTGGCTGATTTCAGAAGCAGTGGGAGATGCCGATGCGAAGCCAGCGTTGTAAAAGCACACTGAAACCTAGCTTAGACTTGGAGCCTGGCCTAGCCAGATCAGCAGTAAAATTTTCAAAAGGAAAGAGGGAAAAAGCTATTTCCCATCAGAGGAGCAGTGGGGTGTTTTCCATGGGAACAATGATGTTCTGGTTAAGTTCTAAGAACTTTTCTAATTATTAGGCCAAACCAATGAGAAAGCTGATGTCAGCAGGAAGAGCTGATGGGAGGAATTATAATTGTGTCTGGGGCCATATGAAAGCATTATACCATGTCTTGCTCCAGACTTTGCATGAGTCATTTTCCTCCTGGTCAGGATTGTGTATTGAAGTGCAGACTGGCAGTTGTCTGGATCTTTCCTTGTGCCAAAACTGCTGTGAAGTTGGTTTTGTTTGTTGTTGTTTTTTTTTCCAGTGCCACTGTGAGAAGTACCATCAATAGAATTTCTTTTCTGTGGAGGCAGCATCAAGCAAGGCATCACACTGCGTGGGGCAGTAATTGCAACACTTGCTGCTGATTTATTGTCAGCAACTTCTCTTGTGGAGAGAGTGCTTCCTCAGTTCCATCCATAAAACTCCAGTGGTTTCAGGAGGAATTATGGCTGCTTGCCACTTCTGAGTATCTGCCTCTGAGCACTTAGGTCTTTAACTGTATGTAGATTTTCTGTTGAAGACTATTTGCAGCAGAGACCTACTTTTAGATGCCACAGTGCAGGACTCTTCCCAAATTATACTGTTGTTTCCATCTGTAAAGCTGAGATAACAATTTTGCCTCTCCCTTGATTAGAAGGCATTTTAAAAAGTAGATCCACCAAGTGATTTACCTCTTTCCTCCCCTTTCAGCACATCCCAGCTCCTCTTGGTGTCACTGGAGAAGTACCTATTGATTTCAGATAGAGCATTCAGGATACTCTAAGGAGACAGTCACCAATTTATTGATGTTGTCAACAGGTGAAACGGGTTACAAGACAGTGTAAATCTAAATTTTATTGGAAGCAACAAAGCAAGCAGTTATGTCACAGAAAATGGGCAAAGCCTGAAAATGATCCGACAGTTGTGCCAAGCACTTCCCACTACAGTCTTCAAATCAGAGAGAAAAAGCCATCAGCCACCTCGTGCTCTGTCTCTTTCATGTCCATGTGATGAGTTAAGCCACCACAGCAGCTTCAGTGCCTTCACTCACAGATCTACGGGACCTGCTGAATCCTCGTGCAGTCTTCCCGGGGCATAATCTGTAAGGCTTTGGTACATGTCAGGCCTACTTAAAGGTTCATGCACTGAAAATATGCAAAGGCTTCTGTCACACCAGCAAAGCTTTGGCAGAGCTCCGCTTCCTCAAACCTCTCCTAGGCAGCTCTGGGAGAGGCTTGGCTTTCCAGCCACTGTGGGTGTAAGTGCGTGCTCTGAAGGGTCTGTGCTCAGCCCCGGTGTGAGGTCTCTGCTCACAGTGGAGCATAGATTTTCCCAGACTCAGACACAGGGATACTCAGAACTTTTCACTTTATGCACGCAAGAATGTGTTCTTGCACAGAATGCACCTGCTTGGCACAGAATTTTAAAGCACAATTGCTTTAGCAGCACAAAAATAGAGGAATCTACCAAAAAAAAAAAAAAAAGGACCACCAACAAAATATCTGTATTTCCCACTTCTGTTTCTTTACCACCATGGGCATTATTCAGATAATTGCTTGTAAGTTGATCAGGTTTTCTTTGCAGTTCATCTTGTGACTTTTGAGACCTGAAATCTGTTCCTGGCTCTGCCTTTTGGCTGGTACCTCATCTAAACCAGGATGGGCCTGCTGGAAAGACCATTTCCTTCTTCTGTCTCATCTTCTACTCCAGACCTTATGTATTTTGCTGCAAGTATCTTTCTATATCCCAAAGAGTGATATATCTTGATTTATGTGTTTGGTTTTGATGCATTTCTCTGCTGCAAACAGCAGTCCTCTGCACAAGGGCTGGAAGAAGTGACTTTTCCTGCTTGATCTTATCTCCTTCCTCCAGATAAGCTTCCTCCCATCAGTCTTCGATGTTTTCTGATGCAAATTTGTAAACTGGAATTAAAATTCATCCTGCTGCAGTATGTGGTGGTTTCCCTCCCGACAGCTTTCCGAGTGAGAGCAGCAAGTGTGAAGGTGTTGAAAAGCAGCCTGCAGTGCTCCATGTCAGCTGTAGCTCTCGAGCAGGAAACGCTGCTGTACCAAGATCAAAAACTGCTATTAGCACGGTGTCCGGGGCAATGCTGCCTATTCTTCTTGTTCTGTTAAAGAACATGCTATTTTCTTGCTTCATTGCTCCATCTGTAGCACACTGGCAGTGGTGATTGTCATTATTGTTATTAAGGGAGAGCCTATCATGCTTTTCAGCGGAAAATTGGATTCTTGACAAGATCGTTTTGCTTGAAGTTCGGTCTTTGGTGGGAAATTTTCACTTTTTTTCATTAAAAATCGTTCAAAGAATATATTTTTTGCCTGGAACTTTTAGAAAGTATTTCTTCAGTGCAATGTTGTTAATTTTTATGGGAGATGGGGACAGATGTGTTTATATTTTCTGTCTGTTTTTATGGCTCACTGTTATAGCACTGACTCTTGTGGCTCCTCAGAAAACCGTTCAGGTGCCAAAGAATGAACACAGGGCCAGTATCTATTTCACAGTTTTATCAGGACAAATCCATGCTAGCGCCACTGAAAGCAAGGAAGTTTCCTTGTATATCTGTCAGTCTATCCACAGGGCTGCTTGACTGGTTGAGCACTGGGGGCAGAGCTCCCTCGTGCAGACATGGCTTATATTGGCAGAATAATAGTAATCTTTTGCCAATATACTTCAAACTAGTTTCCCATACTGCATAAACTATGCCTGGAAGAAAACATGTTTCTGCTGACACTGCTTTTGTCAGAAGAAGAAAAATATCCAGCTTCTGATCAAGACAGTCGTTTGACTGGACCCATGATGTGCAGGCAAGGACTCAGAGGCTGTACCTGGTCCTGACTGTCACCTGGCTCGCCCTGCAAGGGGCTTTCTGCTCTTGTTGCTTCCTTGGAGTAAAACCAAATAACACCACGTGCCACCTCCTTGACTTGGGTCAAAACTGTAAAGGTGCAGGGAGATTTGGTAGTAAAGCAAGTCCCCCTCGCAGGCAGTGACTTTCTCGTGAAGGGCTGGGCTCGTCGCCGTGACCTGCCAGCAGAACAACGCTCTGTCTGCCTGGTGATAAAGCCACAAAGCCCTGGAGGCACTCCTGGCACCTCCTGAAGTGCAATCTAAGGTGCATGTCAGCACTGATTAAATGGAAGCTTTATAGAAGGCAGTTTGGACCTTGATTATTTTAGAAGCACCAGCAGTCAGGGAACTGGATCACTTGAGCTGTCAGCTGGGTGATTTAGTGCAACTCCTAGAGGGAATAATGAAGGTTGTGATAAACTGCAGTGTAAGAAGCCGGTAAATAACTTTTATGGAAGAACTGTATTTGGAAACACTGAATAATGGCAACTAATGTCACAGATCTTATGGAAAGGTGCTTTCCAGAGTTATATATTTAAATGGTCATACTGGGTCTAAACTGATCTTTGGGAACTCGGTGGAAATCAATAGAATTACTTCAGGGTTGATTTAAGAAAAGAAAACACCATCAATAATGTTACATATTTATTGATAACGTGAAACAATTAACTGCTCTGGAGAGGAGGAGTAAATGTGTTTATGTTAATGCTGATTTATTACTTTATTACTTCTATAACACAAAACAAGACTTCCAAACCACAGCATCCATTTGTTTTTTTTATCTTGACCTATTTATCAGTTCTTTTTATCATGAAGCCCACACAAATGAGGAGAGGCATTTATTATGTTCTTTTTATTTCAGAATGCATAATTCAAATCTGGAAAAACTGCTTTCTGGCGTAAATACACATTTATTTTTAACACTTTAATGTGATTTAATTTTCTATAGGTTATTTTAAGAACTGGTCACATTTTGGTCTTCATTTTTATTGTTTTTGAATTCATAAAACTCTCTAAATTAATGTCCAATGGAAAATTAGATCTCATGTTCTGCTTGTAGACAGAATTAAATCAATAAATTCTAACTAAAAATTATACATGGTGTTTCCTTTATGCTTTCATGAGCCAAATTTCTTTGCTACTACAGCAAAATTTGCAGAGTAAATAACTGAAGTCACTCTGAAATGCTATTTGCTTTCAGAGTACTATCCCATGGATGCTGGACACTGGACAGGTGCTTGTATTGACTGTAATTAGAATTTGGCTTGATCATACCTGAAGCATCCATACACATGGAGAGAACTTCCCAAAAACCTGCCTGCACGGTTCATAGGGATCTTTGCTTCTGTGCACTCTGGAAGGGCAGGCAGCTGACATTTTCCTGTGCTAGGGCCTGTCCTGGCTGGGTGCACAGCGGTGACTCGGGGATGGAGGATGGATGATGGATGATGGATGATGGATGATGGATGATGGATGACGGATGATGGATGATGGATGATGGAGGAGCGGGGTGTGCTGAGCCATCAGGCCCAGCCCTGCTCCAGCCGGTGCCCGAGTCAGCTCTGGCTGCAGAGGGTGGGCTCCTGGCTGCTGCAGGCAGCAGGGGCTCTGCAGGTGATCCCTGCTTGGGCTCTGGCCACTCCTTCTGCCCATGGGCTCTGTAAATCCTCGGCAGCTCTTGTTATTTGAGTGCTCATTATTGACGTGCCTGACCTTACCACCAGTGGCAGGTCTCGTTCTGCCGGCACCACACACTGACACCCAGCCGCTGTGCAGCTCTCGGGGGCTCTGGTGTATCCCATGACGATCCCAGAGATTTCTGTGCTGCTGTGTCCTTGCATTTCCGATGAGCTCTTGTCTCCCTTTCAGTGTCTGTGGCGCAGTGGGATGTGCCCCCATGAAAGGGACTGGAGACCCTGCGGGCTCCAAGAGCATCGTGACACAAGTACAGTTTGGGATCGGTCAGACAGAAGCCTTATTAACTGTGAGCAGTGAGAGAACATTTGGACAGCGTCTCCCCCTCTGCTCCCCCTTCCTCCAAGTGATCGCAGAGATCCAGCCTATATACCGGTTCAGAAAAAAACAGAACAGGTGAAGGAAACAATCATTTACACAAACAAAGGCAGGGAGCCATCCCTGGGAGGGAGGGACACCTTAAATAGCTTGTAAACGGCCACAATTCTAAGAATGAATCAAACAGTAGATAATGAAACCTTATGGAGAGATGGCTCTTGGTGGAGACCGTAGGAGTGGCACACTCAGTATTATCTTGCCTCAGAAGTGGGGAGTTGGGAACAATAACAGGCTGTTAAGTCAAAGGAAGTGTTCTTCTAGTTAGGATAAACTTCTTAGCCAGACGTCTCAGATCTTAAAAATAATAATTTTACCACCACAGAGGTAATGTGAGGTGAGCATTGTTTTTTTTTCAGGTTGCAAGGAATCTGCAGTAAGTGTTGAAATGCCTTCACTGTTCTCCCTGCAAAGAAGAAATTTTAAGACCAAAATTATTAGAAGTGTCAGAAAACGTGAAGAGCAGCAGGGAGCTGCTATGGCTTGTAAAGTGGCATAAGGAGAATCTGAAGGATGCCAGGAGGGTGGAAAAAACAGTGCAATGCTTCTTCTCTGGCTTTTGAATTTCTGGATAACAGCTGAATTTTCAGAACATGGTGGTCAGTTGTGACCCCTCACTGCAGCTCTGTGGGTTTGACCTTCAAGTCCTGGGCAGCTTCTGATTAACTAGAGACAGTTATGATAAACTGCAGTCAGTAATGATAAAACTGTTATTTTCTGCAAATAGACAGTATCTCTACATGACAGCCTTGGGGAACTTTTGTTTAGGACCAGTCAGGGATCCTTTTATGACTTTTTTTCCTTGCGCTATTTTTCCCCTCTTTAAAATCCTGATTTTTCATAATTGAAATGATTCATGAATCAGAATCCTTTTCCAACTCAGCCAAAGCATGGAACTGCTTTTTCAGAATGTGTATGGCAGTATTTTTTGACATTTTTAACCTGAAATCTTAATATTTTTATTTCAATTGAAGTCACTTTCTACTTTGAAGTTTTAAGGTAACTGAGATCAGAAAATTTAAATGAAAAAAAAAATAAAATAGAAACAAAATGTTTAAAAATTACAACAAAACATTCTGAGTGACCTAACCTGAACAGTTTGTTCAGCTTTCAGTTTGCAAAATTTCCAGGTTTTCCTGATTTGACTTCACCACAGGACCGAAGCATTGACAAAGCAGGATTCTTTGACTGGTGCAGGGGTTCCTCCTGCCCTGCTACACCACGTAAAATCATGACATAGCAAATTCATCCCTGAGCAACAGGACTTTGGGTGGGGTCCACAGTGTATTCCGACATTTCCAACAATTTTGTGAAGCAGTAAGTTTTCCCTCTATTCTCTCTATTCCTGCTTTTGGAAGGAATACTACTGAAAACAATTTATTTGGATGAAATTAGCAAAAGGCTTTTCATAGGTGCATGAATGGATTCTGGTAGTGGCATATGAAGCATATATAATGTATATGAGAATATGAGAGAATAAGAGCAGATCAGAATTAGCAATTGCAGTCCTATCATTCATTCATTTGGTTTAGTTGTTCCTTTCTAGAAACTGGCTGTTCCCAGTCCTCCCTGCCTTTGATGCCATAATGATTTTTTGCCTTTTCTTTTATACCTCTTTTATATACCTTTATAACCTTTCGTATTCTTAGTGTTTCATTTTAGCCTACATTCCTAGACTTAATATTTTGTTGAGCTAGGAGACTAAACATCTTAGAAGCCTCAGACACCAAGGTCCTCTCTGGAACACATTTTGTAAACTCAAAGATAGGTCTGTCCAGGGGAGGGCTCCTCGGTAGGTGAGTTCACTTGGCCTCACTCATTGGGGAATCTTTGATAGATATGCTAATTTGTAACACCTATAATTCTATACCTGATCTATCGTGGGTGTGCATTTTGGGCTGGGCATTTCAATATGCATTTTTAGCATGTTCAACCTGGACGGAGTGCACCAGGGATCCTTGAAATAAATACCGAGATAAAAACCCCTTTTTCCCTTCTAACCGTGTTGGGCTCTGATTTTAAGAACAGGGATCAAGGCATCACCTTGCCTTTCCATAATGCTGCTGCTGTGTTGAGCCAGCCCCATCCCTGACCAGCCAGGATTTTCTGAGATCCCATCTCAGCACCAAGCGAGGGCACTGCCCCTCACGGGGAGAGGCAGCAGGTTTTGCTCCTGCCTGGGTACAGCGCTGCAAAGTGTGAGTGCAGTGCTCCAGTGCTGCTCAAACCAGCATGGGGGTACTTGCCAGCCCCAGAAAACCTGCACACAGGTAAAGTAATGCAGTTATCCACTGCTCTGGGTTATGCTGTCATTCTGTATCAAGACAAATTAGTGTACTCGGAAGCAATCAGAAGTAATTACTCTTTAAGAAACAATAGGCATCACTCTGTGGCTTCTACCTGACAGCTAAAGAACTTGGCTTCCTGTGAAAAACCCATACAGCTTAATCTTCTTGTGTCAGATCATATTTCCTTGTCTTCTCTTGGTAAATGTTTACATTGCTGCAGTAAAAGGGGCACTGCATGATCTCAGCTAACAGGGGACTGTGTGTTTAGAGATAGTAATGGGAGCCTGCATCTCTCTGCTATCATGAGATGAGTGCAGAGAAGGTTTGCAGGTACAAAATAGCACCTCTGCGGGGGCTTGAGTGGTCCCATTCTCAGGAGTAAATCCTCATTCCATGAAGTCAGTTCCTACTGTTAGATGAGCTGACTCTGTGGCACAACAATGATAGGGAATAAAATGATAGGAAGTGAGCACAGAGACCTGGCTGTTCTTTTGCTCTTCAGGGAAGACGTTCAATGACATTCCAACTGCTTTTGCCACCCTACTGCTGCATTCCGATCACCACTTACCATTTTTAAGTGTTTCTTTAAAGACTGAACCCTTCTCATAGGTTCCAGTGGCATCTCTGAAATCTGATAGAAATCTAAAGTCAATGTGTGCACCAGTCAGTGACTTCGATTTACATTCTCCAGGAGGAACTGCAGGATTCATCTCTGTGCAGATGAAGTGAAAGAGAGGCAGACTGAGATCCAAGTGAGCTCCATACTTGCAGGGATAAGGAAGAGTGACATTTTTTTACATAGTAAAAAAGAGGAATTCTACATTTCAGATCCTGACAAATGTTGTCATCATTCCTGCTGCCCTTAGACACTTATTTCAACTTTTTGCAACTTATCTTTGCAGTAGGTGGTGGGAAAAGAAAGCTAAGTAACAATAAAGTGATCTTGTGGTTAACTCAGTTATGCAGTGCATAGGAAATCTGGATTCAGCTCCTGGCTTTGCTTTGGATGTGCAGTGTAATTGAATACACAGTGTCTGTTCACCTCAGTTCTCCTTCCATCAGATAAAACTGAAAATATTTCCATACCATCAGAAAGTGATTTTGAGGATATATTCACTGGTGAGAGATCAAAATAGACATAGGCCAGTTAAATACTATTCTTTAACTGGGTTTTACTCTTTCTGTGAGAATTAACAGTGAGACAAGTCTTTTAGGGACAGTCTCTTTCTTAAGAACAAAATTTAGTTGACCTTCATTAGTCTTCTACAAGATACTACAACTCTCAGCAGACTTTCTCATGCTTGATTTCTTCATCAAGAGGGTGGTGTAGCACTGGAACAGGTCACCAAAAGTGGTTGTGAAATTTCCATCTTTATATATTTTTAAGAGGCTGCAGGGCCAAGCCGTGGTTGACCTGATCTGGTGTTGGCAGCAGTCCTGCTTTGAGTGGGAGGCTGGACTGCAGATCTCCAGAGGTCTCCTCCAACCAGCACTTCTGTGACTCTGTGAATCTAATTAGCTTCATCCTACATGGAAATATCAAAGTTATTTTAGGAAATATCTGTATCTTTGTGCAGTGGAAGCAAAGAAAATAAGTGTTTATTATGCTTTATTACTAGGATTGAGTAAGTATTCTACCAAAGGCAAACTCTTGAGTAGCCCTGCTTTTTGGCTCTCTCAAAGCAAAACTAAAGACAGATACTAGATTAGATTAGATATGTTATCCATTTTTCAAATTAATTTTTCTATTATATCATTGGTTATGTGTTTTACATAATAATTTATTTCACAACACCATCCTGGTATCACTTCTGTATAATAATACTAAACCAAAAAATTGTCAAGCATTAACTCTACAAGCATATTGCAAACTGCAGCTTAAGTATGTCAGTGTCTTATGAGGATACTTGAGGCTGAAATATCTTCCCTACCTACAGAATTTTCAAACTAATACATATATGCTCTACAGAGTTAACAGCTGCTGCTATTCTGCTAATGGGAAGTATTTTCTCTCTCTTATATTCCAAATAAATCATTATTCATGTCTTTCTGTCTTATGTTCAAGGTCCAAATAGTCCCATCTCTGTAATAGAAACCAGTAGAACTTAATGAGTTCTCTCAAAACTCAGAGTGACTTGTGTGTACTCCCTTCTAGCTATTAATGCTAAAAGCTCTCACATAAAGAACTGTAGTGTAGTAACAACACAAGGTTCTCATTTTACATTTTTGCATTTACTACTTATTACTATTTCACGTATATGTACTGATATAAAAAGAGTGTGCATGCATATTTACAAGGATGCAAAATGCAATGAATTCTGCATCGTTCTATTAATAGGCTTTTGAATCCTGGTTTTGTTTGTGGAGGAGAATTGTCACATTTGAGTGTCATTTGGTCCTTATGCATATATGAAAAAGTATGAATGGCACATGCCGGGAATTAGGGAAATGAAAGATACCGAAAATCAAGGCACTGAGTGGATGTTTGTCTTGATTTCCTCCTGTCATCTTACTGGTACCTTACATGCATATTGAATACCTAAATTCTTCATTCCTGCAGTTTTTGTCCTGAAAAATAAGTGTAGTAAGTGTACTAAACAATAATTATTTTTCTTCGATGCTCATTTAATAATTTAAATGTTCCTTTAAAGCACAAAGGTCTGGCTCTGTATGTGTTATGCTGGGAGAAAAGGGTAGGAAGAGAAGCGATGACAGCACTATTTTGGCTGGGACTTTGGGAGCTCCAGTGCAAGCTGCCACAGCGGGAGCTCCATCCTCACGGCTCCCATGGTGAACTGGAGTTGATCCATTTCATCCATCCTTTGGGCTGGTAATGAATGCACTGCCCTCGGGACCTCGCCACTCTGCCAGCAGAACACAGGGAGCACAGGGAAAGGTGCATGCTCTGCTATCCTGTGAAGAATCTGAAGGGAAGTGTTTTTCTGAGGATGTAGATTCCCCAGGAGGGAGACTCGCCCATGAGAAAGGTCCAGGGCTCCCCTGAGATGCAGGGGCACACGTGGGTGGTGCCAGGAGTCAGGCAGAGAGCACTTTGTGACTGGGCTGGGGGGTCTCCATCTCCTACAGCCAACGAGCGTGGTGTGACTGGGTAGGGCACTTTGCCTACATGGCAGAAGACCAAGCAGAAGGTACCAAATCAGAGTGGGCTCTGTTCTCCTGGCTTGGATTTTTAAGATTTTTTTTTTTCAGGTGAGATCAATAGGCTGATCCTTGTTTCAAGAGGTAAACAGCAGAGAAGGGTGCTGTGCTTGCCAGAGCTACTTGGACTGGCTCTGGAATAATATCTGACCACAGACACCCAGAGAAAGTTTCTCTTTCTCTTCCTTAGGAGTCCTTGGGCTCTGCTTTTTGCCATTATATCCAAAGAGTGTGGATGCAGGGATGTAGCAAACAGCTGCCTGCTGTCACTCGCTGTCTCATTCTCTGCCTGGGCAGGGAGCAGTGCAGCCTTTCAGCAAGTGATGTCTGCCTAAATCTGGACTCTGCTCTGTGTTTATGTTGGAAAAGGAAAGATCAAAGCATGTGCTCGGAGTTAAAAATGGAGGCTGTGTGATTAGGGACCTCCTCTCATTCCGAGTCACATGTGAATGCACAGGTATGTACGTACATGAGGTACTGCCCTCATCACCGCATCCTGGGGCAGGGGACAGCTCTGAATCGAGCTGTTCCCTGCCATGGCCATCAGAGGTCAGGGCTGCCTTTGAAGGGAAGTGGCTTATCCTTATCTGAGGCTAAGATGTCTGCAGGGAGGAGAGACCCAAGATCAGGTGATGATAGTGGCTCTGTTGAGTCAGAACAAGGCCCTGTCCAGCCTGATTTCCTGTCTCAGACTGCAGTGGTGGAAGTGTAAGAAAAGAGCATAAAATGGTACTGGAGAGGACTTCTTTTTCTGGTGTCTTTCCAGCTTCTGGTGCTCAATGTGGAGGCACTTCCTGAGCTCCAGGCTGTATCTGAATTGCAGTATGCAGTGGCTGTTAGCAGGTTCCCATTAATTTATCTATTTTTTTTGAATGCACTTATTCCTTTGGACTCTACATCAGTGAATGTCTACATCAACTACCAACTGTGTAAAAGGTGTTTCCTTTTTATTATAAGAAGAGCAATTACTCAGTTTGCTTTCTCCATCCCACTCCATGCTAAATACCTCAATCACATCCAAGTTCAGCTGTTGTTTGACAAGCAAATGAGTCCTCATGTATGAAGTCTCTTCTGCTACAGAAGCCATTTGGTACCTCTGATGTTCTTGCTGCTTCTCCTCACTCTAGTGTACCTTTTTGAGATTGCACAAACAGAATTGCAGGCAGTGCTCAAGACATGGGCACACCAGGGATTGACAAAATTGCAGAATAATGTTTTCCATTTTGTTGTCTCTTCCTTTCCCATTTGTCCTTAGCAGTGTGTGAGTTATCAAGTTGCTCTGTTATTAGAAGAGCCTACAGGGAGAGCCTCGCAGACTCCTTCTGGAGGAAGGATGTGGATAACAGGACATGATTTATCGATTTAATTTATGTTGGACTGTTTGATTTTGCAAAATTAACTTCCTCCCTGAAGAAAGATGTCAGATGAAATTTTCAGTTGAAGGGTGCAAGGGGAGAGTGAGAGATTAGTGTTCAGAGAGGTGCAAAATTGTGTGCTTTGATCCCTCTGCACACTTACTGCTCTTCTCCACCATGTGTCTTGTCCACAGGACACAGTTTGGGGGCAGGACTGGGGGACTTATCCAGAAACTGCCAACCAGATTGTTTCCCTTGGATCAGACCCTATCGAAGCAGTTATGTCCTTGGCTTTTCACATGCAAAAGAAGCACTTTATTAAAAGAAACAAGATACTTCCCAGAGTCTGACAGCTTGCATTTTAACTATCACCCCTAACAAGGGACCTTAAAACTGACCCCAAGACTTAATTTAACCATTACAATTCCATTAGTCTAATTTGTCATGAAACGTCTTTAACTAATTACCTGCATTTGTAAGTTAGTCCACATGTCATGAGATAAGAAGTCAAGCATAGTCATAGGTCACTGCTCTGGGCTGCCATCACATAACACAGACCCCAGATGAAAGGGAATTCAGAGTTGATAGGAGGAATCCAAATGACAGCTACTCAGCCAGTACAAGGCAGACGTGGCTGTAATGTAAAAATTGGACCATTGTCTTAGAAGTGGTGTTTTGGAAAAGATGGGGCATGCCCTCATTAGCAGAATAAAGTCTAGGAAGACTGAGCATTCCTCGTAAGCATTTGTCTTGAAGGTGGTAATTTGATAAATACAGGTCCCCACTGAAACCATTTGCTAAATTTGGCAGACAACAGTATTAAATATTTATGACTGAATTTAGAGCTGTCCCTTTTCAAAGAGACCTGATTATGTCCTGAATGGCACTTTAAAAAGCTCATTTGGGAACTTTTGTTGGTTTCCTCAAACAACAAATGTTGAAACAGAGGAAAAGACCAATTAGGAGTCTGATTAAAGGTTGCTCAAGCCTTTCACTGAGTAGTTTGGATTTGGCTCCCTATTACTTGTTGGAAATCTGCCCATGAATTTATAGTGGGAGCTACAACATGCTGTGTGCCACAAACACCTCTCTCTCTTAGATTTAGGCAACAGTAAACTTCCTCTCATTTCTCTTGTTCCAGCGCCTGTGACATTCCCCTTGAGACTAGATGAGGAGAAGGATATGGTACTTGATTAATGCAGGATGAAGCATTCAGAAAATTCTCTCATTCTTGTTCCTGTTTCCTTCCTCACTGAGCGGAGGTGCAGAGGGAGGTCGCCAAGAGCAATTCCCCCCATCAATACAGAGTGTCACCATCACACTTTTGGCTGCTGGTGCTGGGTGTGAGGGGTAATTAAATCCCTGCCCCCACCCCAGCTCCCTGTCCCTTCGCTGATCCTTACAGACAGCAAATGCCATTGAATTCTTCACTTCCATCACTCATTTGATCAATACAAAGGGCTGGCAACGACACAGTTATACTGGTCAGGCCAGCCCTACCTTTGTACTCCCTAAGTACAGGCTCTGTCCAAGCCATAAATCACAGCTACTCTAAATTATAGAGGCTGCCAACACATCAGAGGCCTGGAGTGGGAGCTCCCTGTGATCACGGCAGGGAGAAGAGGATAAGGAAGGCCCTGACCAAGCTGTCTATTCTGTACTCAGGAGCTTTATTCAGACAGCAAGGAAGAGTGCCTGGGAGCCTCTGTGCTCCTCTTGCCTGCCGCAGTGGCTCAGCAGTGTTCTGGGGTTACCTGCTGTCCTCAGGAAAAATCAAAACCCTCTTTCTAACGGCCATAAGGCAGTCATTGGGATTAGGAGGAAACTTCCTTTGCTGGTGTATTACTGCAGACTTGATACCTGCACGTACCCTTTTTTTGCATCCCTGTGGGGAGAGAGGACTGACTCATTTATTTGCATCTTCAGCACTGGGAGTGCTCAGTCCTCTGTGAGGGGGAGGAATGGCATTGCCCTGCTGTCCCCAGCTCCTGCCACACAGCCCTGAGCTGTCACACTGCTCAGTGGTGTGAACACCATGGTACTTCTTTCTTTCCTATGTGGAAGTTCACCTGTTATTATCTACCAGTATTCCTCCAAATCTTTCAAGATAAATGAATCTTCAGATCTCCAAATCTTTAGCCTGTCTGAAACCAGCATAAAATATCTACCAGTCTGCAATGAAAAATCACAGACAATCCATCCTTTCGATCTCTTGCTTTTATCCTAAGCTGATAAGGGAGGCCCTCCTGTGCTTGTCAGCTTTGCATTCTTGGTGTGTGCAGCATAGCTGAGGATTGCAGATTAAAGGTGAAGAGTTGAACAGGGAAAAAATGCAGGAGCAAAGCAGCTGTTTAATGAGATAGAGGGGCTTTCCTCTTGAAAACTGCTTATCCATATCCCGTCTCTTGGTAATTGCAGGGTATTTTCTTTATGGGGCAGGCTAGGACTGTTTTCCTGGTTTAATGTATTTTACCCACTTGCATGATCATCTTTTCACTTTGGTAGGTGAAACCAATCTTTATGAAATTGTGAGTGTCAACAGCATTTTTTTAAGCTGCTTAGTTCTGTCCTCTGCATCTTTTGTCTTACAGTTAGAACAAAGTTCAAGTGTGCTCAGGAGTTAAAGTTCAGTCTATAGCGAAGTTTGAGCCCTTGCAGTTCCAGGGTTGGAAACTCCTTTCCACCCAAGTCTGTCTCAATCCGTAACAGAACATCTAAAGTTACTAATCCAGATATTGTTGAATTGACTTTCAGTGGTAGGATGTGCTGTGCTGATAGTTAGAGCCAAACATTTGAAAGACAAGCTCTGGCTTCTGTTTTAGCCTGCTCATGTCACCGTCTGTCTTTCTGCTAGACATATTTTAATTTTTGAAAACTCCTCCCTGTGCCTTGCTGTGTTTTTCAGGTAGATCCTTCACCTCCTGGTGTCCCTAAGGGTCTCAGGTGGGACAGCTTCACAAATGGTCCTGGTGCCTTCACCGGTGCTGTAATTTGCTGGGATTCACCTCCAAAAAGAGATCTAAGAATCCATCATTACAAAACCTGCATAAGCTTACGGGGGCCAGAGCATCTAATAATGATCACTGGGAAATGGCTAATGCATGTGTGCTGCCACTGCACCTACCACTGTCTTTGCTGGTCTCTGGAGAGGTGCTGGGAGAGCACAACAGCCCCTGGTGGAGAAAAGCCAGAGAAGAGAAAGGATTCATCTGCCAGGAAGAGATGCAGTCATGACTCTGGCTTGGTGTGATAAACAGCATGTGCTGCTCAGAGATCTGGCTGTGGACAGGCCATATTGCCCTGATCTCTCTCCAACTTGGAGATCCTTCTGCTGTGGTTGATGTGAACAAGCCTCATTTTTTGTATCACCTCCATTGCAAATGAGGTTAGGAACTGGGAACATTTCAGGTCTGGAAAGAGTGATCTGGGATTTTTCAGATTCCAGAAGTTCCTGATCTCTTTTGTATAGATAATGTCAATGTTTATGTATGTATAAGTGATAACAGGGAGGCTGGAGAAATAGTGGGATTTTGAGTTGGGATGGGGGGTTGCTGTGAGGTGGGGGCTTCTGAAATGGCAGAGACTTGGGATCATAGTCTGGAGGAGATGGATGCCTTGGCTTGAAGTGTATTGGCACAGTCTGGAGCAGGAAATCATACTGGGTTTGAGATGTGGAACAGAAGAGAGAGAAAATCTGCCTCAAAGGGATTGAAGGAATTTATTTTAGGGACTTGAAGGATTGAAGTAACTCATTTCACATGACTTTTCCTCCTCTATCCCATGCTCATGACTGCATGCAACAGTCATTTTTGCTGATGGAAATGTGGTTGCTGTATTTTCTGTCCCACTGTCATCTCCTTGTCTCTTTACTTGTCCATACAGTATCATATACCCTATGGCATCATATAATTAAAATAGATGATTATGCAGATGTAAGTGGATCCCCAAGGAAACTTAGCACATGGACATAACACCACAGGCAACTTTTAACTGATTATGCAGCTATAAAGAGGTTTCTTCTTTTTAAAATTAAAAACACCTTACCTTTTTTCCTTCTTTTTTAATGCTAACAGCTTAACATTTTCCTCTCCAGATAAGCTCGAAATGGAAGAGAGAGAGCAGAGTACCTTCTGGAAGGGAAGGCTGTAGGTTTACAGGTTTAGAAAGCTCTGAAAAGCACAAAAATATTTCCTCCCGTTTGCAACACCCCTCCCCCCGCATGCAGAGTGCAGCCCCTGTATGCATTTGGCTTCCAGATCTGTGATTCCCACCCTCCTTTTTATAAGCTGTGAATTTTTTCCCTTTCAAAGCACAGATTTTACCCCCCTTCCATGCCCCCAGGGAAGTTTTTGTCCTGTAAGTGCCCTAGGTTTTTAAAGAATGTGGAAACTCCTTGGTTTATTCTGTTTCAGTACTGCTACCTCCAGTTCCTAATTCCTGTTCCTCTGTGGCCTCTGCTAACGCAGAGTCTGTCCCAAATGGGGGCTTTCTGTGCAGTTCCAGTGAAACGTGGCTGTGTGCACAGGGACTGCAGCCTTATAGCCAGCATTCTTTTTTGTTATTTAGTAGAGGAGAGGTATCACTTTTTCCCCCTCTCCATCATCAGCCTGATTTTATTATAATCACATAATGCCAACACTGTTCATGTTTCCTCATCCCAAGACTTGGTGGATCCATTCAAACACCGTGTTAATCCCTCTCTATTCTCAGTAGCACCTTTATGACAGTATTGCCTTTCCAAGCTACAGTTGATCTTGCAAGCCTTCACACCAGCTAATCCAACCTCTTTTGGCTTCTTTCCCAAAGGTGTAGAGTTCTAAGGGGAACACTCAGTGAGGATATTTTCACTCAGTAGCAGTGGATCCAGAATTTCTTCTTTTCTTACGTACGGGGCTGCTCACTCCTCTCCATTACTAGCAGCAATGCAGGGTAGATACTGCTTACAGAATATAATCATTTTTAAGGGAAATAAGAGAGAAAATAAGGAATCTAAAAGCTGTCTACATTTTCTGTTTGTAGGTACAAGTCAGGTAGAGCTGCCCTAACATTTGTGCTGCTGATTAAGGAGTAGCCTGTTATGTAAAAAGCAATACATACTCTTCTCTAGGAGCAATCTTGCAATGAAGCAGGAGAAACCACCCAGGTAGAGGAACCAAGGTTTAGCTGGTGCCTGAAGCAGAGACTGTATGGACAGCATCTCCAACAGTATTCCTCAGAGCAGCTTGAAGAACTCTGGCAGATCATAGCAGAACTCTTCTACTTTATTATGTGCTGAAAAGTAACTGGTTTTTACACATTAGACACTAATCAAGGTCACCCCTTCATTGCTGAATGCTCTGTGTTCACTGCACTGTTGGCAGGAGGGTTTGCTCTGCTCCTGTGTGTTCAGAAAAAAACCCAAAATAAAATAAAGGAGAAGAAATCCTTTGGCCAGCCATCTGTTGGAACAGAGGCCATGGACACAATGCAGATACAAACGCCTGGATGCATTTTGCAGGTGTGCCCTGTGACCCATCTTTCCGTGGAGAAATTCACTGGGAAAATAGGTTGCACTAGACTGTTCCTGCCACTGCAGTTAATCGTGCCTTTTCTGTATTACTGCTACAGGATTAACACAAACATTGCTTCTATTTTCAGGCTTATCAAAGGCAGCAGCACATCTCTCTAATCTCCTATTTCCCTGCTCTCTTTAAAGTGTTTAAATGAATGGAGCACTGATGAGCAGGGATGTGGTGCCAGCAGGGATGGTGTCATTTAATGCCTCGCTATTTATGCTATTTAATGCCTGTGTGGCTTTATGTGCCCTGGGTGACTTGCAAACCATCTGGCACCCTCCACCCTTTTGCAGGACAGACGGAGGTGTAGACAGCACCTTCATTTGTCTCTGGTTCAGACAGTGACCAGCAGCAATAAAACAGCACAGTTCTGATGTGCCTGCTCCTACACAGCCTGCACCTGCTGTCACTGAGGGATGAAGCTCGGAGGCCATGGATTGGTGACCCGTGAGACCAGGCAGTTTGGATCTCAGCGAGCTGTGGGCACTTACCTACATTCCTGTTGGACTCGTTGGCACACACAACCTGGATTTTTCTTACAGCTGTAAAAAGCATAATGATATCTGATCTGCCCCAGCACCTGTTTGTGCACTGTTAACTTGTCAAAAGGTTTCAGACAAGCTGGAATCAGCAGAATTGCGTGTGTCATATCAGCTCCTTGTCCTAAGAGTCCTACAGCTGGATTTACAGTATCATTGAATCACAGCCTGAATTTTTAGCCGTATTACTTACACAAATCACAAATACTTGGGTTGTGTCCTCCAATCTGCTAGGAAGTGGGCTGAGATCCACCCTGCAGCTTTCACACCACTGTCAGCTGGCATTAACTTCCAGTCATTTTTTCCTTTGAGGCCAGATTGAAATCAGTGACCTAGAAGTAAAATACTCTGTATCTTGTTAGCAAGCAGTCCCTGGAGTTGTGCAGTCTAAATTGGGATGTTTTCTCAGTGAGCTCTTTTGTATATCTTCTATGGCAATTGTGCTGTAATTATCACAATCCTCTTTCTGGTAGCAGAATTCATTAATTGCTTTCCACTTTCTCCAGTGCATTTCTGCTCAGATCACAGTGAAATAAAGACTTTCTTTAGTGTGTGGATGGATATCCTACTGTAAAGCATTAGTTTTCTATAGTGACATAATCAGAGATTATATTATGGATTCACTTCTATTCCTGCAAGGAGAGCAAACTGAACACTGTGTTGGACACATACTGCACTGCATGTTAGCAGTACAGCTGTGGGATCTGACCCTGAAAATGCTCATGTCTGGGAGAGTATTTGCAGAAGGACGGACTAGTCATGTGTAGAAAAATTTGCACAATCAGCTTTCATGTTTATGGGATGGATCACTTGTGGACAGTGCTGAGAGTCTGCTGGGAGGTGCTGGCTGCCCTTGGCAGTGCCATTGCTGGAAGTTCATTTTATTCAGCATTTTAAGGAAGTGCCCAGCTCATGCTGTAACTTTACTGCAGTCTGTTCATATGAATAAGTTATAGCTCCACCTTTTCTGGAGTTCAGATTCTGTGTTCAGATTCAAGGTCAGATCCAGTTGGTCACTCTGTGGCACTGTATAATGAATTGCCAGGATCCCAGAACGTACAAAACTGGAGATTAGAAGCAGCTCCACCTTATTACCATGATAGCCAATTGCAAGTGGTAGTGCAGTGGATAAAGGGCAAGGTAATGTAACATGTGAGTGGAATAGCTCTCAATCTGTGTATTATGAAATTGTCATTCTGTGCCACTGTTCAGCATAAATGGACTAATCTTCAGTTTGAAAATGAGGAGAGCTTGACTGTTAAAGAATAGGTCATTTGGCTTCTGGCAGCAGCAGAAGATGCTGTAATATTAGCTGTAAGAACTTGTGCATTCTTGGTAAGGAGATAAAAATGATTAAATTGCACTGCTTGCTTCTCTATCTTCTAAAGTAATTCATATTTGGACCCGGATTCATCTAAGCATTTGCATAATTCCTCAGGCCATTCCTATTCAGCCATGCATTTCAGCTTGTGCTTAAGCTCAAGCAAGTGCTGAAGTTCTTTTCAATTCCTGGGGCTTCAGCCTTGCAGAACAAAGTCTGGGCCCTTACTTTATAATGTTTCAGTAGCTTCTGAGGTTGCTATGCTGCAGCAAATGGAGGTTTGCTGTATTTGTTGTATTACGGGCTGAATACTCTTTAATGACTCAGAAAGGTTAAGGGTGAAGATGTTGGGGCCCTGGAGAGGATAATTTTTAATAAAGTCCTCTGTTGGAAATCCAAGAGCCAGAATGGAGGTCACGTCTCCAAAGAGTTTCACGGACTCTGCAAAACTGGCAGTCACACTGGCTGCCTCCCTTCCGCTGGGCTCTTCCTGAAAAGGAATGAGCAGAGCCAAGGGGAAGGTTTTGTTGGGCTCTTTGGGACATGGAGCTCTCCAGGCTGAATTCTGTTCCAAATTATGCTCTATTTTACAGAGTAACTTCTTAACTTTGGTAGGGTTGTGCCAGGTGGTAGCCATTGGTGATGTGAAATGTAGTTTTAATATATCTTTCAAAAACTGCAGTATTACCATATGTATTTCTGTGCAAACTTGGGAGGGAGGGTTGGAGAAGAACATTGATATGCTGGTTTTTTTTCTTTTGTGGGACTGGAAAGTTCAAAACATTTTGCCTGGCATTATCAAGCTCCTGTGTGTCAGTTCAGTTTAGCAACAGAACATGTCAGCCAATAGAGCTCCACTGCTTCATGAAGATGTGTGTGGGAACTGGAAATTTTTTAATTGGGATTGACCCCAATCTAACATGAAATGTTTGGTTATGGCTTTTTATAGAAAATACAATGAAACAATTAACTTTTCTTTTCCTTTGGAAAAAATAATTTTCAAACACTTGGTAGGAAACCCTTTACAGAACAGATTTATGGCCTGAAGTCTTGTTCACAGTGAAACTGGTGGGAATTTAGCTGTTGACTTTCATGTAGCCATTTTACTGAGGTTTTCTTTGCAGCAGGAGGGATTGTGTGACTCTCTATCTGGAGGTATTACTGTGACTTCAAAGCTTCTTGGTCCACTTTAGAAGTAAAAAATATTCTTTATATCCCATCAGCTTGTTGGAGGTCTTGCTTCATTGAAGGTAACATGATTTTTGTCTCTGTCCCAGAGAACCACAAGGAACTCAATCTATATTTGTTAAATGAATATAATCTATATTTGTTAATCTATATTTGTTAAATAATGTTCTTCTAATACAACAGTAGCAGAAGAAAGGGCAAATGTCCAGGTTAGTGCTCTGCTTTGCTGGGCTGTCTTCACATCATTGCTTTAAAATGTTTGTTCTGTGGAGGAGATCACTGCAGGTTCCAGATGTAGTTGTTTACAGGGGGATTCTGTTTCCATGCAGTGCTGTGCATGATGCTGCTGTCTCTGTTTGCCTGCTTCCAGTGCATGAGATGATTTACCTGGATTTTTCTTTCTGTATAACAGATTTATTAACCCCCAGAAAGCTCTATTTGGAAGTTGGTTTTCCACCCCAAACTGAAGTCTCAGTATTAACAACCTTTTATGAGCATGGAGCAGTTAATTCCATGGCTGAGTCCTTCGTTACTTCTTCTTCACCTGGAACAAAGTGTCAACAATAGTGAGAGAAGGAAGAGAAAAGACTGGAAGAGTCACAGGAGGGGGAAGAGGAGTACTCCGTGATCCCTTTGCATGAGATACACACATTTGGAAATTTGCTAAAATATATTTGTAATGTTTTTCATAAGGAACATTACATGAAAGTACAGTTAGTCCTGGACTTAACCTACTCCTTTTTCCCTGGATTTAGGGCTAGCTCAGGGCAATCTTCCAGTTTTGTGCTTCAAGCCCATCTCTACCTGCTCAACTGGCAGGTTGTACTGCACTGGGGACAGCTCTGGTAGACACAAAAAGAGCAGGATCTTCCATGGAGGAAGTGATTCCTAGGAGGGGCCTGAGAGCCGAGTTTCAAAAGCATCATGTTCCCAAAGAAAGGCCAAATTTTTCAGAAGGGCTGAACAACAAGCACTCCTGCTGTGACAGATGGCTGAGTATTTCAAAAGATCTTGCTATTAAAGCTGGCTGGAGATTGTCTATTCTCTTGTTTTTGACAGGAACTTGGGTTTTCTGTTTAACATAAGAATAGTGCAGAATGGAGAGATTTTCCTTCCAGCATTCTATTTCTATGTGAGAGTTTTAATTGTTTTGGTCAGGGGAACTCTCACTCCTGTAATACATTGATTTACAATCACTGTGCTGGAGAGCCATGTGAGAGACACTTCCCAAAGTCTGATCCCGGGTTCTGACCCCCGGTGGCAATGGAGCTTTTCTGAAGCTCTGGTTGAACACAAGGGTGCTGTGTGTGATGTGGTGGGCAGAGCACTGGAGTGTGCTGCTTCCAGACAGGTTTTCTTGGGTTTCCTTTCATGCTTCCTAGAGAGGGTTGAGTTTTGAGTTACTTGATTTGGGATCCTGAACACACGATCTCCAGTGGGTAAATGTCTTCACTTGTGGCTGCTCACAGGTAAGACTTAGGGTGAAAGGCAAGCTGTGTTTTTATGTAGCTGAACATGCAGAAAGTGGGATCTTGACACTTGAGGCTGTTTCTCAAAATGTGTGCTTTAACATTTCCATAATTTAACTTTCCCATCCATAAACAGGAAGTAAATCTTCATCATCGGTGAAGGACTTGCAAAGTTCAGTGTTTATATGCACAACTTTGGAGAAGCAGAACTACAAAAAAATCCTTTTCTTCCATCTGAATGTCTCAAAGCTCTTTTAAACTGTTAATTAATTGAGCAGTCATAATGATGTGCCAATGGGGATGAAGGGGGAGGAATAATTTACAGGCAGGAGAAATGAGGCATGAATGACTTCCTAGCCTTACCTGTGCCATGCTGTTAGTCTGTGTCAGATCCAGACAGATACCTTCTGTCCTGTCTCCTTTTGCATCTGTGATGGGTGGCTGGGAGCATCAGCTTCCCCCCCTCCCTGCTTCCTCCTCTTCTTCTGTAGGGAGCCCAACTCCTTATCCCCAGGCTGCTGTTTCATGGAAGGACAAGGAGTCCACGTGGCTCATCTCTCTGAGGAGCAGGCCTGCAAGCTGGGACATTTGTTTCAGCTCCCAAGTTCCACCTACTGAACAGGACATGGCCAGATAGTCAACTCCACTGCATGGGAGAAAGGGGGTAAGGAAATGAAACTTCTGTGTGCTCTTAGGGCAATGGTACATTCTGCCCTGCCTTCCTCCTCCTGACCTTGTGCTCAGCTGGATTATGGTGTGCTGTCCCCTGCACACCTTCACAACAATTCAGGTTATACCTTTGCTGCACTGAGCAGAGTGGCTCTGAAATACCAGCTCACCTTGAGAAACTACAGAGCCCCCTTAGTCACCATCTCTTTCTTGTCTGAAATTCTGTATCTAGGGTCAGTACACTTCTGTACAGAAAACATTGAATCGTCTGGTGTATATATAGAAGAAATGAGCACAAGGTAAATTCAAATTGTTTAAAACTTATGCAATGGGCAGGATAAAACTACTGCTTAGGAAAATACCCAGTGCATAATTTCATCTACAGTTTGGCTGAGAATCCTGTTTAAATTTAGTTCTTAAACACAGCTGTGAAACTCAGGAAGATGTCACATCAGTTGCTCACCCCACAACCTTGAGAGCCTCCTGGGAAGGTAATCACCAATAGTGAGCAGTAATTCTAACAGGCTGCTTTGCTTCATTCCTCTGGCTACTCCTTGTCCAGCTCCTGCAACTCCAGACATGAAGTTTTTCTTCTACCCTATGTGGTTCCAACTGCTTCTCCCTATCAGTTATTCATATCTGAAAGGGAAAGGAAAAATACTGACATAAATTGCTGGTCCCTGGAATACAAGATTTTTATTTAACTGACGGGGCTTATGGTTACCTTCAGACATAGCTTTTAAAGTAGTTTTTAGCTGGATGACAGAGATAAGCCCTCCAGGAAAAAGCAGTGGTAAAGTGGTGGGTCATTATAAATATTTTGTTCTCTCTGTAGTCGTGTTTTCCATTCTTTTTCAGTTTATGTCTCTTGTAAAAATTTTCCAGTAAATCTGCTACCTTCTATGTGGTGAATTTAAGCCTATTGATTTGTAGCTGTCCTAATTGCATTTTACAGAACCCCTGCTGCCTCTGGGACCAGAGCTTGAAAAGTCCTGTTCAGTGAAATGGATTGTCTTCCACAGGTCATTGACACCCAATATTCTGCTTTATCTAAATTAGGCAGTCTCCAGTATTCTCTGATCTAATCCCAAAAGTAAGGGGTGTGTGTTATGTGCAGATATAATGCTTACACATAAATTTCTATAGAGAAATTATTGGAAAAGGAGCTGAAAGCAGGTAGAGCTTGCCCTCCCAGCTCAGTGCAAGCGCGGGGATGCAGTGCCTGCTAACAGCTGGCTTTTCTGCAGCTCGGCAGGTGATGCAGTTCCCACCACTTCAGGAGCCCACTGCCAATGGTTAGCACATGCTGCTGTGAGAAATCTCATCAGTCAAAAATGTCTCATAAATAATTTAGAGGAAAGCAATTAGCACACACAGCTGTAGCTGTTTGCGAAGTCACAGTTATACCTGCCAGGGCAATCTGGAAATGGAAATTTCAAACCCTTTTCTTGAAGTGGCCAGAACAGTCTAGCTTGGAGCTAGGGCTGATGGGTAGTTGTTGATGAGTAAGGAGTAAATTGCACTTTCATGTCTTTTTATGTGTAATGAATTCCAGGAGAGCATTTTAGTATTTTGTGCATATTGGGAAAGGGATCAAAGGGATGCATAGTTTTAAAAACTCCAGCAGTCAAGGCCTTATCCTTTCAGAGGCTCTGCAACTCATTCAGCTTCAGAGCAGGGGGGACAGATTTTAACAGAGACTTGGACATGCATTTTGAAGGCATCAGCTAGTTAGAGTTTGTCTATATGTACAGACTGCTCAGAGAGGACAGGCAGGAGGAAAAGGAAGAAAATACTGTTTGATGTATCTCATTTGAGTATGCTTGCCTTGACAGATCGATGAGAGCAAATTGTTTGAGGACTTCTGGGTAATGATAAAAGGGAAAGGAACCTGCTCTTTAAGAATCTCAAGCAACTACAGGGAAGGTGTGAAAACAGATTTGTTTGTGCAGGTGAGTCCTGAGAAGGGGGATCAAACATTAAATCTAGAGATGACACAAGGCTGTGTAAATAGGGAGCATGTAAATATATTCTAGGAGAGGGTTAGAAGTCACCTGCCATGACACTGTACTGGGACAAGGGGGCAGACAACATAAAATTACATCAGTATTTCTGGTAGCTGTGCATTCAGTCATGATATCTCTGCTAACTGAATGCCTAAAACAAGTTCATCTTCACAGGATCCCCCCTTGGCTAGGGAATTATCATTCCTATGTTACCAACTGGAAACTAAATCACAGTATGTTACCACGTGAGGCAATCCCAGTCCTAAACTCTGAGATTCCTTCCTCTTCCTAAGAGGAAGTTTGACACTGTATTGTGAAAAAAGCATTCAAATGTGGGTTGTTCATAGTATGAATGCTACAAAGTATTTCAACTATGCCTAAAAAACATCTGAATTAGAAAAGACTGGAGTTAGTATTTGTAGCAGTGGCATTATTTTATTCTGCAACTCTCCTGTGCAAAAACATGTCCCAGAGAACCACAAGGTTGTCTGCACCGTTTGACCGATTCTTCTAAATCCAGCTGCCATCACCTGGCCAAGAAAGTAGCAGAGAAGCCCAAGAACCTGCCTGCCACTTTTGGGTGGTCAAGGCCTCCATCCAAGGAAAATTCCACGGGTGAGCCTTAGACAGTAACCAAAAGCAGCAGCTGCTCATTGAGTGTGAACTGGACGAAAATCCTTGCAGTCAGTCAACAGCTGCCCCAGCTGGTCTGGCCTCACAGAGACAAGTAAGACCTCCTGTAAGTGATATTAATTGGAGTCTATCTAGAAATCTCTTACAATAGATTTTGTTTGACTGCAATAGGAACTTTAACACATTATTGAATACATTATGGCAGCACACCTTCCTGGACTGCATAATGATTAGCTGTTAGTGTGTTTTTGTAAGAGGCTCAAATGTTTTATTTGCTTATTTCTTTCATTTTTATATATTTACTAGTTTTTAGTAGAAGTGGGGAATGTGAAGAATGTCCTTCAGAACTGCAGATGAATAATTGCTCAACAGCCAGAATTTTAGTAACTTTGAAAATCTTCCTTGAACAGAAATTCAGCCTGGGGTGAATCACTGGTCACTGGGGTGAATCTGGAGTGGTTTGTGGTTTTTCTTCTTGTGAGTTAATCCAACTTTATTCCAATTTAACATGTTAGCTAGATGGATCATTGTGTGGCTCTTAAGCCAACTTAACACATTTTATAAGATTCTAAATCACATTATCTTCTGTACCACAAATAAGTGTTCAAGAAATATAAGTTAAAATAATTATCTAACAGGCTTTAAATGAACATCTTTCCCTCCTATCCAGAGAAAAGTGAGTGCAGAATTTGGATCACTATCCATAAAGGCCTGTAGGAATATTTACAGGTATCCTTCCTGAAACAAGTTGAGCTCTTGATCTTTATAACGTTATTGCAGGTATATATTAACAGCACTGCAATGCAGAAATGTGAGAAACTACTAAAAATCTCAACTAGGTCAACTAAGGATGAGTAGGGATTTTGTTCAAAACAATAGGCATAATGTTTTCATAATTCTAGAAAATATTCATTGTACAGGAGAGACGACTTCTCCTTTTAAAAAGGGGATTATCTGGCTGCAGGGTTTGTCTGGGCTTTGCCAGTGACTGCACTGTACATGAGGGTAAACATCTGCCTTAGATGGTCTCTTCTGGGTCCAGACCTTACCACCTGAAGTCTCCTATCACATTCCTGTTCTGGGAGCTCTGGAGTCTGAATTGGGATGTCTCTCCATTGTCTTTGATGATAAGTTAGGGAAGAAAGAAAGAAACTTTTTCATTAAAGGTAGATTCATCTCCCTCACCTTTAACTTGTAAGAGCTGTCTGGGTATGTCCACAATGAATGGAGAAGGAATGGTTTCTTCACCTGAAGGTTCATCTTCTAATCTAGATTTGATGACTTTCCACTGGAGGGGGATATACTTTGCTGTTCATTTCAGAAGTCCTGGCAGCAAGGTCAGACTGGATGTCTCCTTTCACACAGTCAATTTTGGTTAATACCACTATGTATTTCAGCACAGTAGGATCCCTGATATTTCTTGTGCTAGAACAACTCCAGTAACATTGTACAGGTTTTGCTTGGGGTTTTTTTTTGTGGTTTTTTTTTCGTTTGTGTGTGGATTATTTTTTGGTTGGTTGGTTGGGTTTTTGTATACTCAAAGAGCACAAGGAATCCTTTAATGAAACCTGTTTTCTCTTTTTAGTCTCAGACATTAGCAATAATCCATGATCTTAAACCTTCAACATTTATCAGTGTGAAGCTCAAGTGCTTACAGTCACTAGCCATAGGCCAGCCACACTGGATACCTTTCAAATGCAAACAACTGATGCTTCAAACTGCCAAGGTTCCTTATTCACCTGGGGCTCAGCCCAGAACTGGGATCTTTCACGGGACTCTAATGTGAGAGTTTACATTTGTTTTAAAGACACATACAGAAGAGATTAAAGAGGTTCAGCTCTTTTGGCAGTGGCATGTGGCTTTTTCTACAGCTCTTCCAGGGACTGCATGGAAACAGAGGTTGTGTCTGAACACTTTCAGATCCCTCTATGTGGTCAGGGTATTATCTGCTTGGCTTTTAAAAAGTCCAAGGACAGAGAATGAACTGATGTCACTGAGGCAGAGGCTGACAGTAAGTGCTGATCTTCTGCTGCATCTCTTGAAATACCTAAATCAGGCCATGCCTATGTTTATAAGATGATAGTTCCTGTGTTGGAGTGGCCCCTAGCTTGGGTTGGGGCATTCCCTTTTCACTTGTAACTTCAACTCAGAAAATGGGCACATGTCTGAATAACAAACTTGTCATCACAAACATTTTTTGTAGGTGCCAGGGCTCCAAATATACTGCCTAGATTTTCTTTTCGGGTTGGCTTTTTTGGTTTTTTGTTTTTTGTTTGTTTGTTTTTTTAAGTAGAGATGAATAATCTATTTTATTTGTCAGTTCTAATTTGAAAAGCAAAGTTCATTCTGTGTCAAAAGCCTTAGGTATGGCAGCCTAGCTCCAGTTGATATGTCTTGATGGGACACTGGGAAAGGCAGACATCCTTGCCTACGTCCTTAGGAACTCCCCATTTGACCTTACTTTCTCATGGTGGATTCTCCCAGGCTAAGAAAAATCCATAAGCACAATTGCCTTTCAATGGTCTGAAAACATGCAGGAAGGCCCCTCCAGCACTCTCATTTCTCTCTGAAGATGGTCTCGGCTTCTCCAGCCTCTCCTAAGAACAAAGATTTTCACTGACTGAAACATCCCCATTTCTGTCCCATAGCACATGTTCTGTATCCTTCCCCATGTACAGGTCTGCTGCTGCAATAACTGTAGCTATATCCTGCTTTAGAAGGAGTTGGTAATTGCAATAATAGTATCATTTGGGGAAGCTGATCTGTGCTGGTTTTTACCTCTTTTTCTTTCAAGTTACAAGAATTGAATCAACAGCTTGGTCCTTCTTTTATTTTATTCCTTATTCCATTTCACTCTTTTGTTTCTGATGAAACAACCCCTCACAATCTGATATCAGTGAAAGCCAGCACAGTGTCAAAAGCAAGTCCCACGTCTGGCTGCCAAGAAAAAGACAAAATGTACCAGTAGGATGCTGTGCAGCAGCAGTACTTCCAGGAGGCAGCCTTCTTCCAGATCTTGTCCCTGGTGTGTCACTGCAAGAGAGAGCACAACCAACATGTTTTAATGAGGAATATTGGCAGTTGATTGGAAAAGAAAAAACTGTGTTTGTTCTTTCTGTAACACCATTTGGACTAGCACCATTTACACATGTTCAAGAGGGATTCCCACCTACACTTCCAGCCTTGACCACTGCCTCTGGTGGTTCCTTTGCAGCTCCAGAGAAAAACTGGTGGGGATTGCTC
>VZRO01005848.1:138676-292524 GCA_013397915.1 Daphoenositta chrysoptera | reverse complement strand
CTCCGGCCTCCTGCCCTGCCCGCCCCGTCCGCGGGCTGCCGCGGGGCTGTGACCGGGCCGGCGGGAGTCGGGGAGAATCCAGGGACGCTGTGCCCTGGGCAGCACGGGGAGGCTCTCCCTGACTACACGCTGTGAGAGTTGGGGTGTCGATGGGGTTGGGAATCTGTAAAAGGGAATTTTCAGTTGTTGCAAGAGCTTTGCTTTTCCATCATTGGGCTCTCGACCCCGCTTCTCTGCCCCCAAGTTGTCTTCTGCTCCCTGAGACTCCCAGTGTCTGCAGTGTAAGCACAGCACTTCTCTGCTCCAGTGCTGTTGTTGGCTCTCCCCTCCCTTTGCCCTTCCGAGCTGTGCTGGCCGGGAGGGACGGGGAGCTCAGCAGCAGCTGTGGGTGCTGAGCCACGGTGCAAGCACAGCAGAGATGTGTTCCTCGCCTAAAGGCCGATTTTAACTAAAGTGCTCTACTATTTCCAAACTCCACTTGTTCTAGCCCAGACTTCTAGCTCAGAAGAGAGATGGATTGCCTAATACCCTCATCTTTACTTAGCTTTGCATGTTGCTGATAAAAGAAGAGCAATCAACTTTAAAAGCTGCAGGAAAATGTGTTTAATACTTGTGGAAATACACTCTCTCTTAAGGAAGGCCTTCAGAAAGCATCAAGGAGACCTTTGACCTCAGACACATGCAAGGACCTCAAATGAAATATCAGTTTCTGTTCCCTTCACAGAGCTTGGACAGCAAAGTTTGATAGACTTTGTTTCAGCTACTTCCGTGCTTCTGCCTTGCAGAGGTATTCAGGAAGGAAGGGACAAAGCTTGAGTCATATTTCATTAAAATAAATCTAAAGCCTGAAAATTAAAAAATATATATATCCTTATGCTTTGCTTGTACAAAAGGATCTTTGGGTTCTTTAATCTAGAAAATTTCCATCTCTGATTTGTGACAGTATTTCTCGTAAAAGTTTGGTTATCTGAGATACATATCTCCATTAATGTAGTTTAGCCTAAAGGAGGATGTTTCTGTAAGTAAATTATATCATCTTGCCAGAAATAAATTTAGTAGATGTGTAGCCAGCTCGGTGAGATGGAGTTAGTTCCCAGAAGTGCTGGTTGAGAGAAGAGTCCTTGGTAACTGTAGGAGTTCAGGCCTCGCAGTGTGACCATGAGGTCACCAGCTGCGTGCCCTGCTGTGTTCCTGTGAGTCAGTAACTTCGGACTTTGGCTCTTTCTGTATGGTCGTGTGCTAATGAGTTATGTTTTGTCAAAGTGCCTTTCCCTAGGGCTTGCTTCACCTCTGGGACAAAATGTTTTCTTAACAGTCCACAGAACTGTGCTGGTCAGAAAAGGAAAAGAAGAGGGGATAGTTGCCAGTGCTGTGAGTCTGCTTTTACATGTGCTAATTGAGTCATTTCAGACTTCCTGACCTTATCAGCTTAGCTCTGGCCACGTGGTGGTTTGAAGAGAGACACCCTGCTCCAGCTTCCTCTCTGTCTTTCCAATTTTGGATTCTGCTTGGGGGAGGGAGGGCATCTTCTTGCACAGCATAACTCAGCTGCATACCATAGTCTCAGGCTGGCTTTCTCTTTCCTGCTTCCCTCCTGTCCTTGAGAGCAGCCCAGATCTCTGCTGGGAAAGGCTGAACTCTGGGTGTTGTAAGAACTGCCTCCCACGGGAGCAGGTGATGCATGAGTTCCTCCTGCCTGCACAAGGCCACGCTCTCAAGGCTGTTTGCTTTATTTACATTACTGATGCTCTTAAAAACAAGCTTTTTTAATAGAAGATTTTCCACGTGACCCTTGATCCACTGCGCACCCTGACACAGCCCTAGATGGCTTGTAGTGATCTAAGCATGAAGGAGCAGCTCTTCTGCAGTGCTGTGGGTTTGTTCTCCATTTGTGTAGACAAAAGGTTTCTGTGGTCTGACAGTTCAGGTGTCAGCTAGAAACATTTGGTAGGGTCCTGCCAGCAGTATTTGCTGAGACTGCCTTTCCCATTTTTGTGCTTTTCAGTTAAAACCTGGGGTCTCTAAACCTGCCAAAAATAAATAGGACTGCCAAGGACTAATGAGTGGTTAAACTAAGAGGCTTATAATGGGTGAAAGATATGAATGTATAGTGTCTTTAACTGTATTCAATTTCACAGAAGGTGATGTAAGTTGCAGCCGTGTAATGGAGAGATCTGCTGATTGATCTAAGGAAAATACAGTGTGTGTGTGTGCACTGAATTTGTTAATCATAAAGGATTGAGGGCCTCATGTTCCCCCGTTCCCAAGCACGTGTGCAGTGCTTGATGTCAGGTTGCCACAGTCATGTTTGCTTGTAGCTTACCAGAGCTCTTGAGATAAGTAGTCTGAAAACTGAGTGGTTCCCAAATATATTTTTTAAAAATTCAAGTACAAAGCAAATTTATAATCAGAATCTGCCATTAATACAGAGATGTAACAGTTTGGGGATGTCTTCATCCAGTGCAAAAGAGATTGTGCCTTCTAATACTTAACCATTTGCAGATGGTATGTCAAACCCAGCTAAAGGGGTGACCTACGATAAATTTCTTTCACTTTTGGTCTTTGGGACGTGTACATCTTGGGCTTTTGCTGGTGTAGTACTGGCAGCATCCCTGTGCGGTGGAGGTGTGGCTTACACTAGCAAGATGACTCTGTTAATGGTGCAAGTTCCTTAGTTCAAGAGGTTTTTCATCTGTGTCAATGAATGGGGCAAATACTTCACTTTCTCTTCAGGTTCTTAAACTTTGGATGGTGCTTGCTTTATTTTTGGTTTTACACTGCTCACTTCAGTTCCTTTTCTAGCAGAGCACTTCTAAGCTGTCCTTTTGTCTTGCTGGTTTATAGTGCCAAGTAAACCCAGTGATACCCCCGTAGCACTGGTGGAAAGTAAGTTCTTCAAGCAGCATCTTGAATTAAATATTTGCATGTGGATTATCTTTTGTGACTCTAAGTAATACTGCTGTTAGAAAAGTGAACTGTTTCAGCTCCTAGGACTGGGATTAACTGCTCTTTGGAGGCCTTTGCTTTAAGGGGATCCATACTCAAAACTGATTATGTTTGAAAAGGAAGAGGGGAGGGCAAGAAAACTTTGCTTGGATTAAATGGCTTACTCAAACTTTATCCACACTTTAGGGAAAAACTTCTTTGTACAGAAAAATTTTATAACATGGAGAAATTGGTGTAGGCATCACAGAAAAACATGAAATATTTTTTAATCCTGTAAATTATAATTGAAGCATTTTTTAATGATCTAGGTTAAAAATGAAACAGAAGAACAGGTAGATAGAGTAGCTTTCCTAACATCCTCCTTTGTTGCAGTTTTAAGAAGCTGGATTTCATGACACCGATGAGCAAATGATCTGTTTCCATTGCTGTTGCAATTGTGTTGAAACTGTGGCACCACTCTTGTCTCCATTCAAGGTTTGCCTCAGGTCCTTTTTGTTACCAGGACTTGCCTTTGCTACAACCTGGTTCAGTGTTTCTCCCGCTGTGATCTTTAGTTCAGTGTCCTATGGGTGGAACAGTGGCAGCTGTAGGAATTTCAGCTCCTGTGTAATCCATGGCCTTGCTCACCCTTGCTCCATATCCGAGGCAGTGTCCATGGAGGCTGTTGGCCTTGGCTGTGGGAGAGCAAGGAGAAAGGTGATGACTCCAGATTGTTCAGGAGTGTTCTTAAAAACTGGCAGGTATGTGGCACCTATTGCAGAGCCTGAGAAGATGAAACCCTTGCTTTCATCTGCTCTCCTTGGAGGGCTGAACACTCACTGTGTTGGCAGAAGCCCCTTGTGTATGGGGCTCTGTTGAGAACGTTGAGATTTGGCTGGGTTTGTTTGTTTTGCCTGGATGAAGTGTGGCTGGAATAAGCTGTCCTAGCAAGCCTGTGGTTTGGCTGATGCTTACTGAGGCCACTCAAGGAATGTTTTGTAGGTGCTGCACACAATAGACAGACATGCAGAGTTTGTAGTGGAAAAGCAGGCATAAACTGCATCTAGGGTAGAGAAATATGTAAGTACTAGATGAGCAAGTACAAGAAAATTGGTGTGAAGAGATGTTATGTCCTGATTTTTCTGATAACTGAGTTGTGTGCTGAGTAATAGAGGGTTACGAAAGAACCAGGCCTTGTTGCAGTGCTTTTATACTGTTGAGATGTGTTGTCAGTGGAGGTAGCCAGGTTTCTTTCTAGGTTGTAGGTCCAGTGAATTCTGGACAGTTTTCTGTGTGGTGGGAATATCTTACCCAAGTGATAAATTATATTCTTTGACCTCTCTGTCCACTCCCCTTTCACTCCTCCACAAAAAAATAAATTTAAAAAAATACCAACTTTTGTTTGCATCGAAGATGAGTAGAGTGAAAAATGCATAAGAGCTTCTTAAGTCAGACTTGAAATACCTGGTTTTGCAGATGTCATTCATATTTGCCTTAAGAGTCCAATTGTTAATGTTTTATTTTCATTTATAGACTCCTTTTTTTTCAGCTATGCATGGCTGGGTGTAATGATTAGGACAGACATGGCTAAGGCAAAACTCATTATAATAGTCTGTAAGTCAGAGTAAGTCTGATAGAGGGGCAGGACAAAGTCCATTTCTGAATTGAGAAAAATACAAACTTGTAAAATACAGGATGGGATGTACGTGGTGAGGCTGGGGCAATCTGCATGAAGCATCCCATGTTGTGTGTACTGCTTATGCCTTCCCCTTGTGTTTCTGGATTCTTCTAATTTTAATTAATATTTTTAGCTACGTAGTGAAGATAAACAGATATTACTGTGCAGGCATTACATGCCTGTGTAGTCTCAGATACATCCTTGTTGAACACTTTGAGATGCAGGGTTTTAGTGGGGAAAGGAATTTTTAAGATGATTAACTGCTGTGCTGCATTGGTACTGCTTTGTTAACGCGAAGATAAACACTGATTATAGAAGCTGATAGTGGTGGTGTCATACGGAGTGAGATGTTGCTGTAAATACAGAGCAATTACTTCAGGAGTAAACTGTGTCATTTTTATCTAGTTAGAGCATCAAAATTTCTGTGGCTGTTTGTGCTTTGCTGTTCTTTTAAAGGAAAACTTTGTGTGAGCATGTGAAGTGTTTTCAGAGGCTGCTCACGTTTATTGCACAAGAGTAAGGGCTCCTTTGTACAGCGCTGATGGGCTGGGGTACCTGCACACACTGTTGATAACTTGGACTTCAAAGTTTTGTTTTTCAAAAGCCTTTTGAGGCAAGCTGGTAAACTGTGCTTGCCCTAGGCCTGGGCAGTGAGAGAGGTTTAACCTCAGGCTAGAGAGTCATGAATTACATATGGGGAGCATGGGATGGGTGGGAATTACCTGTTTATTGCTTTACCTCTAGGGAAGGTAAATGAGAAAAGCCTGTTTACACACCGAACCATTGCAACTATTGCTTGTTTTTCCTTTTGGTGCAAGTGAAAATGTAGAGAATGTGGGGTTGTGATTGGAGGAGGGGTGGAATTTTAGATAGGCATGTGGCCTGAGGAATGTGCCTTAGTATTTTGCTATTATGTTACAGTCCAGATAACTCTGAATGAATTTCCCTTATTCTTTCAGCTGTTTTTCAAGATCATAATGCAGCAGAAAAATGAAAAGCCATAGAAGACATTTGCTTTGGCAAAGAAGTCAGCTGCTGGCCCAGTCTGGAAGATGGACCACTGGTTTTGGGAAGCTTGGGAAATACTGCTTCCAAAAGCAATTTTTCCTAACTTAGAAGAAAAGACAGAGTGCTCAGCTATTTGTGAGCTTAAACCACAACAAACTGTACAGAAGACTGCGGTGCAGAAGGAAGACACTTGAGCTCCAAAGCAGGTGGGCTCCTGATGTGCTTCTAAATGCAGAAACCTGTCCAAAACCTACTGTTGAATCACACAGCTTTCCTTACAAAACTACTGAGAGCAAAAAGATCCCGTCCCTATCGCGAAGCTGAAAGCTCGTCTGGAGAAGCAGTAAGGAAACTCAACAATGAATCCTTTCAGAGTGAACATCCCTTGAATGAAGAATTTGAAACTGTTGCTGTTCTCAATAGCATCTCTGGCCATATCCATTATGTCTCATGTGGTTTGCTGGAAGGTGCTGCCTTACCTGTAAAGAAAGGTGGTTTTGTATATAGCAGGGAGGAGAGCAATAATGATGAGGGCAACACAGTCCTGGTAGTTTTAAACAACTATAAAAGGAGATGCTGTTGCAAAGGGAGTGGAATGGAACTTGTGGCCCCTTGACAGCTCTAAAGAGGTCCAAATTTAACCATCATACTGTAAAAAAGAGATTTTTATTTATGATGCATAAGAAACTTTCTATGGTTAGGTTTTGGTATAGAATTATAAAATTCCCGAAACTTCGAGCAAGAGGCAAGACTTGCAAATTAAGAAAAATCAAGCGAAGGTTGGTGCAGAAAGTTACAAGGGACCATCAAGAAACGCTTCAGCCAGATTTTGAAAGTGGATTGTGTAATTTGTTTTCCTCCTGGAAATCTAAAAGTAACCGTCTTTGGAAGCGGTACAGCCTATCAGATATGAACAATAATACACCCAGAGCTTTAGGAGAGGAGAATGAAGTACGTGCACCTGAGATCTGCCACACGCAGGATGTGTCTGCTGAGCCGTGTCCTGAGGCTCCAGAATCCAGAGGGCAGGATGGCAGTGTGGATGCTGTCCCACCAGAACTGCATGTTAGAGCTTCTCCAGAGGCAGAGACCTTGCACCAGGTGGAGACCAACGGGGCTCTGGCAGAGGATCACTGCTCTGACATTGTCGTCTCTGTGACAGGAAAAGAAATTGCTGTTTCAGATCAAGATGGTGCAGAATCCAAGGAGGTTGTGAGTGTAGATGGAATGACACTGTTGCAATCCTCCTTGCAGGATTCTGATGTCAGTGATAATTTTGCAAATGGACCTTCATCCATGGAGCTGACACAGAATGAGGACAGCTCTAGCCAGATGGAAGTAGAAGGCTCCTTAAACTTGGACATTTTTAGTTCAAAATTACTAGATCACCCTTACTGTAAAAGTCCTCTTGAGGAGCCTTCACCAGAAAGCACAGGACTGAAATCAGGAACTCGGAAGGGAGGCAAAAGGAACAGTCAGAAAACTTCCCGGGTGGCTGATGAGCAGTTGGCAACGTGGCTTTGTGGTATACCTTTTAAATATCCTAGGGCATCCAGGAGTTCCTGAAAACTGCTGCATGTATTGTGGAGTTTACGTGTTGTGTTAATTCCTTTATAAAAATGGTTTCTTACTGTGAATTGTAAAGGTCACTTAGCATAACATTTGATGAAGTGAGGCTACAAAGAGGAGAGCTGCTTGAAGGAGGGGAAAATGAATGTTTATCTGACAAGCTATTTTAAGATAATTTTGTCTTAGAGAGTACAATTAAGTTTAATTGAAATCTTTGCAGAAAATTGTTGATAGAAATTTTAAATGTCTTACCATGTGGAATCAAAAGGTTCAGGTTTTTAAGTGGTTGACAATTGTTATTCTTAATTTGGTTTTTGAAAATCCTAGGTATTCTAATGCTTCCTTCTACCCTTATACTTTCTTCTCTTGCTCTTAGTCTTAAACTAAATCACTTAAGCTCAGGTTTTAATACCCAAATATTGTTCATTGTCCCTTAGTTTTCTCTCCAATTGTTCATAAAGTAGGCTTAATGAATCCTATGAGACAACATTTTTTTAAAAAGGCAAGACTAGTCTTAGCAAAGGTTCAGCAAAAAGGCTTTGGGGTTTTTTGGTGCTATGCTGAGCATGCAGTATTTGATAGTCTCTCTCTAAAGAGGAACATGATAAAAATAGTAATGGGTGTCTTATTTATGTGTAGCAGCATTCTACACACAGAGTTGTGCCATCTTGTACCATCAGTGTAACTTCAGAGATGTTCTGATAACTTCTTTTGGAGAAATTGGCTTTTTAGAGTCCCATAAACTTGAAGCTGGTGTCAGGGAGTGTTAAAGGAATTGTTTGAAGTTTCACATGCTCTGATTTTTCTGCCCATCTTTTTGTCCTTCAATTTTGCAATTGATTTCTCTAAAGCAAAATGTGAAGGAGACAGTGAACCTCAAGAGAGGAGTTAGCTTTCCACATCCGTATCTGCAAGTTAGTGTGGGATGTGTTTCTTTGTGACTGGCTTTATGTTATCCAGCAAGGACCCGGTGCTGTGTGAGAAATTGAGAGAAACTGTGGTAACTCAGTGAACAGACCACTTCTGCAATGGATTTTTATAGTTTGTCCATCAGAAAAAGAGACGTAGTCCTTCTATAACAGGCAAGAACCGAGGTTGTGTCAGGGTGGCAAAGGTTAAAGTTTTGTGGTCTGACAGTATAGTAGTTCTGAGTTTTCTCAGCTGAAAAGCTGTAAAGAAGAATTTTAGTTGTGGTATAACTGTGTACGGGAGCTCTTGTGTGTTTAGGAGTGTTGTTAATAATTAACTGCACCCTAAAAGATAGTGCTAACCTGGCAAGAGTTCCTGGGGTAGAAACATGAAGGAGGTGCAAGTGTTAGGGCTGCTCTCGGGTTTTGAATTTCTCTGCAGCAGCTGAACTTGGACGTTAATGGGCTGCAATGCTTAGTGCATTCAGAAATGCTATTAGGTATCAAACAGCCCCCTGGTAAATCCTGTTCATGATGGATATCTGATTTTGCCCCAGAGCTGAACTTTGTATTCTCTTCCTTGAGTTACCCCAGCCCAAGTGAGGTCAGGATCTTGCTGGAGGTCTGAAGGTCTGCTGCTGCTCTTAGTTGTAATGACAAGAACAATCCTTCCTCTGTATATTAATAAAAAGCCTTTAAAAATTTGTATATTAAAACAGAATAAGGTACACTCATAAAACCCATGCATTGTCTATCTAGACTTCTAGCCAGAGGGAGAAATTGACTCCCTATCACAGTGTACTGAAATGTAAGGGATAAAAGTTGTTAGACAATTGTGTGGCAGAGTTGCAAGGAAGGTTCTTTTCCCATGAAGGATGCTTCCTTGTGTTCTGATCTTGCTCTTCAATCCTTCCTCTCTTCCTTCTGTTGCACTTCTTGTTATATCTTCACTGCTATTCTCAGTTTATTCTCTTTTGGGTTTTTTCTTGGTCTGTCTCCTTTGGTTTTTGTTCTTACTGCTGTTCTTCTGGCACTTTTTCTGTGCAATGTTTCTCTCATCTTGCTTTTTCCTATACTGATCTTGAAAGTTTCCAGGAAATGTTAAAGCTTTAGTAAGCACACACTGCAGTATCCAGTGATGGTCTCTGCCATCACACCCTGGCCTCAGAAGAGTCCTGGACTTTGGATTAATGCAGTTTTCCTGGACTCTGATCTCAGATCCAGCTTTCTGTACACATCAGCTTTCTGTACACAAAACACATGTTTTCTGGTGCATCTAAATATTCATTTTCAGAAAGCTGGACAACTTGGTCTTTTTTCTCTTGTTTACTAGCAAGTGTTGAAATCCTGTTCTCCATTCTCTTTCATTCTCAAAGTGGTTTTGGATGCCTGTGTGGAATTTATACCTCCAACGTTCCAGTCTTGTGTTCAAGAAAGAAAAAAGTCTATTTACTCGGTTTTTCAATTCCTCCAGCATTCATCTCTTCATTATTTCCAAGTTAATATCTTTGTTTCTGGTGGTGTGGTTGCTCAGTGCTTTCCTGGGCAGTGACAGGCTGACATGGCTGGCTGTGTCACCTGAAATGCCATCCCTAGGACACGAGGGTAAAGGAGTTAAACTTGCTGGGAGTCTGTCTGGCATCTTTTCCATTCTCTGTGGTGCAGCAGCGGAACTGAGCAGGCTGCAGACACTGCCAGCTCCAGCTGCCTGCATTTGAGGAGAGTCATTCTGCCTGCCATAAGGACAGGATACTGGCTTTTCAGTGAAACCTGTTGCAGGAACTGATGGCTTTTCACATTGCAGTAAAATGATTTAAAATGCTAATTGAAGTAGGGAAGGGGATGGATTCTTCTCTAGCACTGGTATAATTGGTTTGCTGTAGATATGTGTGTATATGGCAAGAACAGGGGCTGATCTTTTCCTGTAAAGCTGAGTGATCAGATTCATGCGTTTTTATTTTTGTCCTCTTCCCCTACCCCCGCTTTTATTTAATGTTGCCAATTTGAGCTTAGGTTTCTTAAATATATACTTGCCATGTGTGATGCTGCATGTTGGTTGGGTGCAGAATGACTGCTGCTTGTATTTGTAAGAACTGAGAGCTCTGTTGGATTGGTGAACTCAGAAGGTTTTTATATGTTTGCACTTTCATTTTTCTGGTATGTTTAAAGGATTCCTAGATGAAGTTATGAAGAAATATGGCAGTTTAGTACCACTCTGTGAAAAAGATGTCATGGGAAGATTAAAAGAAGTCTTTAATGAAGATTTCTCCCATAGGTGTGTAGCAATATCACATTGTACACCTGGTAAAGGACAAATCACTTGCATTGCCACTGCATGCTCCACCTCATTGCCACCTCTGCTCCACCAGCAGAACAGAATTCCATTTGACATGACTTTGACTTGATTTTTCTCTACCTTTTCAATCCTGTTTTAGAAAACCTTTTATCACCAGGGAAATCATGAAGTATCGGGAAAAACATCCAAAAACCTCCACTTGCAATTTCCGGGTCTTCTATAACAAGCACATGCTAGATATGGATGATTTGGCTACACTGGAAGGCCAGAACTGGCTGAATGACCAGGTCAGAGATGCTTGGTGTTTATGTGCTTTCCTAACCCTTTTTAGCCCATTTATATTAGAATATCAGTTGTACACCTTCTGCTGACATTACAGGTGGACTATCCTTACTTTACACTTGACAAGTAAAAGGAGTGGTGGGCAGCTTTTACAGTGACAGGTGCAGTAAGTCTGGAAGCTGGGAGGTGTCACACCTAGACTGTTTCCTTTTGAAGAAATGATCTTGCACTATTTTGATAAAATAGTGGCTGCCCATATAGGTTTTAGTAACTTTCCCCATCCCCAGCTTGAGCAGATTACAAGAATGACAGAGTGAAATAGCAAACTGTGGCCCACAGCCAAAAAACCAGGAAGGCTGCAGAGCCCAGGGCATGCACCAGTAGATTTAAATTGAATTAAACTGCGTTTAAGATTAAGGCAGACTTCAAGCAGCCAGTTACAGTCTCTCTCTGGGCTGACCACTATTAATTGCAGAGTGCTTTGTCCTTCAGACAACGTGGCTCCAAAGGCTCCTCTCCATGTTGCTGGTGTAAGTGGGTACAGGCCTATCTTGTATGGGAGCTTGTGAATTTGGGTCTTAAAAAATTGTGATGTATGTATTTAACTATTTACTAACTCTTCCAGATAATTAACATGTACGGTGAACTCGTAATGGATGCAGTCCCTGAAAAGGTGAGGGGATTTTGTTATTATGCAAATGTACCTAATGAGAGATGGAGAGGGAAGGGTGAAACTTTGCACACTTCAGATATAGAATCAAGATTCAACTCAATGATGGTCTGAGTGGTTTTGTTGCTATGGGCTGCTCAGATTTTCTGCCTTTCCTTTTCCCTTTTCAGTGCTGCTGCTCTTGTTTCAGGAACTGACTGTATTAGCTCTGCAGGTGGTAGCCTCATGTCACTGATGTACCTGTAGAAGACATGTGCCCTGTTTTGGCCCATCCCACTCTCCTTTCTTCCCTAGAGGTTTCTGTTTCCAGCTTATCTGGAAGTGCAGTATTGATGTCCTTGCTCACTAGCCTGGTGCTTCAGCTGAAATTTCTGAAGAAGATGGATTTCTGCTGAGATGACAAACCATGAGTGTTAGCATCTGAACCATGCACATGTGCTGCTTGCACTCACCCTCCCGCCCACCTCGTAGCTGTGGGGGCTGTAACAGCTCAAGCTGTGTCAGCTGCCTGCCTGGCAAATGTGAATTTGTGTGGAGCTGCTTGGTTCCTTGGCAGTATTGACTCTGCAGGACTCTGTTTTGTGCATCCTCAACAGAATGCTTACAGCTTTGCAACTGCAGTGCCTAACTGTTGGTGGTAGTTGAGAAAAAGAAAGCAAAAAATGTAATCAAGATAACAAACCCCCCTCCCATTCTGTGGCTAAATTTGCAGCAGTGACAATTATAAAAACCCATCTGTTTACTAATAGGGCAGAATAGTTTTCAGGTGAGACCACAAAGGAAGAACCAAACAAAGCCATTCTTAGATGAGCTCTGCACAATGTAACTCTTGAAATCTTCAAGCTTGGAAGAAAGAGCGTTGTTGCTTTGATTGGAGGTGGTGGTGATTCTTCATTAGTATTCTCCGTATTTCCTGAGTGTGTGCTAGGATTGGGGTATTTGAGATTGTATCTGTTTGCTTGTGTCTGCTTTTTCTTCATAGTGCATAATTGAAATCCTCATGGGAGATTTTGTGCTGGTACCTCAGAATGTGGTTTTGAAGTCTGTAGGCATAGCTAATGGGTGTTAGACTGTGATCTCAGATGCTGAATTTTCTAACTTTTTTTTTCAAGTAACAACTCAAGCCTTCCACCACCTCTACACTAGCAGAATTATTAAAAACAGATGTTGCAGATTTCTATTTGTATTAATCTGTTCCTATAATTGCAAGAAGCTAAGCACAGGGAATAATGGTGTTAACCTGGAGCTATTTTNCTTTTTTTTTCAAGTAACAACTCAAGCCTTCCACCACCTCTACACTAGCAGAATTATTGAAAACAGATGTTGCAGATTTCTATTTGTATTAATCTGTTCCTATAATTGCAAGAAGCTAAGCACAGGGAATAATGGTGTTAACCTGGAGCTATTTTTTTTTTTGCATAAGCCTACATTTCATAAATGTGGGTTTTTACTTACCAAACGCATCTGTCATACTTTAAAAATACTTCTCACTAGCAGAATATTGTTCTTGTCGGGAGCTGGTCATAGTAGTTGAATACCAAAGACAATGTTTTTGGACTAAATCTCATAACTGTTTTGATCAGTTTTCTTTTTCTGAGTCTCAGCTTCCAGCAACTGAAGCCAGAAGTTACTCCCTTCTCCACCACCCCCACTTTTCCAGTCCAGTGTTCTCTTCCTTGATCCCTGTAAAGAACAACAAAAACAAACTCCTTGTCCTGGTGTTTTTCTCCCAAGTCCGTCCCCAGCAAAAAAATTAAACATGATATGCCTGGAGATACAAAAATGTAAATATAAATGCTGCAGTGGCTCACATCATATATTATAGGGAAATAAGGCTTATTTTATTAGCTTGCTGAAGAACAGCAATAGTTGAGGCTTGGCAAAGCCTTTGTTTGTCCCTACTGGGGTTCTGTTTCTAAACCTGCATTAAATATTGCCTCATTACAAGTTGTTTTGTATAAATTATCCTGGGGGAAGGGGAATGACTGTGCATGAAAATTTCTGTGCTCATTCCTCCTCTCTCTCTCTCTCTTTTTAGGTTCATTTCTTTAACAGCTTTTTTCATAGACAGCTTGTAACCAAAGGATATAATGGGGTGAAACGATGGACTAAAAAGGTACCTTGAACACGGTGTCATCAGTGCTCGGGCTCTGCTGGGCTGGGCTCAGTCACTACCTTGAAGCTGGGTTACAGTGTGTTATTTGCAAAGGATGGGTTAGCAAAGGAGCTGTACAAAGTGGGGAGGGTTTGATGCAAATAGTAGTGTGGCACTATTCAAGTTAGTACGGGGATGTTGTGAGAATGTACTTGGAATGGGTAAATCTTCAGTGGGAGGTTATCTCTTTGTGTATGTTCATGCAAGTTGTTAGTTTAACTGCAAGAAATGTCTCTTACTGCTCCTGACAGTGCCAGGTACAGTAATCTGCTGGAGAGCAGACTTAATTCTGCTTCTTTCTTTTATCTCAAGCTGGCATTCTTTGACAAAATCAAATTGTTACTCCAAGTAACACATACCAGGTACTAGAAGGCAGAAGAGAGACCCATGCTTAATAAGCCAGACTGTTGTTCTCATGACAAGAACAGAATTCATCTTTCTTTCCAGAACCCACGGCAGATCATGGGTGTGATATTTTCAGGGGTAGCTAATGCAAAAAGAAATACTCTTCTTTTCCTTCTTTTTTTCCTATGAGCATTTGTCCTTTCTAATATGGGAGATGAGGCAAGACTAATCAAAGGCCATGTTTGAATGTATGATCTTTCAGCAGAAGTACTTAAATAGCACACATCTGTGAAATGCTAGAGATGAACTCATTATCCAAATATAAAATCTATTAATATAATTTATTAAAAATCTCTTTAAAGAGAGATGGAATATCAGTGCTTAATATTCCCACATATTATTTTTTTAAATGTTCTTTTTCTTCAGCAACCCAAGTTTTGTAAAACCCCCAAAATTAAGGTAGATTCTGGAAGCAGAATTTGTATTGCTGAGAGGTACCCGATGAGAGCAGGACAATTGTTTAGACATTTACAGTTAAATTCCTGAAGAATCTCTCAAGCAAGAATGAGAACTAAGCAGTTTCTGTGGGAAGGATTCTGTAGACTCCATCATTCTGCAATGTGCAATTAAGGGGAATTCGTTTCTGCTCTTTAAATACACCAGAATATTGCACTATGTTTCATAGATGTTCTCTCCTGGGATACAGGATATCCTGTTCTGGCTCTGGCTGCAGTGGTTTCAGAGCTCCTGTTGGTGTCTGCCCCTTCTGATCACCCATCAGATTGGCACTCCTGGTCCACTGTCATGACACAGAGCTGACTCTGCTGTCTTGGTAAAGTGAATCTGGGTTGCCACCACTCTTCCTGTACATAATTTCTTAACTAAAGACCCCACGTTTGGCTGCCTGTTTCCACTCTTCTGCTGCAGGTTTGCACACCTGCAGTAATCCAACAACCAAGGCCACATGAGGACCCTTGAGTTTCGTGTGTCTCTGCTGTTGCTGGACATCACAGAAGATGTAGTTCATTTATCTCATTGCAGTTTTCCTTTGTGGTCTCAGCTTGCTGCTGGCTGAGGTCCCTCTGCTTCTCTCCCAGAATGATGGTTCGTTGTGTAGCGAGTGTGCTGTAATCCGGTCAGGAGGCAGTTTCTGCAGGTGGGAGCAGGGTCGATGCTTGTCACAATCAAAGGACTGTTGTGAACCAGGCTCGGCTGATAACTGCTGTGAATGCCCAGACCTTTTTGTCTCTTCAACTTCCCATTGTTACTCAAGAAACAGACTTTTCTTTCCTACAAAAGACCTGCCTTTGCCAGTAGTGTTGCAATTATGTAGTGTTCAAATTGCACAGTGCTTAAAAGAAAAGGAAAAAAGCATAGAAATCTTCCCACAGGATGAGTTCATTTAGTTCAGAATTCTATTTTTGCTTATTTTGTGGACTGTGCCACCAAAACCCTAGTAATTAGACACTCATTTAAAGAGGAGCTAGGAGAAGGAAGATCATGAAAGGCCCTGGCTTGGCTGGCTTCCAAAAGCACAAGGGCTCATCTGCCATACAGACACCGGGGGTGTTGCATCTGATCTACTTGTTCTGTACTTCAGGACCTTTTCCCTTGTTTGCTTGCCTGTGACCACAGTACATCTGCTACAAAGTTAGCTTTGAGAAAGGATGAATCTGCTCTACCTTCTTCCCCTTCTTTTCTCTGTTCACCAAAGCATTCTGCAGTCCTCTGTCTTCCTCTGGCAAGTCCCAGAGCCTGTGTTAGAGCAGAAGGAGTCAAACTGCAAACTTGTTGGCTTTGTGGGGTGTTTGTAATTACAGCTTCTTCATAGAATCATGGAATGGATTGAGTTGGGAGGGACCTTACAGATCATCCAGTTCTGTCCCCCTGCCATGGGCAGGGACACCTTCCACTAGACCAGGTTGCTCCAAGCCCCATCCAATGTGGCCTTGAACACTTCCAGGGATGGGGCAACCACAGCTTATCTTGGCAACCTGTGCCCAGGCCTTACCACCCTCACACTGAAGAATTTCTTTCATATATCTAATCGAAACCTGTCCTCTGTCAGTTTAAAGCCATTCCCTCTTGTCCTGTCCCTCCATGCCCTTGTCTAAAGTCCATCTCCAGCTTTGTTGTAGCCCCTTAGGTACTAGAAGGTGCTATAAAGTCCCTATGGAGCCTTCTCTTCTGCAGACTGGCCAGCCCCCACTCCCTCAGTCTGTCTCCATAGCAGAGGTGCCCCAGGCCTCTGAACATCTTTTTGGCTTCCTCTGGACCTGCTCCAACAGGTCCACCTCCTTCTTAGGCTGGGGGCCTCAGAACTGGACACAGTACTGCAAGTGTGGTCTCCTACGAGAGCAGTAGAGGGGCAGAATCTCTTTCCTGACCTGCTGGCCACACTGCTTGAGATACAACTCAGGATGCAGTTGGCTTTCTGGGCTCAGAATGGGCTGTGAATGCACATTGCTGCTTGTTGTCTTGAGCTTCTCATCAACAACCCCAAAGGCTGTCACCTACCCACAATGTAGCTCTGATAGAAATGAGTGGTGCTCACTCATTACTGAAGAGATGCAGCTAAAGTGAGGCTCGACTGTATTGTCATCATTACTTAAGAAATCCCACTTCAACACTGATGTTGCAGTGCAACGTGAGCAGTATTCTGTCACAAATAACAGTAGTGATTAATTCTGATATTGTACAAGGTTCCTCAGCCACTTTCTGGATTGTAACTATTTTTGTGCCTGCTAATAAGTTGTGTATTAAGTAAACATGAATAATGTGGTGAAAGACTGGAGGGGGCAAAAGAAAACTTCAGTTATGGAGTGGCAGAGAGGAAACTTGGGTACAACTAATCTCTTGCTTTGTTGTGTTCTGCCTGTGGAACTCTCTCTAATATACGTTGTTCTTTTTGCCAGGTGGACTTGTTCAAAAAGACTCTCTTGTTAATCCCTATTCACCTGGAAGTCCACTGGTCCCTCATTACTGTGAACATCCCCAGTCGAATTATTTCATTTTACGATTCCCAAGGCATTCATTTTAAGTTTTGTGTAGAGGTAAGAGTGACAGCTGTGTCTGCAAAGTTTGAACTGTTTTCTTAAACAAAACACTCCCCCTTTGTTGCTGTTCAGCCCTAAACTTTAAATGTGGTATGTCTGTCACTGTCCTGCTGTGTATGAAATGAGAATTAGCCTGTCCTGCTGAGGAGTCTGAAGCACAGACCTTGAGGGTCACACCAGAGCTGGGAGCTGAGGTCAGATTGCCTATTGCCCAATTAGCCTGACTGTGTAATCAGCACAGCTTTGGTGACTCTGTCTTGTCACTCTCACAAAAAGCAAGAGCTCAAAGCCCAGTGCCATGGGGAGGCAGACTAACCCCAAGGAGAGTGAGGACATTCCTTTCGTCTGTTAAGGGACTTGTGTTTAGGATAAATGACAAATTGTGGTCCTTTTGGGGCTAGGTTGCCTGGGTGAGAGCACAGGACTGAAGATGCTGTAGTGTTGCCCAGTGGGGTTTATGTGTTACCGTGCTATTGACAGCGTGTTGCCTTTTTCCTTGGCCTGCACTGAAACAGGGTGCTTGCCTCTGGTTACAACCCAGCAACCTTTCAGGGCTGCAACCTGAACACTGGAGTTAAATTATCAGTCTTTCTGATAAAGAGCAGCCAGGAAATTTTTGCTGGGCTTAGCAAATTGTAATGACCCTCTTACAAAAGCTAATTTTGTCAACTTAATTGCTTGCTTGATGCAGCAGCCCTCTACTTTAAACTGTGTGTAGTTGTTGGCTTACAGAAGAGTAGTAATTATTGTACCCAGGAGAGTTCCCAGCTAGGACTTCTGAATGAAGATAGTATGCCTGCTGGCATTTGCTGAGGATGAAGCTAATGTTTGTCCTGGGAGCAAGAGATCTCATGCTCTCTGGCTTGTGAATGTGCAGCATAAACCAGCCATCTCTCTCGGCAGCCCGACAGCCTCTCCTGCAGCCTTTCAACATGGTCTCTCCCATCCCATTCCAGGCAAGGCATTTGCACCTGAATGTCTCACAGGCATGAGGAACTTTTATTTTTGCCTGTTCTAGGGTGAGGAGGGGAGCAATACCCCAAAATCCACTGTGATCCACACACTAAGGTGAATATTCGTGTGCTGCAGTGTTTAAATTGTGCTATAAATGCCCAGCCTGTTTACAGAGAAGTAGAAGGATTTGCTTAACCCAAGACCAGTCTCATTTATCTTGCTTCCTTCTCTTCGCTTGTGTCAGCCTATTTTTTTTCCTGTATGTCACTAAAGCTCTCCCTGGAGCTTTGTTGATTAGCTGCAGAAGTCGAACATTTTGTATTGAGATTCCAGCAGGAAAATGCGGTCGTATCGAACGTAAGGGCCTTGGTGTCAGCCAGTAAGCCAAGAAAGAACACATGCCAGGCTGCTCTGTTTTTCTCTGCATGTCTGGGAGCACTCTAACCTTGTGCCTGGGTGCCACAGCTAGTCTGGTGTGAAATAGAGCAGTGTACAGTCCGGCTGAGGGGTGTTAGAGCTCCCCTTGACAGACCAAAATGAGCCTTCATGGTAGGAGGCACGGTACCCACCAGAGTTCATTTCTTTACCTCTAGATTTGAGCTCAGCTCCTAATGCTCACCTGAAATTTGTCGTCATTGTCAAAAGGATACCAACCAAGCAGTCAGTGTCTCTCTCCTGTTCTTTAGTGGGTGAATAATGTTGCTTTTTTTCCCTTTCCTCTTTAAAGAACATTCGCAAGTATTTGCTGACTGAAGCAAAAGAGAAGAATCGCCCCGAGTTCCTTCAGGGTTGGCAGACTGCTGTGACAAAGGTAAATGGCAGCACTTTGAGCCCTGGGGTCTGACTTTCTGGAAGATTTCATTAAGCTGCTTCTAAATTCATATATTTGTACAAGTAATAAATGGGTTTATGCTGCCCACAAGGAGGGTGCTGATAGAGATGCAGGTAGTTACACATGGGAACTCCAGCTCTGGTGTTCATTCAGCTCCCACCAGGGCTTTAGCACTTTCTGCAAGTGACTTGGGGCTCTGAGCCTTTCTCTGGACAATTAAATACATGCACAGCAAAGCCTGCAGCTGGTGTCCATATTGACACAAGGTCAAGGACTGAATGAGCTGGAGACTCAGCTGCCCCTTCTCCTGAAAGGGCTGTTCTGAATGCCAAATGGATGGGCTTTGGTGAGGGAGGGAACTGGCTGATGCTGCTACTGCTGATATTTTGTGTTTGCTATGGATAGAGGGCTTTGGTCTCCAGGGCTGTTTGTGGCACACTGCGTTTGATCGCGAGTAAACAAAGCCTGGCAACAATAAAAGGGAATAACTTGTGTGTAGTGTAAATGAGGGAATATGTAATTTGCGTAGCCATCCCATAATGGCTCCAAAGATATAAAACAGGTCATTGCACACTAGACATACTTCCAACAGCTCCCTCCTTGCACAGGTTTATTTTTAGATGCTGATACAATGATGAAATGATTCCTCTCTGCTCTCATGCACAACCTGTGCAGTCCGCTCGTCCTCCTGCGTTCTGTGAGGCAGAAGATCTGGGAGTTGAGAAAAAACAATTACTTTGCCTCTTCAAGTGCCAGAGACATAATAGCACTAGTGATTGTGACTTTTTAGCTCTGCATATCAAAATTGAGCATATTTGAGGAAATAATGAAGGTGGAAAGTTATCATCTGAGACTGCCTTGCTCAGTCCTGTTGCCTGGTGATGAACCATTTGTCATGTTCTCTGAAACCCTTTGGTGTGGCTGGGGGAAGAAAGCCACTGCTGGTAGCATGGATGCTGAGAGTAATCTTCCTCTAGGCCTGTGTGACTTTGCTGATATAGTTTTGTCCTGTGTAAAGTAGATAATGCTGTACAAACATTTATTTAAACTAATTGAGAAGCTGTTCTGTGTAGGTCACTAAAAGAAAATAAACTTGAAAGAAAGACTTGTAATTTATTTTCTGTTCTACACTATATATTTTTCTAAATATTAGGTGTTATTCTAACAAGGTGTTGAGTGTCACCTTGCAAACTTTGGGATGAGAACAAGTAATTACAACTCCAGTTTCTGGTGCTGCAGATCAGCTAGCTCTGATCATGAGACAAGTGATCCTTATGCTGAATTTCCTTTTGGACTATAAGCAGGAGTTAGAGAACGAAAGGATAAGTAAAAGGATAAGGATCTGACATACTTGTTTCTTTTCCTTTCAGTGCATTCCACAACAGAAAAATGACAGTGACTGTGGGGTTTTTGTGCTCCAGGTAAGAGTATTCCTTTTTAAAAATCAGTGGCCTGTATTGTTCATGTAGTAAATGTCCTTTTTTTCAACCAAGCCTTTTCCTTTTCCCCAGTACTGCAAGTGCCTCGCCTTAGACCAGCCTTTTCAGTTCTCCCAGGAAGATATGCCCCGAGTGAGAAAAAGGATTTACAAGGAGCTGTGTGAACGCCAGCTAATAGACTAATAAAATGCAGCCAACCTAATTTCTCTGGCATTTCTGACAAGTTGCAGCTGGTGTTTGTGTACTTGAATTTCTGAAAACTTCCATGAATTTTGAGCGACTCTCAGCTGAGTGGTGTGGCCACTGTTGTTACCTCAATTTTTTGCAAAGTTCTTTAATTGGCAGAACATAACAGAGCTGCCGTAGAATATTCCTAATGTCAGTTTGATTCTCTTATGTTCTTTCCTGTATTTAATATTTATTATTTCAGCATGCATATAGGCAAAGCATGCAACTAAAATCATGAAACGGTAGATTTGGTGCACCTTTGAGATGTAGCTAGAAATGACAAATACAGGTGAATTTGTCTGGAAACATAAAGATGCATGATATGTTTTCTGATGCAATAATGCTTTGAATGTATCAAAAAAAAAATCAATGCCATAAAAAGAACAGCTAGAACCTATTTGGTAGTTCCATTGTCCCTGTTGTGGCTGTGTAATACTGAATACCACGTTTTAGGGTGGCTAAACTCATCTACAGTTTTAATTTGTGAAGACCCCTTTTTAAAATAGTTCAAGTTGCTAATAAAGTTCATTCTGTTAGCATTTCTCTGGCTGTCATTATCAGCCTGTCCCTATAGATAAAAAGCAGCCTTTGCACAAATAAAGCTTCAGCACTTGTCTGTATAATAGAAAGTACAGAAGTGTTCAGTCAGTCAGATGGATGGTAAGTTCCTAGATGCTGCAAAGTCTCCATGATGTGTGCATTAAGGAGAATTATAAAGCTGGCCCTGAAGAGTCACAGCTTAGATAGTAAGATAAACTCCTTGGCTCTAACTGTTTACATCTCAGATGGCTTTGAGTCATTTCTCAGATCCACGATATGCAGTGAAAATGTACCATATCTCCCTTCAGCTCTGTCTTCAAAGCTTGTTGTCTTTAACCTCCCGTTGGCTTTTGCTTTTGTTCAAATATAAATTAATTCATTTCTGCTGCATCTGCTGTTTGATTGTCTCAAACATCCCTGGTTTTGTCTGCGTTCAGTAGCAGCGATGGGTCTGGTTGGGAATAAGAGCTCCTGTAGGTGCAGTGCAAACACAGCGAGGTGAAGCCATCCCCCTCCAGAGGGGTGGGACCCCACGAGCCCAGCACTGAACTTTGCAGGGTTGTTGTGCTGGGCAAAGGATGAGTCAGTGGTGGATCTGTTGGGTTTTCACCTTGGTCTGTAAACTGTGATGTGCTCCTTGCTGAAGAGAGCTGCTTCTGTTTGAAGAGATTGTTGTCTGGCACTGCTACACCAGCAAATGTCTTTGCTGTGTTTTTCTGCCAGATAAAGGAATGAGCCCAGAGGAAAAGTATTTTCATTGCTAAACATCATCTGCTGCACAGCTTCACTTAGTGTCCGTCCATAGCCCTGGCTTCTGATGGAGGAAAACCACTTTGACTTCCCTGTCTTGCAAATTAATTCAGACTTGAGCTAAGCCAGGTGCAAATCCCTCCTAGATGACGGCAGGGAGAAGGGAGGGAGTGCTAAGCACAGTCAGGCCAGGAAGTGGAAGCACGTGCACACTATGCTGTGCTGGAGAAGGAGTTCCTGCAGTATCCTTGCATGTTCCCACTTCCCTTTGTTGGCAGCTGGCAAGGACTGGCTTAATTTAGCAAGATAAGGAAAGCCTTAAGCACTTGGGTAGATAATTTAAACGAGGAACTTAATGAATCAGAAAGAACCTAAGACTCAGACAGGCAAGATACATTTGCCCCTGGTATGGTGCAGAGCACCCCACAGCACATGGTTTATTTGTGTTTCCCTGAGGTGTTAACTGACAGGACAGCAGCACCTTCTTGGGGTGAGTGATTGTGAGGAGGGTGGACTCCCATAAAAATTGAAACTTGCAATGTAGTTTCTCCTGTGGGGTAGCACATATAAGCCAGTGCTGCCATTCTCATCTTCTCTCTGCAGTGGTGTCACATGGACTGTCCCAATGCTTATTCTGCCATGTGGTGGGACAACTGATCCAGGCTACAGCTAACCCAGAGGACAGAGTTCTTACCTCAGTAAAACTTGTCACTGAATATATATCCGGGTATGAATGAGTACACAGAATTGGGTGGCCAGGAAGAGACGTGGGGTGGTGCCACTTTGGGTGCATGCAAGCGAGGCTTTATTTTCAAGCAAGACTCTTGGCAGAAAGGGAGTGGAGCACAGAACTGCATGAGCAAATTGCTTTTATTTTCAGAACTTGAGCAATTTGGTAAGGAAGCTTGAAAGGTGCCCTGTGAGACTACCAGCCTGGGAGGCTCAATGCCTCAAAGAAAGACCCTTATTATTTTGTGCAAGTTGCTTTGTTGATGGATATTTTCCATTGCATGGGGATATGCTGGAACACTGCACTACAGACAGTTGTTTCCTAAGGCTTGATGCCTACTGCTGGTTGGTAGGCATCCATCTTGCTCTTTGTGAGAGATGCTGAGGAGTCTTTAATCACCATCCCTTTATCAGCAGCATCGGGATTTCTGTGAACTGTGTTGAACGTGGGTGCTTTGAAGCAAGTGCATGTGTGTCCCAGATCGTGTGAGGGGTCAGGGCTTGCATTTGAATCTGCCTTGTGAACTGGGGAACTGGGTGGGGAAACATACATGTTGGAAAGTACTTCTTATGTGCTTTCTTGTCATCTAGAGGTTTCCTGACAAGTGTTCCAGTTGGTTATGGGGCAGCACAGAGGAGTTGCACTTGAGTCTCCAGCTGTGAACACACCAGTGAGGGGCCTCTGAAAAAAAAAGGAGGGGAAATTGAAAACAGATCTAATGTAAGCAAAGTATGTTGATGCAGTGTTGAAATTAATCACAGGCAGTCGGAATCTCAGGCTCTGTAATGGTGTATCCTGTGAAACTGGACTAATTAACTCCTCCTTGAGAATGTCTTTGATGCCTTAAAGGAGATGGACTTCATAATCTGTAGTCATTTTACTAGTTCTTAAAACATTCAGAACTATGTAGAGTGTTTTTATTATGAGAGGCACATTTATGTGGATGTAGTTATGGCTGTTAGCAATTCCATTAATGTGATCTTCAGATTTTCATAAATCACTCTGAACTGGTTTGGCGGATGCTTAAATTTCATGACTTGTTCCAAAGAGATTGTCTTGCTGTGCTGATTTATACAAATAGTTCCAGAACTGGTGAAGCCTCTGCCTTGTGCGTGACAAATTTAAGCTACCTGAGTTGTAATAAACCTTAAACAGAACTGAAAATGAATTATCAGTTTCCATTTTGTTTGCTTTAATCTATAGTTTTAAATGACTGTGCCTCTGATACAAATCAATAAACGCAGAGCGTGGCCTTGATTCTGCAAGGTGAGTAGAGAGATGCCTATTGCTGAGCTGCTGCTGCTTGCAGAATGGAGGCTGGACCTTTGTGCTGTCTAATATGCAGTTGTTCTGTTCTTACCTGGCTCTCTTGAGTGTGAAGGTGATATTTTGAATGTTTCACATGCACTGATCACCGAGCCAGACAGGCTTGCACAGAGCTGCTGGCTCGTGTTGAATCTCCAGCGTGATGCTTAACCTGCCTTTACTTTCTCAGAGTTTTGATTGGCGTTATCTACTGTAGCATTTACTCAATTCAACGTGAAAATTTAAACCTTGGGAAGTGCTGCAGAGTTAACTCCACTGAGCAACGACTGCGCTGTGGGTGTGCTCTTGCATTGAATGAAGCCCATGTTCCTGTGAAGTAATAAAATTGAGTTTTACCATAAACCTTATTTTCTTTCAGCGGTTTGGTTTCATTTTAATTTTAAAAGCAACCGATGTGATGTTTGAGGGAATGTTTGTAGCAGCTTGTTTTGGGATCTGTGTTATTGGGAGAAGCTTCTCCAGTTGATTAGTTCAGTAACTCTGAGCTGAACACTAATGATGCTCTCTGTCTCACAGTGATATAACTTACTGTGGTTTAAGTTCTGACAACATACAAGATTGGAGATGTCACCCATTGCATAAATAAGGGTGGAAGTCTTGCATTAGACAATTTCTTCTAAGGTGGCATTTAAAAAACACAAATCTGTCAACACAGCACGTAGGACTTAAATTGCTTTTCCAGATCAAACTACACTAATGCCCTTCTTGTATTGCTTGTGGATTTAGCTGTGTAACTATAGAGTTAAATCTTGTCTTTGCCACATTTTACAAAGCTGTACAGCTTGTGAATTTGTGATAATGGTGAGAATGAAGGCTTAGCAAATGTCTCTTTAAGCTATTAATCATGAGACTGGCAACATCATTGTCTTTATTACATTCATAATTTAAAAATCCTATCATGGAGGAGGAAACATGGATGCTTGTTAAATATATTCTTCAGTGGAAAGTACTAAGAAATCAGATCATTAAAGTACAGAATCATAAGAGACACTAGAGCCTTGCCAGGAACAATAATTACTATTTATATGTAATAGGCACTGGGAGGGAAAAAGATGAGTCTGGTTTGCTTATGCCTGAACGTAATGGGTTTTATGAGTAACCAGCTAGAAGGATTTGGGGATTGAATTTCATTTCGGAGCTTGTAATATTACAAACTACAGAGCTAAAAACTGTTGTAAACGGAGTGAAATATCTTGAGAAATCAACTGGTTTGTTTTCTCTCAACACAAGTAGGCAGAACATGTGCGAAGCAGCTCCAGCTCCTGCCTGAAATTCTGATGAATTCTTGGGTTTAATTTCAGCATTGCTGGTAACTCATCTCCCCTAACCTGGCACTCTGAGGTTCCAGACCGTACCTAAACACTAAGGTTACCTGGGGTTATTTACAGGCAGCTTTGGGAAGTGGGTGAGAGGAGGAGGGATCAAAAATCCATTGGGGAATCTGTTTGCACCAACTTGTGATAAATGTGTTTGTGAGAGGAAGGGGAGGGGAGAAACTGAGCTTTAAAAAATATGTATTTAACTGGATAATGTGGGTCAGGTCATGTTTATGGTACATTTAGAGCTTGATGCAGACAAGGAGCCATCTTGTTTATGGAAACCTTTGAGATGAGTGGGAGAGAAATGCAGGGAAGAGATGCCTTCTGCAGGGATCACTGCTCTGCACAAAGGGACACTCTGTCTTGTTTCAAGCCCGTGCATTTTACATCAACTTAATGCAGGCAGCAACTGCAGCAAAGGAAGAAACTCCCTCTGCAGTGTTCAGCTGAACATCACGTTTGTTTAGGGCAGTTGGGGCTTGGCAATTTATCCTCAGCATCTCTGACAGCTCCAGCCCATTGAAGAGCTGGCAGGCATTGCTGTGCTGCTCCAAGGGAAGGTGCTCACAAATCCAATAGATTGCAGCTCACCTTTCAGGTCTGGCTTCTTGGGGTTTTGAGGTTTGGGAGGGTTGGTGTTGTTTTGTTTTTAAAGAAGTCTGAAGTACAGAGAGTTTTTGGGTAATTCTTCAATTAGTATATTCCCTTTTCATTCAGGAAACTTGGCTTAGGAGATCTGCTCTCAGTTTTGCATACTGAAATGCTTCTGTTTCACTATTAATGGGCAGAAAAGAGTCTTTAGGGCAGAATTTTTGGCAGAGTTTTGGATTTTGTCCTCTGGCAAATGACTCTTCAGGTGAATTTTTTTCTTTTAGAATATGAATATAGCTAAAATATTCTGAAGTAAAAAAATGCAATGCCTCAAATTAATGGCCACTTAAGATTCTTGTAAGCAATTGGTTGTCCCTAGATGGGATGTCCTAGTCTTTAGAAGGGACTGGGATGTATTTTGAGGGGGTCACTGCTATTTAGAAAACAGGGAGCACAAAGGTCCAGCTTCCAAATTCACCCTTTGATCATTTTACCAGAACGACCGTCAGAAACAGTGCAGTTCTGGTGCAGTTCTTCGTAGGGCTGTGGCTCATGGCCTTTCCTGGGGCTGTGGGGGTTCCTTGGGTGCGGCCTGAGTCAGATGGATCTTCCCAGGGTACTCTTTGGCCACCAGATGTCACGCAAGGACCACCAGAACAGCGCGTGCTGCTGTGCTCAGCTCCCAGCCCATGGGTTGACCAAGCCATGGTGTCTCCTGGTTTCGTGTCACTGCCACGTCGGTGCTGTCTCCCCACACGTTCCTCAGCAACGTCTGCGCTGCACTTGCAGAAAGAATGTGTGAGCTAAAGCACCCCCCCACCACCTTCCACCCACCACCAAATCCACTGAAAATCCCTCTGTATCAAACATGTAAGTGTTCGGCTCCAGTGCGATTACTCCAGAGTCCCATCAATTTTACAAATTGGCCGAAACATTTTTTGGTAGAGAAGCCTTGCATACCAGAAGTCTTTAGTCTGATCAAACTGCTGCCCTACCATAGATCATGACTGTTATTTTTATAACTCTCTATTACCGTGGCAAATGCTGGGAGGGGGGAGAAACCACATCAGTAGCAACTTCTGTCTGATTTGTGGTCATATGCTTATAACTTGACATGGTTTTGCAAATAACTAAACAAAACCAGGAATTCGTTTAGGGGGAAAAGAAAAAAACCTACCCAAAACTCCAAAAAACGGCTGCATCAAATATCTTGTGTGGAGAGTCTGAATTGCTGACAATATGGGTCTTTTAATGGAAAATGGTTCAGAGCAGGAATGGGAACTGGTTGCCCTCTGTTAGTGAGTTGGGGCTGTGCTGTGGCTGTCAGCCACTGCCAAACACTGTGACAGCCTCTGGGCCATGGATTTTTTTGCATTTTTATTTAATTGCTGGTGTCTGCTCAGGCTTTATCCTAAATTTAGTAACATTCAGTGTTCACTTTTCTCTGCAATACCTTTATAAATTCCCATATAATCTGATCTCTAATTTTAAAGCCATCTGTCATTTTTGAGCCGTATATTTTCCAGCTTTAAAAGGCCTTGTTGAAGGAAAATTTAAATTCATGGCCTACTGAAAATGCGTTTTTCTTTAAATTATTCATTGGTTAAAATGTCTTTGAACCTGTGTTTGTGTAGCTGGTGAGTCGGGGTAGATGCTGGGATTCCTGGATGGTCCTTGTGCAGATCATACCCAGTGCACTGCTCACCCCTCAGCAGCAGTGGGACCTTGCTGCACCAACACCTCACCCACGGCCCAGCCTTCAGAGAGGTGTCCCCTGTCTGTCACACGCCATCCTGTTCACTAGGTGGCATTGCTTCCCAGTCTAAAAGCTTCTAAATACTTCATTAATTATGCTAATCCCCGCGGTGGATAGAAAGTGAACTGCACTGCCATGGCTTCACCCATGTGTCCTTTTTGTTCTACTGTGCTGATGGGATTTCTTGGGTTGAGTGACCTGCAGCATCCCCGTCCCAGCTGTTGAAGTTCTGGGTCCGGGGAAGGCTTTGGCTTGGAAAACTTGAGTGAGCCAGTTGGGAACACTCTGAAGGCACTGCCCTGGCTTTGGTAGCCAGCTCTGTGGTGCCAAGTCCACCAAAGTCATTGTTCTCCTCAAGTTATTGACCTGGGTTATCATTTTTAATAAAAAATGTGAATGAACTTGCTGGAGCAGGGATGGTGAAGCCTTGCCTGTCCTAGAGTGGGAGTAAAGTTTGCTGCTGTGGGAATCCTTTCTGACATCAGACCAGCCATGGGGGCAGCAGGAGAGCATGGTGCTCTGGAGGGTAGTGAGCTGCTATCACTTGGGTGTTTTGAGGGAGATTTGTTCATCTCTTTTCCATGTAGCCCTGTTGTTTTACATTCTTATGCCCTTCCTTGTCTTCCTCCTTTCCTTACTCCAAGTCTTAATTAAGGTCTGAAACACAGTAGATTTAAAAATCCTGTCTGTTGCCAATGGGAATTAATTGCAGCCTTTTGTAGGCTTTAAAATGAGGAAATGAATTTTGCTTTTACAGGCTCATTTTAGTAGCAGGAGTACTTGGTTTGTCGGTGGGACACATCAGGAGGGCAGGAGGCAGGGTCTGTGTGAGGTGCAGCTCTCACCTCCGTAGGTGTCAGGTTCCTGCTGTGTGAAATCACAGGAACCTGCGAGCTGAGAATGACCAAACCCCCCGGAGGTGCCTGATGCAGCTGAGAGTGGGGTGCTGCCCCTCGAGGGAGGGGGCTCCTACCACTTCCCAGCCCTAAATTCCTACAACGCTTCCCAGCCTGCAAGATTGATGCCCCTTTCCCTCTGCAAACCGTGGAGGTGCCACATCTGAGTTCAGACCTGCAGGAGCAGCTCCGTCCTGAGCTGGTCGGGACAGGCGAGTCCCACGCTGGGCTCTAGCACATCCTTGCTTTGCTCTCATGAAAGGACAAGACAAAGTAGTTTTTGAACAAGACTTTTAATGAACAAGCAAGATAAAAATAAATGTAAATTGAAGATCCTGTTTCTCATGTGTGTTTTATTAAAGACTACAGAGTTGTTCATTCTTGCTGTGTAGTATAATTGCTAAAACATGATTTGTAACCAAATATAGCTGCTTGCATTAAAAATGACACTACTTCTTACTAGGGAGGATGATATTGTAAAGGAATGCTCATTTAAACAATTACATAGTTCAATTTTTATATTCAAAACCTCAGCTTTTTCACTTTTAAAAAAGTGAACGTAACCTTGAGATGTTTTTTAGCTTGAATTTTGTTGGACTGCACTTGGATGAAGGATGGTATGCAATTAAAATAAACAATATACTTTTAAAACTGGTTATATACAGAAATTAAACTTGTCAAACCATGTTTTGCATTTTGCAGTGATTGAGTACAAGATAATGAATGTGGCAGATTCTGGTCACAACAGGACGATGCCTTTCATCGTCCAGGGCCTCTGCAGCCATGGAAAGCATTTCCAGAAGCCATATACAAGACAGCAAGGGCTTGCATTTACTGGTTTAGTACCTACAGCTTTTTAAAATGGTTTGTGTGGCTCTTTTCCTCTGAAATTCTAGAATTTCTAGCTCTCACCTGTCCATTATGGGCTCAGATTTGCCAGGTGAGCGAGGACAGGAGGATTCCCTGTTTTCCCAGTTCCATCTGAGCTGGGCTGGGTGAAGATCACCTTGCCCTACACTTGGAAGCTGGACTGGAAACTGGTGGCATGAGGAGGAGATGAGCTCTCTGTGTGACAAAATGTGCACATATTTACCCTGTAGTAAATAAATCCATCCTTTGTTCCAGTCTAAAGACTGACGTGGTGTTCTAGTGTGGGAGCCAAGGCACTTAAGGAACCAAAGGAGAACCAAAGGGTTAACTGTCTTCTGAAGGCAGAGGTGCTGCTTTCTGAGTTTGTAACCTGCTAAAAACCCCACATCCATCACCTGAAGTTGGCTGTTGTAAAATACCTGGCTGTGGGTGGTGTGAGAGCAGGCAGTCAAGGCTGTGCTCTACGTGGCTGGGGTCCCAAGGCCTCCTCATTTCTCTCTTGTCCTCAAAAGGTTTAAATATTTGCTGGCTCAAGCTCAGTGTTGACTGGAAAGAGGATGTGTTGTGGCAGTCCTGGTGTGCAGGAAAATGCCTTTTCAAACCTCCTCTCCTCTCTGCTGTTTCCCAGGGAATTCAAGAGCCAGTTGGATATCCACACCTTTCAATCCTAAGTACCCCTCTCGTGAGAGCCAGATACAAACTGATTCAGAGATGTCTTTAAAAATCAATAGTCCTGGAAAAAAGTAAACAACTTCCCTCTGATTTGAGATGAAGTCTCCAAGAGCCTGTGGATGTCTCAGGGGAGACATCAAAACCATCCGCAGCTCCATTCCCATGCCAGAGTTTTCATCTGGAGGAAAAGAACAATTGCATTTAATTTGAAATGCTCTTAGGAGATGATAACTTTTTTTAGAATTAGAATTAAGATCAGAATTTTTTTAGACTAGATGGGAAGTCTTGGATACTTTCAACCTTATCTAAACAAAAACATTGATTTTTGGTTAGATGTCTGCAAAGCCACACTTCTGAAAGCTCATTCAACAGAATGCTTAAAGGTTTTATTTCTATCCCAAAGGTGAAAGAAAACAACTTCAAAATGTCAGAAATGCTGTTACCTGATGAGTTCTATTTTTTGTAAGGTCAAGAGAAAATGATGGATACAGTAACAAGTGTTTCTACTGTTACCTTTTAAAATATATATGTGATGCTCAAGTTCATAAGAGAAGTGTGTGCCTTTCAGAAGCTAAAAAATAGCAGTGTAAAGTCAGAGTCCTTCGTCTGTCCCTCCTTGTTTCTCCTGAAATCGATTTTTGTTTTAAGTTCTTCTGGTGTAAATAATTTTAATGAAAAGGAGAAAATTGCTAGGTGGAGTTTATCATCTGGAATATATAGGCTTAGATGGTTTCTTGAAATACAGAAGACAGGTGAGCAGAGCTCTGAATGCCCTGGAGAAATAGTACCCAACCCTTTAAAAAGAAAATTAAAAGAAAAAAAAAGTCAGTTGTTATCCTGCAGAAGACTGACCTGGTGCCATTCTGTGTGAGAGGGTTGGGCTGTGGGTGCAGACCTGGCACAGCCCCTGTGCCTTGGACACATTGCAGGGCAGACCCTTTCTCACAGCCCTTGAAGCAGAGACAAAAGCACCCGAGGAGCCTCATCCTCCCCACTTGGTTCTCTTGAAACTGTGGTCCCAAGAGATGGGGAAGCACATGTTTTTAGGGGGCAGGAGGAAAAAGGGGATCTGAGCAAGGTCATGATCCACCCCACAATGGATCCATGATCACACTTGCTCTGTGCTCCTCATTTCTTCCTTTCCTCCAGCTCTGATAAACACGGATCAGTTTGAAGGAGAAAGAGAGAGAAGAGGAGAGGAGAGGAGAGGAGAGGAGAGGAGAGGAAACCCTTGAGGTAGGAAGGGACCACCTGGGTCCCAGCCCATCTCCTTCCAGGAGAGGGCTGCATGCAGGAACACGAATCTACAGAGTTTTGTGCTCTCAAAAACCTCTTTGTGCCTTTGGTCTTTACTGCTGGGAGACTCTCTGAGGCGGTGGTTCAAAATTTACCTTGTGTGTCTCTTCCCCACTGCCCCTCACCTTCATCAGGGTCCCACAGAGCATCCTCGCCCTGCTGTGCCTCCGTGCCAGCCTGTCAGGGCTGCTCCCAGCTCCAGCCCTGGTCATTCCCCGCAGACACCTGAGTTCCCCTGCCCTGAGCCCCCTCCCGTCCCTGCCTGTGCCCTGCCACCCGCTCTGCCCGTGCCCAGGGCACCGCCGCGGGGAGCAGGAACCTCTCTGCTGACACCAGCGGGCGTTCCAGGGGGTCCGTAATGCTTTGCAGACAATTTTCGCTCTGTTATTGTTTTAAACTCCATGTTAGCCGTTCCTGCTTCCCAGGTTTCTGCGTGTTTCAAATTATTTTCCCCAGAGGCATCGACAGCATTTTTCCAAATTGAATCTCATTTATTTTCTACCCAGGTTTCCAGTCTCTCTGGGGCCCTTTGTATTATTTCTCAGTCCGCACTGCCGTGTACAATATATCCTAATTTAGTATCATCTGTGAATTATATTACCATGCCCTTTAGTTCTTCTTCTATTTAATGAAGATATTTCCAAGAAAAAAAAAAAAATCTAAACTACATTTTATTAAAATAAGAAGGTAGAGTCTTAAAAACTCCTTTGTGGGTTTCCAAGATGAATTCTAAATATTTTTCAAAGGAATCTTCAGCGTTTTAAAGGGAAATTAAAATCTTCCAAATACCGAAGTTCGTAGGTGTAAAAATTAATCAGTTTTTCAATTAGGTGAGACCTCTGTCCCCGTGTAGCAAGCTCTGCATAGTGCACTTTCCCTGACAAAGACACCATCTATGTACTTGCAGCAGATTTTTTTTTAAACCAGCACCGAACATATGTTTCAATTCCTCAATAAATTTGTTCCTTTTCCCTTCCTGACCTTTTCAGGTTTGCTCTATGTGGCTGTTCTAGCAAACATGTACACTGTCAGGAATGGTGCTGAAGCAGCGTATTTTAATGCAAACTATGCAGGCTTATTCATAGGAAGTGATTTTCAAATTCAGAATCATGAATATTTGCACTGTAAGGTTGGTTCTGTTGTAGCTTTTTATTTATAAGCTGAGAAGTGCTGCCTGTTGGTGCCTGGCTGGGAGAGCACCATGCCTCTGTTGTGGGGAATGCACCAAGCTGTATGTCCTATCAACACAGCTCAGATTTCCAACCCTGGATGGGGAAATAGCACTGGCAGAAGGCAGTTTGCTGGAGATTCATATCCTAAAATATTTGCTGCATAATTTCTAGCAATGGGCAATTTCATGAAGACTATGATCTGCTTGTGAAGAGAAATAAGATGTAAATTGGATTAATAAATTGTTCTCTGCAAATGCTTTGCTGGCTGCAGAGTGCTTTTCTCTTTGAGAAGGGCTGGGGTCTTCGGTCCTCTGTGGATTGGGGGTTTGACCCTGCATGCAAACCAGTGCTGGGGGAGGCTTCTGAAACACCCCGAGCTTTGGCACGTTCTGGCTGGACTGACCCATCACTGCCTCTGGCTCCTGCTCTCCGGGGACTTTTCCCCCTCCGCTGGGGATCCCCATGCTGAGCAGGGCTGCACAAAAATTCCTGCTGTTTATCCTCGAGAACGTGTGGGCTCCAGGGCTGTGTGCCAGCTGGGATGGGCAGTGCTGTGTCTGCCCTGCCCTCGGGAGTGAGGAGGGCTGGTGCTGGAGCTTGGAAACATCCGCAGTGTCAGTGCACAGGCTGAGCTGCCAGCGTGTCGCTGTCCCATTTGGGTTGCTGTTGTTTGTTTTGGGGTTAAAAACCGAGCCTTGTTCTCTGCAGGTGTAGGGACTTCCCCAGGGATGAGGAATCCCCGAGCTCCTGGGGCTGTGCCACCGACATTCCTGCCACCTCCGAGGGGGATGCTCCGGGTGGAGCCGCCGGCTCGCTGCCACGCAGCAGCTGTGGGAAATTAGAGGAGCCTTGGGGCTATTCTGGGAAACACTGAGGGAGATTCCCGAGGTTTCCAGAGCAGAAAACTGGCTCGGAACTGCCTGCCTCCATGCCAGGCAGGGATGATGTGGAGCTGGGCACAGAGCCCCGCAGAGAAGGATGTTTGATTGACAAATCAATGGGATCCTGCAGGAGCGAAGCAGAGTCAGGGACCCCTGAGACAGGCCCTGTGCTTGTGGACTGCTCAGTAGGCTCCAGCTGGAAGTCTGGGACATTCCTTGTGTGGCACAGCAGGCTCCCCGGGATAGCTGGCATGCCCCTCACATGGCACTGTGTGTAGGGCCCGTGGTGTAGGAGATGATGTGCCTGTCCCCTGGGTCAGAGAGGAGATGGTTGCTGCATTGCCTTGGGGCATTCAAAGGTAGTAAAAGTAAAATCTTGCCCTGTTCACCATCACGTTGAGGAAACTTCAGCCCTCGGGACTTTTCCATCTCTGACTCTTGCCTGTGGAGAAAACACTGCTCACCTTGTGGACAGGGACATGGTGCCCTCTGATTTCACCTGAGCAGATGAGAGCACAATTGCTCATCCCCCATGCTAATCCCATGGAGCAAAAACCTTGCCATGAGAGGGACTGAAAGCCACAACGTGTGCACTGCTGATGTTCATACTGGGTCTTCTGCATGAGCACATATGGGTGTGGAAGACACTGGGTCCAGACACCTCCTTGGTAACTTCAGGTCTGGTGAAGCTGTGCTTCCTTAGCTCTATGTGAAAGCCACCTTTTGTTTCCAAAGCCACTTTTCCTTTAAGTTCTGGTCATGATAAGAGGCTCCAGCTCGGTGGGCAGTGTTGTGTTACTTTTATAAGTGTTTGGAGAGTGGCATGTCCTTGGGGACAGTGGTGCCTTTATCCCAGGGGACACACCCAGACCTGTGTACCCCTCCTGTGCCATAGGCCAAATACCAAATTCTCTGACTGAGCACCCCTCCTCCCCTTTATCAATAATTTTAATCGTTTTAATAATGTCCCCTCGCACGGATAGGATTACGATTAGAAAATGTCAGAGCCTTGTTATCATCTAATTAGAGTCACATTTCAGCAGAATAGAAAGGAAAATCTTCAAGCGCTGCCTTGTGCAGTGAAATGGGAAGAAAGTGATGATTTAAACCAGCTGTGGGCCGGGCCCCGGCTGCAGCCCCGGCTGGGATGCAGGGCACGGCTCAGGACACAGCGATGGGCCCTGGTCAGAGCCCTCGGTGCAATCAGTGCAAACTGCTCCCAGATCACTTTCGCAAAGCCAAAAACTCCAGCGTGGTCCAGTAAAAACAATCAGGCTGTCAAGTTTGCCGGCTAACAGCTGAGGGGGTCAGAGCAGCAACACAACACAAACCAAAATAAACACCACCTCACTCTGCCAAAAAGCCTTTATCACTCTTCTGGGAGAGAGGGAGGCACTTTCAGATGGCTTTAACTTTTCCCTTTTTTTTGGGGTTGTTTGTTTTTGTATGCTTAAATCTGAGCTGAGAGTTAGGATCTCTTTCCGCCCTTCCCCTAATGCCATTATGGCAGGCCAAGGTACTCTTAGGAGAGCCTCTTTGTTTGCCTTTTGCAGGAGGAGGTTGGAAAGGCAGAGGGGAGAGTGGGTGTGCTTAACCCCTTGGAAGCTGCCTGGGGGTTTGCTTTGGCTCAGCTCATCCTTTGCAGCACAGCATCCCGTTTGGGGAGGAGGATGCACGGCCACGGTGAGGGACAGGGCTGTGCCATGCTGCTGGAGTACCCATGTCTGCCTGGGGCTGGCTGTGGCACCGTGCCTGGTGGAGAACAGTCTCGGCTCCTCCGGGCCTGATGACCCTGAGGGCTGCAGCAACGCTCGAGGGATATTGTGCAATGCTGCTCTGGGCACAAATAAGGGTTCACGAGTGCCATGGCTGCAGGGAGAGTGGTGCATGCCCTGGCTCCTTGGTCCCTCCACACAGAGCCCCTTTGGCTGCCCTCCCGCTGGGATGTGCCTGCCAGGCTGCCCAGGGAGCTCATGCCTGGGAGCTGGGCAGGGGAGCCAGCAGGGAGCTGTAAAACCCAAACCTTCTGCAGCTGCTGTGAGCCTGAGCCCCGGCATGGACACTGAGCTGGGCATTGTGGTCCTGCTGTCATCCCAGTGGGACAAGCAGAACTGGCTGTGCTTGGCCAGATCACAGGGTGAGGGGAGAAAAATGGAGCATTTCTCTCAAAAGAAACGCCTGCTTGTGCCTCACCCCACTCTGCAGGGATAGAACCGTAGATTCATAGAATTCAGGCTCAAAAAGACCTCTAAGTTCATCTAAGCCCAACCAAACCCAAGGGATGCATCCCTTGCAGCCACATTACAGTGCTTTGTTCCGGGGAAGCAGCCCCTTGGCTCCCACATGGGTTTAGGAACGTGAACGTCTCTAAGGGTCTGGGCTTAACCACCCTGCCTAGGCCCAAAACATCTCCCCCTGTGATTCCTGCCTTCAGGAGCCTGGCGAAGGAGCAGGAGGACTGTGGCCACCTGCTGTTGTGGTGCTTGCCTGAGGCTGGCCCATTTTGTGCTGGGAACACCTGCCATGCAGAGGGGGCCGGACCCCAGCACTGGCCAGCCCCACGTAATAAATAACAACAGTAAAAATAGCTATCGCTTAAATAGCACTTTACATCCTCAGGATGCTGTAAAACCCCAACTGCTTAATCACAAGCCACTCTCTTGATGTTTAGAGTGAACTGATATTTTTGGTCTCGGAGGAGAATGTATTTTCTGGTGCCAAGAGCTACAGTGGGCTGTGTCAGCAGCTCCACTGGGAGCAGGACAGGGCCACAGCAGAGCAATTAAAGCTCAGGTGTTGCACCAGCACCGAGTGACCCAGCCCGTGGCAGGGACTGGTTCTGAGCCAGCACCCAGCACTGAGCCCTGCCTCCCCCTGCCACTGCTCTGCGGCCGCCTCCAAAACTCCTGACATTTTGGGATTTGCTATATTTAAACAGGCAGACAGTTTAGCCCTGGCCAGGAACCCACCTCTGACAGTGATGGCTATTGAGAGTGGCACCGGGCTGCCCCCACTGTGCCGGGGGCCAGCGGTGCCATTTCTGCCAGGCAGAGCTCCCCCCTTCCCAATTAGGGGTGCTGCTAATTTTAAACGAGCTGCTGCCACCAAGTAGGAGCACTTAAAATATCATCCAGCTGAAGTGCCTGTGGTGAGAGCCAAGGGTTGAGTGTGAAGAGGAATCTCCGGTCCCTGACATTTCAGGGCAGGGAGAGCTGTACCCCTCTGCCTGCTGGAATGGGCAGGTTTGGGAGAGGAGGATTTTCTTTGGATCAATATTTTCCAGAACTTGGGGAGGGAGGTTTCTTTAATCACAGTGAAAACCAGCTCTGATTTCAGTTTAAAACTTGCGAAAACGTTTAATTTGACCTGATGCTAAGTTGCATTTCATTTTGCATTTTAATTAATTTTGTGATCTTTTAATTAGATTAATTTCAAAGAAAAAAAGTGTTTCTCTCAAAACTGGAAGTCAGAAGATTTTGAAGATCATTTCTGCCTCTGAAATGCTGCTTAAAAGAATCAGAGACTCTTTCTAGAAACGCAGGTTAATTCCTGCCTTTAAAGAGTTTACAAATGTCATGGGAGTTAAACCTAAGGAGTACTTTTAAAAAGGACCCTTGTTCCTCAGAAAGTGAGCACTGCTGCCTGTGATCCTGGGATGAAAGGGGAGAGGGTCTCTTCTCAGACCTTTCCTGCTCCTGAAAAAACTCAGGGCACTTGTGGGTGGAGTGGGAGCTGGAGCCCATCACTGGCCAAGGCCCTCATGACTTCAGGAAACCCCAGCAATGGCAAAATCTCACACTGCCCAAGTCACTGCTCATAAAGGAACACAGCAAAGGACCCAGGATGGAGCCTCTTGGGATATTTCCTGCTGAAGAGGCTTTTGTTCCCCCGTGTTGCTTAGCTGCTGCAGTTTGAGGGTGAGTCCACCTGGAGAGCCTTCGACTCAGTAGCCAGAGGGCTGAGCCTCCACCAGCTCCAGCTTCAAGCCCTGCTGGCAGTGTGAGTATCCAAGGTCATCTGACACTGCTCAGATCTTAGTTTTGCTTTAATGCATCGCTTTTTTCAGCCAATTAACAAAACAGAATCACGGATTTTAAAATACATACACATTTACTTAGTATTATGGCCAGTAAATCCCACTCTGAGCTCCCATGGGTTTCCTCGAGCCATCTGGGCACGCCTAAGCTCGATGCATTCCTATGTGTAAAGGCAAAAAAAAAATTTCTTTAGAGAAAAGTGTTAAAAATGGCAGTGGATGGCTGCAGCTGCAGCAGGGGCTCGGGGGGCAGATGCTCAGCTGCTGCTCTGCTGCTGTCCCTCAGCACACCAGAGTTACCAGAACCTGTGTGCAGGAGACCTTCAGACCACACGGAGCCTTAAGCAGCCTGCTGACCATCATCGGGGCTTGGGCACAGCAGGGCTTCTCCAAAAGAGCCCCCTGCCCTGCAGAGCTAAGTATGTGTCCCCCTGGAGTGCTGCTCCCTGCTCCGTGCTATGCCGAGGCAGCTCCAGCCCCCTCCAGGGGCTCCTGGACTTGTGGTGGGTCTCACCTCCTCAGGCTCCAGGGACCAGTGGCATCCACCTGGCTGATGCTGATGCAGGAGAACAGGCTCGCTCAGGTGCAGCCAGATACAACCTCCAATTCCACCTGCAGCGATGGGACAGAGGTGCCATCCTAGGGCAGAAGGACCCCTGGCTGCTGCTGATCCCATGACATGAAGGGAAACTAAAAAATTGTTTGGAAATTTAGCAACATTCTCAGCCCTGGTTCAGGTTATCACAGGGCTGTTCCTTTTTCTAGAGCCCTGTTGGTGTTCCACATCCATTAACTTCAGTTTACAATTGGATTTTGAGTATCCATCCAAGTTTGTCCAGTTGGGACACTTGGGTGGTGGATGATGGAGGAGCTGCCTGCTGTTGTACATCGCTTTTTGTACATGATATTGAAAGGAGAGCAGGTACCAGATACCTCAACTGCTTTTGGGAAGTTTGGACTGCATTTTGGGAAGTGTTAGGGCTGCATTAGCAGGAGGTAATTTCATGCAGCATGACAGGGGCACGCGAATGAACTGCGACCCTCGGTGGGCACAGAGCAGGGCTTTACTGAATGTGTGTGCCCTTGGACTGACTCAGCTGGTGGGAATGTGTTTCCCTGTACCATTGACGTGCTCCAAGCCACCCCCAGAGCCTTTTCTCCATGCTGGTATTCCTGGGTGTATTTTCTCTGCTGGGTGATTAGAAGTCAGCACTCTGAGGCTGCAGAACAAAACACTTTCCTTGAGATGGCATTTGCATTTGAAAGGCAGGATGGCTGTTCCAGGGACTTCACTACTTCACTAACTTCTTCTGTACAGTCTCCTGGCTCCTTTCACACAGTGCTTAATTTGGGGCTCCATGCTCTGATCCCAGCGACCTGCATCTGGCTCGAAGTCAGCCTTAATTGCCCTGTCTCGGGGTGGCTGGGAGAGCCATCCAGCTCGGGCACAAATTACTGTGCTCTGAGGACGGCTGCAATTTCTGTCCTGCTGCCCCCAGTTCCTGGGAACTCTCCTGGCAATCAGCAAATGATGTGACTCACGTTCAAAGAAGCCAGATCCACTCCAGCCTAGCATGATATTTTGATTAGTAAGAGGCTGGCATAGGAGCTGAGAGGTTCCTGTGTGTGTGACAGGCTGTGAGCCTTATTCCCCCACCGCACCAGGCTCCTGCTCACTGCTGTAGCTTCGGGGAGTGAGTAAGGACCAAGTTGGGGTGCACGCTTGCACCTCACCTTCCCTGCCATGGGGTGAGGAGCTCCTGCTGGCCAGCCACCCCGGCAGGACACTCACAGCCCTGCAGGACTGGGCTTGGTCCCCTTGGAGCAGGTTTGTGATGCAAGCAGGGCTTTGGTGGCAAAGCTGTGTAACCCAGCCCTGCCTGGCCCCTCGTTTCTTTGCACGAAAATTTTACAGCTGGAAGTCAGGCTTTGTTTGCTCAGAAACCCAGGCAGTTTGCAGGAGAGAGTGACTTAGGTCCCCAGATGTGTAGGTGAGATGGGAAATTGCAAATGCTCACACCTATAAATGTGTGTGCGAGCTGGGACGTGCTCAGAAATGCTCACTTTTATCAGCTCTACCTACTTCTGGAGATGCCTGGTTAATTTATCAACTGAGAAGCTCCTTCTCGCTGAAAGTCTCATTTCCATATTCTTTCCAGATGGTCAAGATGCCACAGAGACAGTTTCTAAGTAAATAACTTGCTTCTTCATGCAACCTTACTGCCAGCCTCCCAAGCAGCTGCCCCAGATGGCTGGAGCATCCGAGCCGGTACCTGGGCGGGGAAAGGAAGTGCCGAGTCGCATCAATAATAGACACGGGCTGGCTGCGGCTCCGTCCAGCAAATTCTGTTTGCAGCCCCGGGTTTGGGATGGAGAACTGCTGGGAAGTCACAGTGCCCCTTCCCGTGTGGGTCCCGCAGAGCCGGGCGGTGCTTTGGTGGCGCTCGGGATGGGGATGCCCCGCGGCGGGGCCGGGGTGCTGCAGCCGGCAATGCCCAGCTCCTGCTCCGGGCGGCTTCTCTGCACCGCTGTCTGATCGCCAGCTAAAACCGAAAGGTTAAAAGCATTTAATTATGCTGATGCTTTCCCAGCGGATTAAACAAGAGGCTAAATAGACTACAGCGTGTTATTTTGGATTTGATTTTGTTTTTTAAACAAGGGGAGGGGGGCGGGAGGCTGCGGCTCCTTGGCAGCTGTCACACGTTCCGCTTTTGATGGTGTCAGTTGTGTCTGTGAGGAGGTGTTTCTCTTGCCACTGTCAGCATTTTCCGGGGGAGGCTGAATTCATTGATACAGTCTGTTTGCTGTCCACATATTCACAGTTCATGTGTTACATTTTACATAAAGTAAACTTAGCGAGGGGAAAACCTATTCTGCAATTCTTCAAAGCTAATGCACACTAAATATATTCTGACACTGACAGGTATTTCTTATTAAATAGCTCTGAACTGCAGTACCAGGTTTTGCTTAAGTGGCATTATTCTCCCTGAGCAAAGACAGTTCATTTATTAGTCATTCTGAAAACCAAATAACAAATATTATTCTCTAAGCAAACTAAACAAACCATTTAAAAGGGGCCTGTCTGAAATGATTAAAGTACAGTGTCTGAAAAGCAGCTGACATTTTAGTGCCAAAATACCATATGGAGGCTCAAGTGCTTTATTAACATCCTTTGACCTAAGCTGCAAAATCTCCCAACACCTTTGAGTGCGGCGGAGCTGCCTTCCTGCGTGCAGGGGAGAGCGCGGAGGCAAATCTTCCTGCCAGTTCTTCAGATGTCATTTTGGCACACGGAAAAGCGAGGTGCAATAATTGAGGGGCTGGATGCGAGCACGTCTTTTTTCGATTTCTGCCAGAGATACAGCGTAAAATAATTCAACAAAGCTGAAAGCGCAGGCTTTTCACTTACACCATAAAAAATAAATATATAGTGTTTTTCTTTTTTTCTTACAGCTCTCTCTTTTTCTCCTAACTAAATATTTCCTTTCTTCTAAGCATCAGACATTATTTCTAGCTTTCAGGCGTGCAAAGTGAAAGAGCACGTGCACTGATATATATTTATTTATGGTCTACATGGAGCTGCCTTTGTGTATCCCCAGCTCTGCTCTGAAGATTTCCTTCACAATCAGGAAAACAATTTTGTGCTGCAGGTCAGACAGAATAACTGATACCACTGTTTACAGATCTGCGCTCACTGGAGAAGCTTATTAAGCCAAATTGGGTAAGGAAAAGCCTGTTCATCCACACTGGGATGATAAAGCTGTGGGTAAGGGCTTACGTGGCCGCCGTGCCAGGCGCCGATGGGAAGGGCCCCGAGAGCACCAGGGAGCTGCTGGATGCCAGGGGGAGACGCTCGCCAAAGGAGCTGCTCGAACAACCTGTTGGAACATCATTCGGTCAGTTGTTCTCAGCCTGTTCCATCTGTAAAATGCTTGGGATCTGACCTACTTTTTTTCGTTTTTAAACAAATGTTTTCATTATTAATAAGAGTTCATCAGATAGTGAGAGGAAATAAGTTTTAGCCTGAGGTCTGCTCATGAAACATCTCCTGTGAGCACATCCTTGCTGGCTCTGAAGCTGGGCAGCTTGAGCTGGCAAGGATCAAAATAATATAAAACTTACGCGAAGAGTTTAATAAAAAACCTGCAGATACTGAGCTGATGTATGTTATTAACTTGCTTCTCTGGGATTAGGTAGGTCTGGGTAAATGAGGAGATATTGGTCCAGGTTTGCTTTCTGCCGGTGTTGTCCTGGTGACAGGGGATTAGGCGCCGCTGGGGATTAGCCCGATGACATGACACCGCCGGGTAACGATGTACATGCTGATGTCACCGAAGGCACTTGGTCAGGACCAGAGTTTCTGGCATGAGCTGACGATTCTTCCCCCCATTAGCATCCCGGGAATGCCCAGCTGAGCAGCACATCCCCAGCACTCTGCTGGGTCCATCGGTCCTCTCCTCTCCGTGGCAGGGGCTGTGTGATCCCAGCAGTCGCTCCCTCCTTGCTGACGAGAGTGCACGAGCAGCGTTTTCATAGCTGGCACCAGCAAGAGCTGTACAATAGTGGGAGCACTCGAAGTTCTCTGTGGACACATGATATGGTTCAATACGATGCTTTAAATAGCTCCTCTTTGGAGAGAGAGAGCGGGTCGGAAAGGCACAATGGCCGTGGCACTGTGCAGCCATCGCCAGTAATGATACGAGCAGCAGATGCGGTTTGTGCTTTCAAAGGCGCTTCTGCGTTAGGGAAAATGAAAGCCGGGCTGTTCCTGCAGCTCATGGGCGGGGGTGCAAGGCATCCACATGACACGGGAGGAATAATTGGGATCTGGGGACACGCAGCAGAACGAGCGCTGGAGAGCAGCCTGTGCCCTGGTCGTGCTGCTGCCTTCCCTCAGCAGTGCCGGGTTCCTGTGCCTGGGTTCCCTTCCCACTCCGGTGCCAGGCTCCCGGGCTGGGTTCCCTTCCCGCACCAGTGCCAGGCTCCCGGGCTGGGTTCCCTTCCCGCACCAGTGCCAGGCTCCCGGGCTGGGTTCCCTTCCCGCACCAGTGCCAGGCTCCCGGGCTGGGTTCCCTTCCCGCACCAGTGCCAGGCTCCCGGGCTGGGTTCCCTTCCCGCACCAGTGCCAGGCTCCCGGGCTGGGTTCCCTTCCCGCACCAGTGCCAGGCTCCCGGGCTGGGTTCCCTTCCCGCACCAGTGCCAGGCTCCCGGGCTGGGTTCCCTTCCCGCACCAGTGCCAGGCTCCCGGGCTGGGTTCCCTTCCCGCACCAGTGCCAGGCTCCCGGGCTGGGTTCCCTTCCCGCACCAGTGCCAGGCTCCCGGGCTGGGTTCCCTTCCCGCACCAGTGCCAGGCTCCCGGGCTGGGTTCCCTTCCCGCACCAGTGCCAGGCTCCCGGGCTGGGTTCCCTTCCCGCACCAGTGCCAGGCTCCCGGGCTGGGTTCCCTTCCCGCACCAGTGCCAGGCTCCCGGGCTGGGTTCCCTTCCCGCACCAGTGCCAGGCTCCCGGGCTGGGTTGCCGTCGCACAGCCCGCGGTGGCTGCAGGTGAAGCGCTGGCCCGCGCTGGCGAACGGCGCCGGAACAGCTGCAGCTCCCGCCAGTGCTGTGAGGGAACAACTTGGTTAATCTGACATCCAGAGCAAATGTTGCTAATGAGGAGCCCAGGCTTTGGTAACCATGGCAATTCATGTTCCTGAAAATGCGAAACAAAGTCAGAGAAGGGGCCAATCCTGCTCCCCTCTCCACTCCACAGCACTTTGCATGCCAGGGATTGCCAGAGGAACACCGGGTCCAGCAGCGGCGAGGAGTGAGGAAAGCTGGAGAGCAGGAGCAGCCTGGGGGCCTCATCCACCCATCACAGGAGGAGCTTACCTTGCTCTCAGAACATTGCCCTCCCACTGCCCACTCGAGGCAGAATGAGCCCCTTCAGCCTGGCACAGGGCAGAGGCTTTGGCTGGTACCAGGACTGCTTTAGCCATGACCCCCCGGCTGGGAAAGGCAGCAGCACTGCCAGCACGTGCTGCATGGGCACCTCTGCCAAGTGGCAATTCACTGTCTGCTCCTCACACTGTGTCTCTAGAGCCAGCTGGGTTCCCTATAAATTTTTATAGAAAATATTAAATGACATCTGGAAGCCTATGGCAGATAGGCTCTTATTCTTTCTCTAAGCAGGGAAGAGCATTGCCCTTTCTTAATTTTTCACAAATCTTGTTGTCGAGCTCAGTGGAGAAAAAAAACCTGGTAATTGGGTAATCCTGTCTGCTGTTCCAGCTGCAGAGCCATCACCAGCTCCACATATTTTTGGAGAATAAACACAAACTCCAGCCTGTGCAATGGCCACAAAGCCATTTGCAGATACAGGAGCTAAATTGCAATGCACTGAGCCTAAAGCAAAACCAGGGCTAAGACCAAAAATACCATTTCCCAGGACAAGGCCAGTCTCTGTTCAGTGAGCAGATGCACCCAGGTGCATCCCTGGGTGTCAGGACATCCCACACAGGTACCCTCAGAGGAACCCTAAATCCAGGCTTTGCCCATTCCCCTGGGCAGCCAGGGATTGCTGTGCTGCTGGTAGAGGAGGAGCAGGCAGAGAGGAGCGTTCCGGTTGATGAGGCCTTAGGGAAATCCACTGGTAAGCGAAAATCTCTAAAGCAAGGAGGGGTTTTGCCTTAATTAAACTGCAGCGGGGCCACTGGTGCAGAAACCTGACAAAGTGTGGGGGATTATTTCAGCTCAGGAATGCGGGAGATGCCACAGAACCATCGGGTTGGTGGGAGACATCTGTCCAGGGCAGCAGCGAGTGCTGGTGCCAGTGGCGGGGAGCACATGTGCTGCTGGGGAGTGGGGACACCCCAGTGAGAGAACAGGGCTGTCAGACAAGGCAGGAAAATAAAAAAAACAACTGGCAAATAGCAAAAAAATAGTAAAGCAGCAAAAGTGACAACCCACGCGGGTTTGTAACCCGAGTAAAGCTTAGAAGGAAGATCGATTAGGAGTCAAAAACCCCAAAACCCCAAGGCTTTAGGGCAGCCAAGGTTTCCAGTGCTGCACAGGATGAGGCACAGCTGCCGGCTCTCCTGCTGCGGCCCTGGTGCCTTCCTCAGGAGATATCTCAAAGGCACCGGGAGCAGGGAGGGGTTTGCTTGATGCCTGCAGGGATCTGCCCCCGCTGCCTGCAGGGCCAAGGTCTCCCTCCCCAAAGGATGGCCCCTCTCCTCTCAGCTTTGTCCCTGCTTGCCCCATCTCCTCCCAGCAGCACTCCTTGCTTTCTCTGCCCACCACCCTTTGCTGGATCAGGCACATCTCTCCCCATCTCTTCTGCCCCTCCAATCTCACTCATGTTTATAAGCTTCAGGAGGCCAGTTCTGGTGGAACAGCTTAGTTTTTTAAAATATTCTCCTTTTTGATGAAGTCAGGGTTTGGGAAGTCCTGGAGGACTGCCTCAAAGGAAGTGTTAGATTTATGTGCAGAACGAGGCAAAAAATAATAATCTCATTTTACTCTCTTTGGAGCAAGAATTGTCCTCTCTCCCCTTGGCTCCCCTCCTTCCCCATGGCTGGAAAGAGAGAAAAAGCTCCTCTTGCTGCCAGTATGCGTTTCCAGAGCCTGGGGTGTTATTCCCTGTAAGTGTGGCATATCCTTGAACCTGCAGATGCCCCAGAATTTTTCGGGAACTGGTCCCAGTAAGTCACTGCAGGAGCTCCAGGGCCCAGGAGTGGTTCTCACCCCATGGTGGGGCTGCTCTGGTCTTTGCTCAGCTTCCCCCATCAGTGTTTGTGCCTCAGGACTCCCACATCACCCCAGTAATCCCTGCTCAGCCTCTTTGACTGCTCGGGTGGCTTGGTCAGGGGGTACCTTCTGCAACCTGCTGTCTTTGCTGCTGTGTGATACCATAATTGTTCCTTTCTGGGTCCGGTTTTCGGGTTTTTTGGGGTTTTGGGTCTTTTTGGAAAGGCACGATTACTTTTCCTTTTTTTTTGACCTGTTACTAATTCCCACCCGTCAGAGTGTCCTGGATAAACCACCAGCACCTCCTGCAAAGGTGGGATCTACCATTTTGTTCTGCTGAAGAAGGAATGAAGGAGGACGAGGAGCACGGGGGTCCAAAGTGAAGCATTGAAGTGAAGCATCAAAGCAGAGAAGGCATCAGGAAAAAATCTCAGTTAGAAGGAAGAAGGCAGGGAGAGAAAGAAAGGAGACCTGGGCCTCAGCTGCAGCTCAGTAGGGCTGTTAGAGATGAAAGCTCCTGGGCTGGGCACATCCTGTCCCACTGCCTGGCCAGACAAATATCAAGGCTTCCAAAAAATCATCAGCAGAACAGCCACCCACCCTGCTCACATCTCGATGCTTCACCAAGCATCTCACACCACTTACAGGGATGCTGTGCAGGGGCATTTCTGGCATTACCAGCAAGGGCCTGGTGGCCACAGCAGCCAGCGCTGCCTGGGGGCTTCTGGCCATCGAGGCTGGGGTCCCCCCTCGCTCTGTGTGTGAGCGAGTGACCTGTGCCAGGGACACCCCAGCCCAGGGCAGGGCTCCTGGGGCTGCTCTAAGTGTTCATTGTGCTCTTGCTACCCGAGCACACATTTTGGCAAGACATTCAGCCTCCCCGTGACTCAGGGAGCTGACAGCTCTCAAGTGCATCCCAAGGATGAATAAAAAGCGACAGAACAGGTAGCGATTTCTGCAGTCAGCCAGAGTCGCTGCAAAGACGGTCTCAAAACTGTCTCACTGTCTTAGTGGCCAGAGGATGCCTGTCACAGCCACTTGACCTGCAGGCAGATGGTTACTGTCTGTCTAACGCTGTCTTTTGGGGCTTGATAGGCACTTCTAAAATGCAGATAGACAGCGAGCCCTGGCTGGGGGAAGGGGACAGTGCTTGGCAGCTGAGTGCCAGCGTTAGGATGTGCGGGGCAGGTTTTTGGGGAGCACAGCACGTGTCTGTTATCGGGGGCCAGCTCGACAGCCCCCATCCGTCTCCATCCTGAGGCTGGCAGGGCAAGGTCAGAGGGGTTTGCAAAGCTGGATGGAAGAGCAGAAGAGTGTCATGGGGCTGATGTCACCTGCCTGTGATGTCACTGCTGTCTTCTTCAGAAGAGCACTTCCAGTGATAGCAGAGCTTCTGCAGTCTGTCTGCCAGCCTGGCACTCGCTCTGAACGGCGTAATTAAGCAAATATATTAATAGATTGGGAGCCGGGGCCTGGGCAGTGTTCTTCTGTGACAGACAAACGCAGAGACAAAGCAGACGCTCCCTTCAGAAGTCCTGCAGGATGCTATTAGCGGGCACAAACTCGCATCCCATTAATGCCATTGCTGTTAGGCAGCGCCGAGTCATTTACATTTTGAACAAAGCTCCCAGACCAGCTCCAGTCCAGGATTAGCTCCAGGAAACCTCCAAGACTCTGTCTGCACCAAGGGAGCCTTGGGGTGTCCAGGAATATCCTGCTAGTGAAAACAAACATTGCATGGGCTCAGCTTTTGTGCTGATTGCCACCCCACAGAGGTGACACAGGACAGGAACAAGAGCATGGGAGATGCTGGCACGGCTCATCTCTGCCAGGGTCTTTTCGAGGATGCTGGTGTTGGTCTAAGTTGATATTCCCTCATGGCCCAATAGTGACAAATGTAGCCCATGGGGTGGCCAGCAGAGGAGGACCCTGCCAGCTGCATTTGCAGGGACAACTCCTGCACGTCTGCATCACTTACAAGGAGAACATGTTGCCCATCTCCGCTGAAACAGCTCTGCAAGCCCTGAAACTGCCAGTTTCCAACCCCTGGCCTCACATGATGGTCTTAACAAACTATGGCATAAATATGCCAGGCAAGGGAAGGCAGCTTTCACGGAGCATTGGGAATGTCATAAAACAGGGGATGTTTTTTTCATCGAAAGAGAGATCTACTCATTTGAATGGACAGTGCTGCAGAAACAAACTGTTCAGAGGTGTTGGGAGGGGAGGAGAGGGGCGCTGCAGCCAAAAACCAAGGGGCTAATTGTGTAAAGCTGGTGAGGAGATGCCTTGGTCTGAGCCACCAGTGTGCTAATGGGGAGGTTGCTTAGCTACAGTGGCAGTGGTACCTCAGCAGCCCCAGGTAGGGGAGGGAGAGCCCAGCATAAACAGCCAGGAGGAAGAAGGGTCATTAAACTGTTCCCTAAAGACCCCTAACTAGTGCTGGTTGGAGGAAATAAATAAGGAGGAAAACTTGGTCTGAGTGCCAGGGAGGAAGCCAAGCTGTTCAGGAGATGGCTTGTCTGCTGCCTGAAACTGCCTCTTGTCACTGATTTCAGCTGGAGACTTTTCCGTAGCACGGTCTCCAGCCCTCAAGCATTCCTGGCTTTTTCATCTGTCTTCCACTTTCCCATTTAATTCCTTCCCCTCGGAGGTGAAGGCTGGGAGCTCTGGTGCGTGGGACAGTGAGTGGGGCCCGGTGCAGCCGGGGGAGTGGAAGGGTGCCGGGGATGGGAGCACACACGTGTTGCCCCTTCACGTGTGCCTCAGGCTTCGCAGGAAGAGCAGCCAGGTGGCTTTATGTGACCTTTTGTCTGTCGGCAAACATCACCCAAACTGACCTGAGCCCGCAGCCTGCGGTACACATTAACAGAAAATCACCCGTGAAGCTCTGCCTGTGTCCTGGTCCTGTCCGGCAGCGGACGGTGGGCAGGGAGAAAATCACGGTGAGCGGCACTGACAGCACCAGCTCTAAACAGCAGTTAGGAGGAGAATTATTTTAATGAATACATTTCCTTTCAATTGTATGCGAATAGCGAGATCCCATTAGAACGGGGAAGCAATTAAAGCTAATAAAGATGAACACGCAGCACTGGGCGCATGTGGAATAACAAACAGCGAACAAAGGATTCAGGAGAGAGCTGACTCTAATCCAAATAAATGAGCGGCGATGAAAGGGAAAGCGGCTCGGGTCTCCTGCCGTGAGACACGCTTCCTCCCCGCCAGCTCCCTGCCCGGCTTCACCTCGGAGTGGCAGGGAAATTCATACTCAGGATCGGGATCGGGCGAGGAGGCAGCTGGTCAAGGGGATGGTCCCTGCCATGCCATGCCACTTGCTCAGGGGCTGGAGGGGTGGCCATGCTCCCTGGGGAGCATCCTGCTGGATTGTGGGTGAAGGTGGCAAATGGCCCCAGCTGGGGCAAGAGGGCTCGGCAGCATTTGGTGAGGCTGCAGGGGAGAGAAGGGGCTGGAGTGGGAGGGTGGCAGGAGTGCATAAACTCCTGCCATTCCCCGTCTTGTATTTGATTATTGGTGGTGGTTGTCCACCAAAATTAAGAGCCCTGAACACAACAGGCTCATGACTAGCCCGAAACTATCAGTGCTATGGTGAGGTGGAGCATGGAGGAAATAATAGCCTCTTACAATGGTGTATTTACACAGTAGGCTCACAGGAAAATTGGGTAAACTGATAATTACCCAAGGATATTATTGGCTTTGGCAGAGTTAATAATAATTAGTACTTCTCCTTTTCCAGGCTACTTACAGGAGAGACCTTTTACAATCTGCAGAATACAAAGGACCCAAACCACCAAAAACTGCTTCCACGTGTAGCTTTGGAAAAAAACCACACTATTTCAGCTGGCAGGCTCCGAGGGTGAAAATCACCCAAAGACACTGGGGAGCCAGGCTGAGAAATAATAATAACACTAGTAATAATAACAACAGCAACAATAATAATAATAATAAACTATTTTCTGCATTTGAAAAAAACCTTGTGTCAGGACTGCATTTTCCCCAGTCTGTCTCATGCAGCCAAGGCAGAGATAAACCCAGCGCTGACACTTGACAGATTCGTGGGATGCTGGAAGCTGCCCTGCTGTTCCTCTCGCAGCTCTGGCAGCTCCTGGTTTGCTTTCTAGCTGCTGCTTCCCGTGGCAGCCAGCACTTGCTCTTCCCAGAAAGCAGATATTATCCGTCGCCTCTCGCTGCTTCTCCTCCTTGCAGTATCTCCCCAGTGCCCGTGAGACAGCAGCTCTGCACCACCAGAGCCTGGGGCTGCGGTGCCACGGCCAAGGATGCTGTCACCGCTCCCTCCCTGCGCCCGAGCCCGGGGCTGAGCGCCCAGCCCGCTCAGCAGCACCGTGGGCACACAGCCCTCCCGCCGCCCCAGCCTGCTCCGCTGCTGCCCCCGGGAACAGCCTTTTCTGGGTCAACGCCCTTGACACTCCGGGTTAAACGGGGTGAATTTGTTTTGAGACTCGCTGGAAGAGGAGTGTGTGTGTGTCCCCACCGGCCCGTGGCCTCCTGGCTGGCTGCTGCCTGGGGCGAAGATGTGTGGGGTGAGAGGGATCCGCCGGGTGATGTGTGCTCAGAATCGATGTGTGTGATCAGCCGTGTGAGCACACCTCCAAAGCCGGGTGCTGGCGGGGATGGCGAGGGAGGGCTCCCGATTTCGGCACGCCAGGCTCCATCCTGCTCAGCTGCGAGAGCAATCGCCTCATCCTGGGTGCCCCACCTCGGAGCTGAGCCCAAATCCCAGCAGCTCTTTAGACATCCCTAAGGCACAGCTTTGCCTATCACTCCTGCAGCTCCACCTCTCATTCCCACTTCTGCCTCCCCACTCTGCACCCAGCCCTGCCCCTGTGCAGCTGCAGAGCCCCTCTGTGCCATCCCCTCGCCGCCCTCTGCCCCTGCCTGTGACAGCCACATCCCTGGCACGTAGGATGCTGGCTGTCTCTCCTGCTGTGGGCAGCCTTCAAATGCTCAGAAATCACCAGTGAAATCCCCCCCTGCCCCAAGCTGGCCCATAAATCACGGCATTATAAAAATAAAACTGTTTTGTGCGTGCATGCACAATCAGGTTGCCTTTTAAACCTGAACTTGTTTCTCACACGTTGGCAGAAGAACAGAGGGGAGTTGGAGTCAAAAGGCAAGCTTGAAAAATAAACGCATACTTCTCTCTTGCTGCTCGTGAAGGGCTCCCAGAGGAAAACAGAGAAAAACAGGGCAGGAAGGGGCCCCAGAGGGGTCAGCGTGCCCATTCCCCAAAGCAAGGGCAAGCTCCTCCCCGCAGGCATCAGGCTGGCTTGTGCCCAAAGACCGGGGTGATGGCGGTGCCAACTTGGTGCCCCCAGTTTCTCGTTTTCATTGCCCTCACAATTTTTCCCTTTCTCCCTTTTCCACCCGTTTTCCCCTGCTTCCTTGTGGCCGCACGTTCATCGCCCTGTGTCTGTCCCGTGTCCCTGCAGGGCTGCAGCACTGCTGTGGTGCCACGCCCTGCCCCGGCCATGCCACGTGTGCTCTGCTCCTGCCTGAGCCACCCAAGGAAGAGACTGAAAGTTGTGCTGTCTTAAGCCACAGTTTGACATAATTAGACATCCTGGCTTGAGGGCAGTAATTACTTTTATAATCCTTAAACATATCTTAAAAAAAAAATAATTGCCTCCCAATTCAATACCTTTCAAAAAATCCTTTTAAACAGCGCTGCCTCCTTCAAACACAACTCAGTCAACAGTAATTACAATAAATTATTCTAAGTTCTGAAAAACATATAGGAATTAATCTATATGTGCAAACTGCTAACCAGTTCTTGTTTACCCTTCCCTCCTGCCAGCTGGGTGCTTCCCAGCTCCCTGCCCGCAGCCCTGCCCTCGCTGGGCTCCCATCCTTGGGATCCAGCAGAGCTTCTGCCTGCCCTCACCAGTACCAGATCTGCACAAAGCTCACCCCATCGGGTTTGGGCTGGACACAACCACAGCCAGCTGTAGCTGGCACTTTACAGCCTTGGCTTCATTTCAGAGCCCAGCCATGGGCAGGCATCACCAAATTCACCAGCTTTTTAGGCATAACTTCGCTCTAACCTGCAAGGCAAAGATGGCACGAGTGCTGGCCAATGGATTTCATCCTCAGCTGGGAAAAATAAGGTATAATTCTGCTCAAGCCAAAAGCGAGATCATGATTCACAGCAGCTGAGAATCTGGCCAACAGTGTCAGCAGCACGACAATAACGTAATGTTTTCATTATGCATTGTTTTTTTCCAAATACTTAAAAAATTATCTAGGAATTACTCACACATCCAGTAATAGTTACCAGTCTTGGGTGTTTAGGCAAAGGTTTCTTGAGACAGGGATGGGATTGAAACAGCTTTAGCTATCGCCTCTCATGCTCTGTGCACTTCTCCTATCACTTCTGCTCTCCTCCTCCTCTGTGTACACAGTCCAGTAACCTCTTCCTGACAATCTCCAGATCCACAAAATTGCTCAGTTGGAATTTTGCAGTAAATAGAAAATTGCTTTGCTCCTTTCTCTCAGGACAGCACAGAAAATGAATCCAAATGAAAAAGCAAGTAGTGTGTATCTGGTAGACATAAACAGCACAAGAAAGGCAATTCTGTTTTCCAGCCCCGCTGCAGAGCAAATGACCTTGGAAATAATAAAAAGCCTGGGGCCTGAGCCTGCTGCAAAGCAGCATGAGCCTTTATTTGGGGAAAGGCTGGAAAGGAAAACCTGGAGGAATGGACATGTTGATGTGCAAATCTCCACCAGCTGAAATGTCTGTGCTTGGGTCCACAGCTCGCAGCAGGAGGAGGACAGAGCTCATTAGTCCTTTCAACCTCACCTGGTAACTCCTGGGATGCCTTGCCCAAACCATCTCCCTGCCCTCTGCCAGCTGCTCACGGAGTGCCATTCCCAGTTTGGAATGCCTTTCCCTGGGTGGGGTGGTGGGATGATGGCACGTGGCCAGGGGGGCGCAGCCCTCCCAACCCCGTACTCGGTCATCCCTGCAAACATTTGCAAATGATGAAAGCCCGGTGAGGAGATGAGGGTAATTCATGGCTGTGGGAGGAAAGATGGGATAAATTTATAATTCTAATTACACGTCAAACCATTGCACCAAAACATGACCAAATAGGAAGCATCTGTTGGGCCTCCAGCTCAGTCGGCGGCATCACCCACACCCACCTGTGGCACTCGGCAGCAAGAGCTCCATGGGTGCTCATGGAGAGGTCAGGGGAGAACCGAGGAGTGAGAATGAGAGGTTGGATCTGGGTGTAGTTTGTGTCAGAGGGAAAAGCTGCTTTTGCTGCTGGGGCTGCCAAGGGGATGGTGCCATTCCGAGCACGCCCACAGCCTGGCTCTGGCTGTGCTGCATCCAGCAGCGCTGGCCAGGTCATTGTGTGCTGTGAGCTGTGTGCTTTTTCATTCCCACATTTCTTAAGAAGGAAGGAATTAAATAAATAAATAAAATTTTTTTTAAAGTCCATGGAGGTAGCCAGCAGAAAAGATGTGTTTAAAAAAATAGGTTCCTGGATAAGAGCAAAAGGGCAGCATGTGCAGCTCTGCTTGGCACGGTTTTCTTGGTGCTGGGGATGCCGTGTCTGCCTGCGCTGGAGCAGATCAGCAGCTCTGGAGGGAGAGCATGGGGGTCCCAGGACAGCTTCACCCCCTGCAACTCCCCCAGCACTGCTTTGCCCACCCATTTATCCAGTACAGAGGACTGAAAGCAATTTGTCATTTCAAGAAAGGCCGTTGAACTGTAATAATCCCAATATTTGCTCTGTTACTGCTGCTTTTTTAGCCCCAGCTGCTCTCAGGCGGAGCAGGGTGTTGGATCTGGAGTGGTGAAGCCAAATGGAGGCCGGGCTGCTGGGACAGTTGAGGGAGTGCAGCTTGCCTGGCTGTGAGCAAACGACAGGCTTAGGTTTCACGGAGGATGGAAGGGGCAAAGCATTTACCCACGGGGTCTGGAGAGCTGAGAAATGCCCTGGTGACCTACGCGTGCATCTCCCGGAGTGGCGTCTCCCTAAATCTCTGAGCTTGTTAACTCAGATGCGTTTTTATTTTGTAGCAAACTATTTAATCTGAGCTTCAGAGGTGCAGCTTGCCCCCTCAGAAAGCAGTGAAACGACGAGGGGGGGAAAGGGAGAAGTAAATCCCACCTGTTTCCTGTTTTTATTTCCCCCACCCCCATCTTTCTGTATTTTCTTAGTGCTCCCTGGTTGTTTGGGAGCTCCTGCAACTTGTCCAGAAATACCTCTGCTAGTTCAGTGGCATTTTGGAGCTCAGGAATTTAAGGAGGGCTTAGAAATTCCTAACGCAACTTTCGGCTGACTAAATGTGGGTGAAGGAAGCTCGCTGCTTTTTCAATCAGCATTTCTCTTTCGTGTCTCCCTTCCCCTGTCCTGACCTCTCCCTTGTCCCCCTCATGCCCAGGAGTTGTGGTAACCAGCTTGTCTTCTCCTGCCCCGTGTCCATGGACATTTGCTGCACACATGTGGTGGTGGCAGTGAGATCCAAACATTCCCTCAGACAAGTCCTGTGAGCAGCACTGCAGACTTCTGTATCTCTGATGGGGTTTGGGGGACAAAAAAGAAATCCCTCAATGTGGGACTGGTCTGAAGACATCAGCTGGGACACACGAGTTTCATCTGATTTTTCCAGGGTTGCTGGGATGGTGCTTTACTATCCATCATGTCATGAGAGCAGCACTCAGTTTGGGACAGGAATTTCCTAAGCTCTGCACGTCTCCGTGAGAAGCAGCCAAATTTCCCCGTTAGAAAGATTCCCTAAGAAAACAGTCAGGATGGAAAACCACCCCATGAAAGCACGTATCACCTTCCCTGCACCAGCCATCGCTACCTCTGCTGCCAGGGTTAGCAACGCAGCCAGAAAAATGCTTGCGAGATGCTGCCCCGCTACCTAGAAACCCTTCTACATCTCTGATATGATCTGTACCACTCGCCTCACAATACACCAATATATTTTAACTACAACCCGAAATGTTGCAAAAGAACCTTTTGAGTAAGTCTCTTTGGTGCACTACAGATACGTCAAGGCTGATTGTTATTGTACATGTCAGGGCTGTTGAAGTGCAGGATAAAGAAGGCCATTGTGCTCCCACGGAGGGGACAGCTCGGATGATTAATGACTGCTCCCTCAATTCTCCGAAGAAGAGATGGAAGTCCGGATAAGGCCTCCGCTGGCGGTAGGGGCAGAGCACCAGAAGACATACCCAGAGTGAAAAAAAAGGCCGGGGCTCCGCATGGAGGGGCAGGATCAATAGGCAGCAGCCTGCCGGAGCGCCGGCAGCTCGCCGGCTTGCAGCGGGAGCGGGGAGGTGCTGCCCAACACTGGGGCTTGTGTTCGCTGCTCTCACCTCCTTTCCTAATCCAGGCTTTTTTCTCGCCGCTTTTCTGCCTCCGAAAGTGGCTCTTGGGAAGGCAGATGGTTGCCCATTGAGTAAGGTAAATGGCAAAAATCAGGGAAATTGCAAATTGATCTTTGCCGAACACACACGGTGACTTTGTTACCCACTTTTTGAGCCTCGGCGCAAATACCTCCCCGTCTAATTCTAAGGCGTGCCAAAGTAAATTACATTTAGTTTGCCTTAAATAAACAATGACTCTTCCAGGAAAGGTTTGTCTCTTCTGGGCACTTGCATCATTTATCATTGCTCCACTGTTTTGAGTTGGCTGCCCTTTTAGGGTGAGATGTCTCTTGGTTTTAGTGTGTGCACAACCATGGAGAGGACAAGGTCTTACCCCAAGAAAAATGTACTGAGAAGATGTCATTAAAGCTAATGAGAGTCCAGGCAGCTGCAGCTCATTAGAGAGTGCCTGGGGCCAATTGTAACTGAGACCTTTAAATATACATCATAGTCAAATAAACAACATCATATTCGATCTGCAAAGTCTCTATCAGTTCCTGCCCAGTCCTTATCGCCCAGCCTTACATTTTGCTGAGAAAATGTTCCCTGTTCAATAACAAACCCAGCAACAAGAGAGACCATCACACTTAGGAGTGATGTGCTGAGAAATGGGCATAGAGGAAGGGGGTCCCTTCTCCAGAAAGCTAAATTTGAAATTAATTGGTTACAAGGATAGGAGACACTGAGGGCTTAAGCTCTCCACCCTGCCCATAGGACAACATGGGAAACAGGTCGAAGAAGCTGCAAAGATGCTGAAGACCATTGCATTTTAAACAGTGAGTAAGCAATTAGTTTTTCTCTAGTTCCTTTCTTTGGCTTCAGGACATGACTTTACCGTAAAAGAAAATGAGAGGTTTCTGACACTACTTTACATTTGTTGTCGTTACGAAGCATTTAGTGAGGAATTACAGATTTACAAGCGTGGGGATTTCCTTCTCAATCAGCAGAGCCCCCAGAGGGGCTTCCCATCACCCCCCTCCCCCCGCGGGCAGGAGCCCCCGGGCTGTGCCATGGGCCGGCTGTGGCTTCCTCCTGTCCTCGCCCCACGTGTGATTATTAAGTTCTTATCGCAATAAGGAGTCACTGACACTGGGCTGCTTTCCAGGGAATGCTGCTCCCTTAATAGGCCATTATATCTCGGTAATAAGGGCTAAACTCTTCTGGGGGCATTTAATCATAAATTAAGTAAAATAACACCACCAATCCTGCCTTTCTCCCAGCCCTCGCTAAGGGGGGTGATGCTGTCCATGGATCCTGTCCAGTGCTGGCTTCTGGGGCTGATGCAGGGTGTGCACAGCACTGCCAGAGGGGTGCAATGCCCCTCACGCTCTCAGGGCCATGTCTGGGTGCCCATAAACAATGCAGATAATAAAACAAATTTGGGACAGGCTGTGGCTGGGTTCATTGACTCCAAGCCCAAGGCCCAGCTCCCACATGAGGTCTCTGCACCCTCACTTGACAAAGGACATCTCCAGTTCCCACTGTGCTGGGGCCTGGGAAGCGGGTGGCTCTCACTGTGGGTATCTGCCAGCTTTAGGGCAGTGTCACAGGCAGGATAATCCCTGTGACAGAGCCATGAAGGCAGCACAGACAGCCACCTTGGTGGGAACTGCTGTATTTGAGTAGATGAATCCCATCCTCTGCAGCTACACCATGGAGCAGGTGCTGTCCTGGGTGGATCAGACCCAGAGACCCAGGTGTTGTCTGGCTGTTGGCCACAGCTTGTCCAGAGAGGCTGAAGCAGAGCAGCATGAACCATATCACTTCCAGGGTATCGGAATCTCGCAGCATCCCAGATGGGGCTGTGCCCACCCTGTCGCCCAGGAAGGGTCCCTGTCCCACACCACCCCAAGTCATGTTTAGCAGAGTCACATTAGCAGAGCTGTGCCAACGATTTCCCACTCCCTGGCACTGTTTTGTTCTTTACTGTGGACATGACAGGGACCTGCAAGAGCTGAGCTGAGCTTGGGGTTGTCACTGCCTGCCTGGGGCTGCTGTACCTTCTGCATTAGTGGGACTCAAACCATGGGCCTTCCTCTGCCCCTTCAAGGGAGCTCTGGAGCCTGGGATGGGGGAACCTCCCACCATGGGGGCTTGCAGTGTGTTCTCCTACCATGGCTTGCAAGGTAGTCTCATAGCATGGAGGCTTGTGAGGTGGCCTCCCACCACGGGAGCTTGCAAGGTGGACTGTGAGCTCTCACCTTCATCCTCTTGGTGATGCTGAGATGCAGGATCAGGACACCGAGTGAGTGAGGGACATGAATGGCAGCCCAGGGAAGGAGGATCTGCAGCACCAGCGCTGCCAGGGAAGGAGCAGAGCAGCCATATCCTGCCCAGAAAAAGGAGCAGTTCCCTGCTTGCTGTCCCCACGGGATCTGGTTTGCACTGGATTACCCTGATCCCACAGGGGCCTTGCCCAGATGGAGTCCCTGCTGCATCCAACCTCACAGATAGCAAGAGGCATCAGCAGAGCCAGGGAGCCAGGGCAGGACACCTTCCTGATGTCCTGCCCTGGGGTGATGGAGCTGCCAGTGCTCCTGCAGTGAGACAGGCACATCTCTGTCCCCTGGGAGCAGGGACCCTGAGGGTGCTACTGCTGGTGTCATGCTGTGTCTCCAGCCCTCGTCAGAGGCAGGTACAGCTGTGCTGGCCTGGGAAAGCCCTGCAGATGCACGGCTGCTTTGAAATGGAAGTCCCAGCGCTTCAGTTTCACTTGGCTTTAAAGCCAATTTGGTGACAGCGATGCAAACCTTCCACAAAGACGCCCCCGGCATCCCCCCACACCAGGTATATTGATTTAATTTGCACCTGTGCATTTCTTGGCACAGCCCGAGCTGCAGCAAGCCAGGAGTAAATTCAGTTAGGAGATTTCTGGCACAAAGCTGCCCCAGCTGAGCTAAGCCAGCATGAAACAACAGGAGTTCAGTGGGTTCAGCCTTATGTGCAGCCCAAACTTGGGCTGTAGCTTCAACCCTGCCCTGAGATGGCAGGAGAGAACAGGAGGGGTTTGGGGAGAAGGGTTTTGCTGTGGGTAATTTATGTCACCTTAGAGCAGCTCTTTGCTGATACCCACTGCCCAAGGGGGAGGCTCTGGATTATACCTGGCTCCCCCTTATCCTCCCTGCTCTACCACCACCCTGATGTCACTTAGGGGTCCCCCCTTCTCCCCTCCCCAGGCCCTAAAGCAGCCTGGAGCATCCATGCCCTGGGAGCCATCCCACTGCTGACCTCTGCTCAGGCAATGGGGACCTGTGAGCAGGATGCCGATGCTCATACTTGAGGTTTTGTGCTCAGTTCCTTTCTAATCCAAATTCTCATTTGCTCATAACTTATGTCATTTGGGCTGGAATTTTCCAGACGTGATCTCCCCTACAAAGGTGGCTCTTTCCTTTTCCTTTTATTTTATTTTTTTTTTAACCAAGGAAAAGCATTCAGCCAAATGGTCTGGCCATGTCCATTTTCTTTTTCTTTTCTTTTTTTTTCTTTTTTTTTTTTCAGTAAACACAGACTTTTCTCATTATATATTAAAATTATAGTTATAGAGTCACCTTTCCTGCCGCGGTGTCAGTGGGGAGCAGGCCTCTGGCCGACCGCCGGGGAGCTGGCGTGCGGAGGGGGATCCTGCCGTCCAACCCAGCTCAGTTTTCTCCTGCTCACCCAAACACTGACCCTCCCCAGAGCCCTTCAGGTGCCCCGGGAAACCTGAATTACGACCCTTGAAGAAGGCATTTTGCCCAAGAGCAGAGCAATACGTGTTCCTCCTTCAGTGTTTGTTTTCCTCCAGCAAGCTGGAGGCAGGTCGGGAGGGGGCCAGGCTGCTTTCAGCAGGAGCCTCGTGTGGGTTCAAGTTCAAAACCCCTTTTCCTTCCAGATTTTCCAAAAGCACCGATTTCCAAGCAGGGCTGGGAAATATACATTTGCAGGTATTTCTGACATATTTATGCTGTTGCTCCCTGTCATCTCTCTGTTGTGAGGATCTGGGGGATGGTCCCCACCGGTGAACATCCCCACCGGGCTCAGCATGGCCAGCAGCGGGGACGGACAGCACACACATCCAACGCCGTGGCACTTTTGCAAGTTCCTGCCTTCCTTCTGGTAGCAAAGGGGTTAAAGCCGACAGGGTGAATCCCAGGGGGGTGTTGGGGGGCCATGGCTGTGCAGAGCGGGGCGGAAGCCGCTCCCCCCTCTCGCTGCTGCTCGCCATGATGTCACCTCCCTGCTGTCCCCAAGGAAGCCTTAAACGAGCCCGGTGCTAATGGGGCGGTAGGGCCAGGCCGTGCAGGTGGGCAGCACCTGGCAGGGGGTGCCCATGGCTGACAGAGGACCTCAGCCCACAGCACAGCCCCCTCCAGGGCTACGTGCCCCCTCCTGGCTGCTGAAATGCCTTGGAGAAGCCGGGGCTGAGAGGAGTCGCTCTGCTGCCCGTGTCCCTTCTGACGCCTGATGGGAATCTGGAGCAGGCGGAGGCTGGAGAAAAATCCCCATTACGTTTTCCAGGGAGGAATAGGTCATTGGACAGTGCAGGGGTCATCCAGGCTCTTTTTGGGGCGAGGTTGATCCCAGAGCATCCCTGCTGTGCCTCCTCCATCCCCATCCCATCCTGCCAGCAGATGCAGGTCCAGTTTGCACCCTCATGCAAGAGAAGTCCCTTTCTGCAGCCCTTTGCCTCTGCAGAGAAGAAAGGCGTGCAAAGGAGGCTCCTATGTTTCTCCAATTAATGTAATTAAGAGAATTAAACTTTTGGAGAGAGTGAGTTTTTCATTTTCTTTTTATTTGATTAGGGAAATTCCCACTGCGCCCTCTGTGCAAATGAAACGCAGGCTCCTTTCCGTTGTTCGGCAGCCCCGGGAGGACACGTTACCTTTCAATCTCGCACACTAATGTGTTTAGAGTTAAAATCCCCCCGCCCCAGGCGAGCAAAGGAAGGATCCCAGAGCCTTGATTAAAGCACGGCTTCCTGAGCAAGGATGTGCATGTGCAGCCGCTGGGCTCGCAGTGTGCCCTGCACAGCCACCCGAGCCTCCCCATCAACACCAGGAGATGCCACCACATCCTGGGGCTTCCAGTTTTCAGGGTTGTGCAATAAAAGCCAGGGAAAAGCAGGGAAGCCCTGGGATGGCGTGGCTGGTCCCCACGTTTCACTAGAGCTCTGTCCTGGCCAGCTTGCCCATGTGGATTCCAGTGCCGTGGCCCCATCAGGTGGTTTAGCACATAATACTGAAAAGCAATTATTTTTGGCAGCCTGAATATTAAAAACTCTTCTCCACAAGACTGTATTTAGCTATCAAGGTTACTGAAAAATAAAACATGGGTAAAAGTCTTTGTAAAATCCTACCATGAGGCCTCGGGTACTTATATTATCCCACAAGCGCTCCAAAATTACAAGCCAGCTCCCCAAAATGAAATAGGCTTAAAAATCAATAAGAATAAAAAAATACATTATGACTTTTAATTTTTCTTCAGCTTTCTGAGCATTTTGGGCACACAGGGGACATGTTAGACATTAATGAAAGCTGCTTTTCTCATCTAAACACAATTTCAGGTGGTCATAACTTTGAAAACCATGGAGACATCACTGGGTCTGTGGCAGGTACAGACCTGGACAGGGAAGAGCAATCAAAAAATTGGGGCAAAATGGCTTCTTTAGCACCACTGGGGTTTCCCACAGTTTCTTGTAGCGGGAAGTGTATCTAGAAAGAGCCAAACTTGCTCTTTCTGAGTTTTTTTCCCCCCAGCAAAAATCTGCTGACCCAAAGTCTGGCTTTCTGGTTCCTCCCATTTAGCATAATGAATTGGAGATAGAGCTGCAGGAGCGCCGTCTGGGGTGGGAGGAAACCACAGGACGGCTCGGGAGGCGGCGCAGGGCCCTCGGAGCTGTGCCGACATGAGCACAGGTGGCCCAAGAGCGGGCTGGAGGTGAGGCTTGGATTTCCCAGTGTTTGGCTCCTCTCCAGTAAAAACGCTAAAGATCCGCCGCAGAAGATGAACAGGGTTATCTGGATTTAGCAGGAGGCGTTACCTTCCTTTTCGCCTCCGACGGAGGAGTGGGAACGGCTCCCTGCGGTCGGGAGGAAAACTTGAAGCTTTAAAGCCCATCAGGTTTCTGGGTTCACAACGAGCTCTTCTGATTATATCTTTTTTTTTTTTTTTTTTTTTTTTTTTTTTTTTTTTTTTTTTTTTTTTTTTTTTTGATTAGGTGAAATATTTTTCTCTGTTAATCTCTAATTCCTCCAGCTTTCCCAAGGGTCATCCAGAGGAGAGAAGCTGGAGCGGGGAGGAGAGAAAGGTTGGGCAATGCCATGTTGGGGAAATGGCACAGGGTAAGATTTGTGGATGCTTTTCCAGATCCCCAACTCTGTTTATAACCATAAGGGCAGTGACTTGCTGGTGACAGTCCACAGGTATCCTCAACACGTGATTTTGGAGAAGAAAAGCACCCACGGCCATCACCCAGTGACCAGCTGCCCGTCACCACAGCACTGGCAAACATCCACTTAGGGAGGATAATGAGCATTTTTGGCTGCAGCAGCAGCAACGCCATAAAACACCACGAGCTGCTGGTTGCAGCTTCTCCCATCGCTGCTCGGAGCATCTGTGGAAGGGAAAACTTCCCAGCGTAACATCCACAACCTCTTAAGCAAATAGTCTTTAATGTTGCACTAAAGGGTTGTAGTCTTAATATGTAAAATCTGTTTAGCTTTTTTAATTCTTGGATCGTGCTGTGGAAAGTCCTCCAGAAGTTGCCTGTTGGCTTTTTTCCCCCAGCCTTTGGTCTCGGAGGAGCTGTGGCCAGGAACGCGCTCCCGGAGAGCCGCCGCAAGCCCGGGGCAGCGGGAGCTGGTGGGAGATGCCCTGAAGATGGCAGCAGGGCCATGGGCACCGCGCAGCCGGGGCTGCGACAGCGCGGGGACAGCCGGCGGGCACCGCAGCGCTCCGCTCGATGCTGTTTGAAGCAAATATTTCTGCTTTGAAGAAGAAGGAAAAAATAAAAAAACTTAAAAAAAAAAAAAAAAGAAAGAAAAGGGTGGGGAGCTGTTTCGTAACAAATGCCGGAGCGCTCTCCGCAGCTGCAACTTTCTGCTGCATCAGGATGGAGCAGATCACACCCGCTCGCTGCAATCTGCCGGGATGCTAAAAGGCTCATCAGCCCCTCACAGCTGGGTCCTGCCCGCTGAGTGGCAGCTGAGCCTTTGTAACGAGGGATGAAGGGTGGGATGGGTTTCCCCGATGGCTCTGGATGCTGCCAGCTTCAGGCCGAGGGAGTTATTTTAGGTTTCTTCCTTTCCTTGTGCTTTTAGCCCTTGGAAGGCAGGCTCATCGCTGGTCTGTGGCTGTTCCACTGTTGGCATGAAGGCAAGTGTGAGATGGAGCCAGTACCCATTTGGTTCCTGATGGGGCTGCGTGTGCTCTGGTGCCCTGACTGGGCCTGCTGGGTGCTGTGGACATACGTAAATAAAAGAAAAAGCAATCTTTCCCCAGAGTTCTCCCAATTTCAGGTTTGGGAGGCTGAAAGGCTGTCAGTAAATGACAGACTGTGGCTGGGAGAGGCACAAACAAGCATATGGGGAGAGCACCGGGAGGAAGAGGAGGAGGAGGTCGGAGTGCTGCACTCGTGTTTTTGTTTAGACTAGGAGTGCTGCAGCTGAGCTTGTCTCCTGCCCAGAGTGGGGAGGCTCAGGAGAGGCCAGCCCTGCCAGGGATGGGGATGTGTGAGGGGGAGCAGCAGCCCTGGAGAGCGGGGTGAGGGAGGGGACTGTGGCAGGGCTGATGGAGCTGGGCAGGAGGAGAGGGGCAGTGGCTGTAGGGAAAATACCCAGCCTCAGCCATGGGGTTGCAGGGGAATAGGAGAGTTTAACCTTTAACCCACCCCAGTGGAAAAGTGGGTGTGGGAAGGTGGCAGTGAAGGCAAGGAACATGGTGAGCCTGAGCAGTAGGGTTGAAATCATCATCCTCCAGTGCTCTGACCTTCATCTCCATCTTGCAGCTGAGGGACCTTCCCCATGGCCAGAAACACCCAGGTGCCATGCAGACAGAGCAGCTCTGCCTCCTGCAGAGCTGGGCCAGGCAGAGAGCAGCGGGCTGGCCCCAGAGATGGGGTCCACGTCTGTGTGGGAGCACTGGTCAGGAGACAAGGAGCATTTGGGCCCACAAATCTCAAAGTAAGGACCTGGGTGGTGTTAATGGCCCTAGAGCTGGCTGATGGAGTGGGGGTTGGATGCAGGGATGTAGGGGAAGGGGATGGGTCCTGGGACCTAAACATCCATGTCTGGGAGGACAGTGGCTGTACAAAGAGAGCTCTGTGTGCAGGCAGGACAGAGCCCGCAGACAGACTGGGGGAGGAGGAGAGGCTGAGCTCGTGTAAACACCGTGAAGGTAGGAGAAGGAGATGTTGGACCAAGGCAGGAAGCACGCGCCGGCAGGCGGCCAGTGACAGCTCCGGGTGTCAGTGCACAGGCACAAAAAACTGCAGGGGAGAAGGCACGTTGTTTCAGTAAACAGCACGTCTGGCAGGGATGGGAGGTGGGCTCGTGGCAGTGTTGCTGCAGTGGAAGAACGTGGAGATGGGATGTGGGAATACATGGCTGCAAGTGAACGCAAAGCCCTGACGCCACCTCACCCAGCATCAGTACATTTGAGCAGTTGTTCTGTGGTTCAGCTCCAGCCCAGGATCTGTGATACCTTTCCTGACCCTACTACAGAGGAGAGGCCTGTGAGATGCCACTGTGCCTCCTGAACTGTGGCACGCTGGCCTCATGCTTTGCAGCAAGTGCTGCAGTGAGAGTACCTGAGTGCACGGGGGTCTGCAGTTCCCCCTGGGGAGATGGGGCCCAGCCAGCAATGCACCCCTCTGTCCTGCCAGCACCACCCCTGTCCCTCCAGCCACTGGCAGAGTGCAGGCAGCACCGTGCTCTTGCTCAGACAAGATCTTTCTGTGCAGGTACAGCTGAGATGACATCCTTGGTGCCTGCCCTCGGTGTCAGCATCCCTGGGGCCCCTGTGAGTCAGCACTCAGTCCCCTCTGCCTGGAGCGCTGCCAAGCCCTGAGCAATGATTTCCAGTGCATGCGGCCAGGTTGTGTGTCAGGAGGATTAATGACAGAGGCTTCTCGGGGCTTTGAGATCTGGGTCTAATTTAAAACCAAAACAAAACTTGGAGTTTTAGGAGCAGGGGAGTTGCTGTCCTGGGGCAAGCCTGGGATGGAGCTCGTCGCATATCCGATCCTGCAGTAACATGTGCCAGGACCTTCAGAGAAGGTACAAGCAAACACCTGGTACACAGGAAAAACCCAACCTCCCAGGGGTGCTTTCTTCTTTGTCTTTTGCTATTAGTCATTAGCTTATGCTCCGAAGCACATGGCCTTATCTTCCCTCCAGGCATCTTCCTTTTATCTACCTTGACTCATGGAGCTACAGAATCTTCTATTAGCTGCGTAAATGTCAGATCTTCTTTAAAATCTTACAAAACTCTCTGCCTCGCTGTATCTTACGGCGATGAGTTCCACACATAAATCATGTGCTGGTGTAAAAATGAGTTTCTTATCAGTTTTTAGCTTTCACTCTTTGGATTTCACCGTCTGTCCTAGCAGAGCTTTCACCATTGCTTGAGGGATGGACACTCGATGCAGAGTGAGCTGGATGCCAAGATGAACTCTGGTTTTCCCTGACTTTTTCTGGTAAAGGGCTTAAAGCTGGTGACTGGAAGAGTTTGACAGCAAACCTCCTCTGCAAAAAGTCTCCAGCAACTTTCTTGCTGGAAAGAGGGGCTGGCAGTGGAGCAGCTCTGCATGCCAGAGGGATGGGAAGTTCAGGCTGAAGATGTCTCCCAAGGCAAAGGCTTGGGGTTGTGCCAGGTTGTGGGAGGTGGAGGTTTGGGAAAGGGCTGCAGGGCTTAGCCAAGGACCAAAGGAAATGTGGAACAGGGGAACGTTTGTCTTGATTTAATTTGACACTTAAACTGAAAGAGTGTGATTTGTAGCTGTGCACATTTAAAAAGCTCCTCGAGATAGGGAAGTGGAGGCAATAGCAGGTTTGGATGCCAGATCAGATAAGACCCTGTGGGTAATGCCTCTACCTTACTCATTTTTATTCAGATTTATCTCCACGCTCCAAAAAAACCCCAATGGCTTGAAATTCTCCACTGCTGACTCTATTTCCAATATCTCCTTTACAGTGAGACACCTGAACCCGGTGTGACATGCACTGTTGTACTGCCCTAGCCTGGGACAACTCTCCCTGGCCCTGCCTTCATGTGCCCAAAGGCAGTTTGGTGTCCTGGTCTCTACTGAACACCAAGCTGCGTGTTGTGATGTGTTTGAGCAGCTTGGACTGGGAGACTTGATGGGACAGAGCCCCAGAGCTGATGGAAGGGGGCCCTGGAGGCCCCTACTGTGTGCAAAATCCTGGTTACTGTGTGTTAGATGGTCCGTATGGATCCTCATATAGGGGCTGGTCCTTGCAGAAGGTGGAGAGAACCGTGTTGGAAGGACCATTGAAGGTTTTGCTCGCCAGGCCCCATGGCTTGTGCAGCAGGGACCAGAGCAGCTGCCTCAGGGCTCTCTGATCTGCACGGGAGCATTGCTAGGAAGACGGGAAGCAGGCACAGCCTGGGCATGTGGAGGCATCACCAAGGAATGTGCCTACACCCTCCACAGGGCACATCATGGGGTGCTGGCATGAGAGCCCCGTGGGGAGTCATTCCAGCAGCCAGCTCCTGAGATGGGCCCTCTGCAGGTACCGGAGTGGCTGGTGGAGCACACAGAGGCTCATGTAAGTGCTGGCCAGGATGAATGTGTTTGGCACTGACCCTAATCCTTTCCTGCCAATACACTGATTGGAATTGAATTTCCAATATGAACAGTCGTGGGACTCTATCTGCAAGCTGGCGAGGAGAGCTATAGATTTTTATCATGTGTTTCACAGCTATTTCTTTAATTTAAAAAAAATAATAGGAGTGACTGCTGAAAACACTTCAGCAGCCAAACAGTCGTGGTGGCGTTGGGCAGGGCAAGATGTGGCTGGATGTGAGCTGGGGTGGTGAGGGGGAGCAGCAGCTGCCAGAGCCACGGCCCAGCACCAAGGCAGGACCAGCTCAGCCCCCGCTGGCTTTGTGGGAGGTTTCTCAGCCCCCCTGGGATGGTGATACTCACTCCTGATGGGTATTACAAAAAAAAGGAGCTTGTCCTTCCTGAAGCTTCAGCCCATTGTTTCTCTCTCTCCATGGATGAGCCCCTTCCTCCCTGCAGGATCCCTCCACCTGAGGGACATCCCATCTCCTTTCCCAGGGATGGCTGACCCCAGCCAGGCAACCACTCCAAGGCTTTGCAGACCTCTGGCAGACCTCACTGAGCTTGGCCAGATTTCACTGTTCATTTCCCACTCCATTACAGGGTGGCACCCAAAATAGGACATATTCACAGGGGTGACTCTGGCAGGGCTGGGGAGGGTGCTGGAGGCGAGATGTTCTTTTTGTACCTCCCAACAATACTCCTTTTTTAATCTTTTAATCTTTTTTTGTCGCAGTACAAGTCTCCTGCCTTGTGTTCAGCCTGCAATCTATTACGTCCCCCAGCTCTTTTCTGCAGAGCAGCTGCCTTGCCAGCTTCTCCCCGTATTTATTTAGGCTTCCTCCCCTCTGCCCTGTATTTGTTCAGTTGAACCTTGCACTTGTCTTGGTGAACACCCTCCTGTTTTTCCTGGCTCTGTCTCTGATTTATGAAGATCGTTCGTTCTGAGCTCTAATCCTGCCTAGACGAGTTGCTTGAGCATTCCTGGCTCTGGCAGGAGGCACGAGTTCTCCAGCAGGTGACAAGAAGTGATTTTTGTCCATGCACAGGTTAAGGACAATCAGTTCCTCTTCCTTTGAACCTTTCAACCCTCATATCTTTAACAAGACTGGTCCATATGTGGCAAATACCCAGGGAATGCTCTTGCTTGAAGATTAAAAAAAAAAGAGAGGCAGCATGCCCAGGGGAAGGCAAACATCCTAGAGATGCTGGGAAAGGGGCACAGCATGACACTGCCCTGGAAGAGCCTCCCCTCTGCCCCTGTTGTTATTGCTGCTCCCTTTTTTGTCCTGAGCAGTTTGCAAATATTTTCAGTCCTGCAGGTTGTTTCCATTAAGAGGGAAAAATCAATGAGGCAGCCAAGAGTCTGTGGCTGAGCCTGCTCTCTGCTAAAAATGGACCAAATGCCTCTTTCCTGAGAGCAGCGGGGTGGGTTTGCCTTTTCCCAGCTCTGACCCCGTCGCTTCCCGAAAGCCGCTCCGTGTTCCGGGCCTCCCTGCCTTGGAGCTGCTCCGGCTTCTCCTCCCTCAGCTGAGCCCAGCCCCGGCGCTCATCCTCGGCTGGGGCTCGGCAGCTCCTGCTAATGGGAAAAGCATTCCTGTCATTTCATCAAGTCGCTTAATAATTTGCCAGAAATGCATATTGATTTCTTGCACGCTTCTGTGCAGACAGAGGTAAATAAGAGCCATTCGTCATTGCATTATGTATCGGTAATTAAAAATTACTAGGTAACTTGAACCAAAAATTGAATAATTTGAAGTAAAATTAAATAATTCTAGGTAATCAGTACTAAATGAGACCATTATTTTACTTATCAGTGACTAAAAATTACCAGGCATTTTTCCTCATTTGGATGCTCTCCTTCCCCCTCCGTGTCAGTGGAGCCTTTCTAATTTGTTTTAATTGTTAATTTTAATGAGTAGTGTTTTTCTGATAACATTTTAGCGTGTTTTGTTGTTTTTAGAGAGGGTTTTTATTGCATTGAACAAAGCCTGAAGCACCTCAATGTGGGAGCAATTTGGAAGCTAAATTATTATTATTTATTTAAATCAAACCCTCCAGCCTCTTTAACTATTTGGCTGATTCTGTAATTGCTGTGCCAGTGTGATGGAAATGCTCATGGGGCTGGCAAGGAAGTATCTGGATACTCTTCTCAGCTCCATGACCATGGCATATCCCCAGCCACCAGTTCTGCTTCCTGGGAAGATTTTTTGGACCCAGAGCTGTGCTGTTACTCCAGGTTTGCCCAGCACCTCCCATTGGTATTCCCCAGCAGTGTTTCGGAGGCACCTGGAGGAGGACACAAGTAGGAACCTTCTGTTTCAGGGTCTCATCCCATCCATGGAAGAAGCAAAATTTGGGGGTAGCCAGCGAGACACCAATTTCAGCTCAATTTTTATCTGGTTGTGGCAGCAGGGCAGGATATGGCTGGTGCTGAACTGCTTTTGGAAAGTGTGGTACTTCTTGGATGTGAAGTCACTGCAGTCCTTAGGTCGAGGGCATCTTTTATGCTCTTGGAAGCTCTCTCCTGGCCCATCCCTGCCTTGGCCAGTGGACCTGTCTGGGTGCACCATTTCCCTGGGATACTTCTCAGCTCCCAGAGGCCACCAAGGCTCACCAGACTCTTTGTGTCTGGTCAAAAATCTCCGAACAGCTCAAGGTGAGCTGTTATTCCCAGAGTCCTCTGATCCTTATCTACACCCATCCTTCTCCAGCTGCTTTTTTAGGGACTCCCAGTCCCTGTGTTCTTAAACTGGCAGGGGAGAGCAGGGTGGGACTGGGACAGCACTGGGCATTCCTCCTGCCCTGAGGCTCTTGAGGAGATCCTGAGGCTGATCAGCTTGATCCTGCCTTGAGCCTCCCTTCCCGCAGGGAACGCCTGGACCTCCGTGGTCTCTCCATCCTACCTGGCAAGCGTTTGTCACCTCCCTGCTCCATGGCACAGTGCATTCGTGCGTTCAGACGGAAGGATGCTGCTCGCTTTGCCGCTGCTGGGTCGCGTTACAGTCCCCTGTCGGTGACAATTTGCGACGCGCCACCACCCCGGGCACGGCAGGAGTGCACAGATGCCTTTCACACACGGGTCACAGCCCAGGGAAACCCTGCAGGTATTTGCTCAACCTCTGCCTGTCCTGGAGGTGTTGGCGGGACTGGGGTGGGAATGGCACAAGGCCAGGCTGGAGAGCCTCTGCTGGGGCTTGGGGGGCCCTGCCCATGGGGGCTGGGGGTCTGTGAGCATCCTGCCCTGGGCTGCTCTGCTCCTTAATGGTGTTAAAGGAAGAAAATGTTGTCTCCTCTGTGGAGGATGGAGGTTGTGAAATAGCCTTATAATGTTCCCTTAGTGTATGCCAGCCCTCAGCCTGTGACAGTCCCAGCTTTGTGCTGACCAAACAAAACAGCAGATGGAATAAGCAAATAATTTGGGGGTTTTTGTTTGCTTTTCCTCTTCTTTAATAAGACCCTCTTCTCTTCCCTTCTCTGAAGTTATAACTGGTTGAAAAGCTTCACCCGTTGCTGGTGTCAGGCCTGCCTCTGTTCTTGGGGTCATGGTGCTCCCTTGGGGTGAGCCTGGGAGCCAGGGCAGGGAATGGGCTGGAAACACTGAGGGTGGACTGAGGATGGGAGCCTGGGGATGGCTGCTGCAGCTGAGGAGCAGGGGAACCAGAGGAGGGGAAGGGTGGACTTATTCCTGCAAGTTCTGCCCCTCTCCCTTGTGTATGAGATGCCCTCTCAGCTTCCCAAATGCAAACAATCCACTGCAATCTCCACAGTGGGCTGGGACTGCTCGGGAGGTACCTGGACAAATCTGCTGCTGGGCTGTTGCAGGGCACGCAGGGACCCCCAGAGTCTCGTACCCACTTGCTCAACCCGGTGGCCCCAATTCCTGAATCAGTGGCCAGCCTCTGCCCTCTGATGGGACATGGAAGTGCCAAATTCAGACTGAGCAGCCCCAGATCTGTGGGGTGCCTGGTGGAGGGGTGTACCAGGGGTCTAGACATGGCTTTTTGTCGAGGTCTGCCTGGAGAGGCTGCTCCCTGCCTTGTACCTCTCACACCCAGGAATAGTTTTGTGGTACTTGGCATTCATCCCCCTACGCTTAATTTCATCCCATTTAGACCTAGTAAAAACTATTCCCTGCAAGCAATTTATTCAACAAATGTAGCTGGCACTTTCTGTTGCTGAGTTGTCCAGGAAGAGACCACAATTTTTAATGATTTTTTTCCATTCAGTGAATGCTCTTTATGGCAGTATTTGAGCTCGGGGTTCTTCATGAATGGCAGTATAGTAAAAAAAAATATCCGGTGGCCTATCTGAGCTGCAGTTTGCTATTCACACTGCGAGGCCGGGCACCTTATCGCACCAAGTATTGTTTCTCTCCCCTGAATAGGAGCTCTCGTCTCCCTCAACTACCTCCACTCCTACCCAGAACAAAATTAATTTCATCCTGCAACAAATCTGGCTGCTTGATTAAATGAATCTGTTGCCGGCCCTGAAAGATATCTCAGTGAGCAAAATTTCATTTCTGGTTGAACACCCACTGAGGAAGCCACAGATACAAGTGGGTGGCTCCCAGAGGAGCTCAGGGCTGTATTTACAGTGCTAACCTGCTTCTGATTCCCCCCCCTCCTGTTTGTAATGCCCTGGAAGGCAGCTCCTGGTGGTGTGGAAATACCCTGGGCACCAGTGGCTTCTCATCAGGCTCCCCCAGCCCCAGTGCCTGCTCCTGGCTGATACCTAGTCAAGCTTGGCAAATTGAGCTCTTTTAATTTTTCCTTGGAAACCAATCCCTCGAGCCCTTTTTCCTGTTGTAGGGGAATATCACCCCCCACATTAATTTCTCTGCAATTTCTTGGTGTACTCTGAAGCCCTGAGTGTGTTGCTGAGCCTGGGATCGGAGGTGTGATGCTGCTGGCACTGCATCCTCATCCTTACCCAGCTCTAAGCCTCTGTTACCCACAGACACTGACTGCTTCTGTCACCATCCCACTCACTCTCTCTGCCTTGTTTCCAGGCACTGAAACCTTTTTTATTTTGTCTAATCAAGACAAACATAGGGGAGTACTCACGGCCGCTTGCCCAGGGACGGGTTTGCCAAAACTGTCCTATTCTGGAGCATTTTTATAGTAACTGTGTGATGAGGAAAAGATGGTGAGGGCTCACCGTTCTAATTAGGATCGTTTCTGTCTTGCAAGAGGGATTGGCGGGTAGTATTTATGGATAGGAGTTGGTTCAGAAAAATTCCTAGCACCATCTGTTTGAGAGAGAACAGGAAGAATTTCAATATGCTTTAGACCTTGAAGTGTAATGTTTGTATAACAGGCTCATAAAATCAATTTCTAATAGTTACAGGTACCCCCTCAGGAATTTAAATAGTCTGTTAACAAAGTTATTCCATCTGCCAAGCAAATATATTAAATATGCACGTTCCATACTACATATATGGTTGCATGTGCCTTTCTGCTGCACAACGTGCCCTTGGGTCCTGCGGGCTGCCTTTGCTCCTGGGTTACGCTCGGTCTTTCCTGATGGAAGCTCCCTGTTTAGTCCCAATTCAGGGGGAGCTCACTCACCTGCCTTTGGCCTGATAATTCAGTTATTGTCACTTTGTTCTTTGGGTGCTGAATGTGGGGGTTGCTCTGTCCTGGTCCCCTTCCCAACTCCTGCTCGGCTACCCATGGGTTGTCTGGGTGGAGAGAACTGGCCACAGGGGTTAGAAGGGTTGTAGGGGACAGAGGGGTCTGAATTTGCAAATTGGGGACATGCATAGGGCAGGATAATCCCTTCACACCCATTTTGCAGACTTTTTAAGCTGGTGTTGCAGCCTGGGTGATGGCCCAGTTGGGTTTTGCTCTGCTCCTTGCTTCTCCGTGGCACCTCGCTTTTCCATTACCCTTTGGATCCATCAATGCCCTGCCTGGTGCCAGAACTCCAACTGCCTCGTGTCTTTGGGAACAGGCTGACAACTCGGGGCATATGCAGGCAAACTGCAAATATGTCATCCCGTTAACTAAACAGTTTGCATTTAACGCTGCCCGTGGAGCTGAACGACACCTCGCCGGTTCTGCAAAGGTTGTGTTCTCAGTGTGATCGGAGTGATTTATGGCCAGAGTTAGGCTGTGTGTCCAGAATATCGATGGAGGCGTTTGCTGCCTATTGTGTTTAATAGCTGTTGGGGTCCCTCCTTTTACCATTGTGTCATTTGCTGCCTGCCAGCCTGTGCAGGTCTGGGAGCACGTCTGGGCAGAGTTATTGATTGCGGCGTGTTTGGAGCCGCTGCTGGCTGGGAGCCGGCAGTGGGTGCCTCTTCCAAACAGCTGCAGCAGGCACAGCACTCGCTGGCCACTGTCCCCAAGTCCCCTTGTCCACCTGCTGCAGCATCACCTCAGGGAGGGTGCCCTGCAGGGAAGTGATCTGCCCTCCCCTCCTCACCCTCCATCAACAGGAACCAAAGTGAAATGTGAGCAGCTCTTTGCTGGGGAGCGGAGCTGGAAGGCAAAATCTGCACGGTTTTAATGGATTTACCCTCTCCACCCAGAAGGCAGATGAGGCACAGAAATCCCATGGGATTCACCAGCAGTCAGGCAGGAGGTGTCCTGGAGGGAAGAGGCAAAACCCCGCGTGTCTGAGGCGCGCCAGGAGACTGGGATTTCCTTCTGATGATGATCTCTTTGTGCTAGGCGGTTTATTCTTCTTTTTTAATTTAAAAATCCACATTCCCACTTCCACATAGCTCGTTATCTCAGGGCGTGTGATGAGGTGTCCAGGGGTCTGTCCCGGCAGAGATGATGCAGAACACATTCGCGCAGGCTGTTGGATCTGACCCCCCTCTCCCTCGGGGAGCGGGTGGTTTTCATTTCAGCCTCTTCCATTAGAAGCTCTAAGGGGAGCTCCATCTATTAACTGAGAATTGCAGGCCTGTAAATTTTGGCAAGAAAAAGTCCTTGGAAGCAAATCATCTGTATTTTCTCAGGTCTGTTTGTCCTCCCTCTTTGCATGTACAGCCTTTGCTGGTCGGGAGACAGGTACTGCCACTGACTCCTTCTCCACATGTGCAGATTGATGGTGTCTGCTCCAGAGCCCGCTCCCTCTTCCCTTTCTTTCTTTCTCAGTTTTGTTCCTTCCCTTCTGAGCTGTTTCTGCTTTGCTTGGGAGACTCCTTTAGCTGCCAAGTCCTGATGTGTATCTGTTCATTTCCTAGGGCAAACACATTGATCTGTGATTTCTGTTATGATACTGCAGATTTCTGTTCCTTTTATTCTTTTTTTTTTTTTTTTAATGCTTTATCCTGCCATCCAGGAGGTGGTTTCTGTGCTATGGAGAAGCTCAGTGTTTCTAGAAAAATGTGTGTTTCCCTGCCTCAGAGCTGTGCCTAATTGCATACAGAGCGAGCGTCCATCCCTCTTAGTTCCAGTGTAATTCTTTGCGGTGTGTTCCTTTGTGATTGTGTTATTCCAGCAATAACAGCCACTCTCCTTCCAGATATTTATTCTTTTCATGAACATCACCATACTGGCAAAGGGTTGGGTTTTTTTTTTCCATCTTAGTGCTCTACTTCATAGCTCAAATCGGGGATTTATGCTTCAGGGATCTCGGGGAAGACTTTCCTATTTTCTGCTACCTCTTTCCAGAAGCACCATCTTTCTACGCTGGGATTTGGAGTTCTTGGACATGTGTTACTGCTGCCGGGGATGCTGCTCACTGCTTTTAGATTTGTATTTACTGCCGTGCTTTGCTCTTTAATTTTGTTGTTCTCTTTCTGGCACAGAGACAAAGTGATGCAAATGAAGGCTGGAGCATTTGGTTTGCACAAAAACCAATCCTGGCCATTCCAAGTGGAGGCTGGCGGGGAGTGGGAGGGCAATGGGCAGCATCTTTCCATGCAGCCACTGCAGCTCTGGGTATCCTGTGAGGGCTGTGATGGAGGGGCAGCAGCCTGGGCAGAAGTGGGTGCCCCAACACCTGGCACAGCAAGGTTAGGAGGATAAAGAGCAAATAAGGCAGAGATGAACCCCAAATATACCACTTACCTCTATGACACCTCTCCCTGTGCTGAGGATAGCGCATTAGTTTTTCATCCTGGAAGACCTTATTTCTTATTATGAGTTAGTTTTACAGCACCCTGATGTGTGCTCAGCACTTTACGGTGCAGGGAAAAAGATGAGGTCCATGTGACAGATTTACCCGGCGTTAAATCCTGACTGAGTTACAAAGGAAAGAAGCAGCATGTCTGTGCCCTGGCCTTCATCCTGTCCTGCTGCCACAGGGGCTTTGAGACACTTCTACGTGTTTTAGTGACACGAGGGAGGTTTTTCTGCCCCACGGCAGCCTTGCTGCCCACTGTGCTCTGCTCCTCGCCCAAGCCATCACTTTTGGCAGGTGGGAGTCCCGTGAAAGCTGCAGCAAGGAGGGCATATGGCACACAGCTCCCAAACAGGGACCAGGGAATGGTGCCGTGCCAGGACCATTTGACAGCCTGGCACAGTCCCCCTGAGCCACCTGTGAGTGGGGGAAAACGTTGGCATTCAGCAAGGGCTCATTCACTCAGGCTGGCACCTCAGCTGCAGGCTGTGCTGGAGCCAGTGGGACCTGGAGGCTGTGTCAGGGTGGGTTTGTGGCTGGGAGCCCTGCTGGAGGAGGGCAGGCTGCCCCAGGGCCGTGCCCCATCTCGGGCAAACTCCCTCTGCGCTGCCAGAGGGTGCCTGGGTGCAGCATCGCCCCAACCCTGTCATCTGAGCAGGAGAGGTGCAGACTGCCTCCCACAGCTCCGGGGGCTCTGGGGATGCTCACGCTCCAGCAGGGTCAAAATGGGAGGTGAGATGGGCCCTCTGCTCCATCCCCGTGCCTGGGTGCTGCCGTTGCCCTCCCCGGCTGCGTGGGAACGGCTCCTGGGGCCGGAGCATGCCGAATTTCACTTTTCGAATGGGGTTTCTGGCACCCGGCCAAGCAGCGTTCCGTGTTGTCAAATATTTTGGCAAACCACATCTCAGCTTTAGTCTGAAGCGTCTTTCGCTGGGGAAACGGCGTCGAGCCGAGCCGCCGGCACGATCCCGGCGCGGAGGGGAGCCCAGCACTGCCAGACACATCCTGCACGGGAGCTGCTGGTGCTGGGTGCCCTGGCATCCTGGCTGGGGGGCGCTGGGACCACAGCCGGGCAGGGTGACTGGTGAGCAGCGAAAGGGCCAAAAAAAAGGTGTTTCAAGGTGACTGTAAATGGTTTGTGAAATCAGGCTGAGCAGGGCAAATCGTATTGACAAGAATAAGAAAACCCTGAAAAGTGATTTTTCAAGTCTCTATTTTGGCTTTTTGTTCTGAAATTGCCCTGCATTAAGAAGAGAATAAAAAAAAAAGAAAAGCGAAAAAAAAGAACAGCTCTAAGTAAACTAGAAATAAGGGGACTGTATTTTTTTTACCAGCTCATTGGAAAAATGAAACATATTTGTTCTGGGTCAGACCAAAATGAGCAAAGCAATCAGTTATCCACAGAGCCACGCTGCAGGCTGGCTTTCCTTCTGCTCTCTCTCCTGGGCATCCTTGAAAGAATATCCAATACCTTTTTATGATGTTTGAAAGAAAATATCTCTGAGGAGAGGAAAAAAAAGCAAGGTGTGATCCCAAAAAGTCTGCTTTCACAGCTTGGACAGACCCATCTTTCCCTCCCGCGGCCGCTGCTCCTTCCTCCTGCCTGTCACGTTGTGTGGTTAGAGCACACGTACTCACAGCCCCAGCACCATGATGGGTTTTGAAAGCCTGAGAAATCCTCCCAAAAGCCTGGTTTCCGGCCAAAAAAACCCGAGGTTATGCAAACATACACGGAGCTTGCAAACAGGCTGTGTGTGTTGGATGGAGAGCAGCTTTGCGAAGCAGGTGTGAGCTGATGCGGGAAGAGCCGCGCTGCCTGATGTCTGCACTGAAACCCAGTGTCAGCCCACAGACTCAAACCAGCGCTCTGGAATTAAAGAACAAACAGCCAAGGAATAAAAATCCACCCTTGCAGCAGCATCCCAAGCACAATCCCACCGGGTCCCAGGCCAGGAGGCAGTGCCATCTGTACGGGTTAGGGCTGTGGGATCCCTTTTTGCAGCACCACCAGCCCACCTGGGGGCTGTGGGGTGACCCCTCCCCAACCCAGCTCACCCACCTGCATCCCCCACCATGCTGCCACTACCCTGGTTGTGCCCCCAGAGCCCTGCAGGACTTGCTTGTGCCTTTGTAGAGGTTTAAAGGTGAATGGCTCCTCAGCAAAGGCACACCTGAATTCCTGTGCGCCAGTGAAACCTCCTAAAAACCCAGTTTCTGTCAGCTGCCAGGAAGAAGCTTGTTTGGGTTTAAAATGTGTTCAGAAGAGTCATTCTCTTCTGAAAAACTGTGGCTGTCAAAGCACCACGGTGAAGTTGCATTTATTACATATTAATGACTCCACATCGGCTGCGCTTGCTTTACAGTACCCAAATATTGGAAATACCAATGTATGAGCATTCCCCAAAGTGAATTGTCAGACATGCAGATCTTGGGGTCTGGAAGCCCAGCAGAGCCACTGCGTTACCCACAGGAAATGCTCCCTGTGCCAGTGAATGCCATCGTGGCAGGGTGAGACCCCACTGTCCTGGAGCTGTGAGCTCATAACCACACGAAAACTGGGAAAGCAGTGGTGTGGAAGATGTGAGTGTGGTTTGCTCCATCCCAGAGCTGTCAGCTGCACCAACCTCCCATTTGGATGCTTTTAACAAACATGGCATGGAGAGGCTCGTGCCGGTGTGATAACGTGGAGGGAGGCGCGTGGTGTGAAAAGCTTTCGGGGAAACAGGATGGAGGTGTTTGCACTGTGGGATTTTTGACACCTGGTGCTGGAGGCTGAGCAGAGCAGAGAGATGTTCTCTGGCATGGGAAGGGTTTTTCAGAGTATATAAGCCTTTTTCTGATTGCTCCCTGGAGGGGATTGTTTGGGGATTGAACCTTATCCCCAGGGTTGCTCAGTGGAGAGGCTTTGAGATTGTCCTGTGCAGGGCCAGAGGCTGTACTCAGTGATCCTTGTGGGTCCTTTCCAGCTCAGGATATTCTGTTCTGTTCTATTTTATGGTCCAAGCCCCTCAGGGTGACCTGACCAGAGTGACATCTTGCCCCTTCACCTCTCTCCTTCAGGGCACTGTCTCTCCCAGACTCTTTGCTCCCAGAAGGAGAACAGACATCCCAGAGTAGTTCATCAATAATGTGCATTTTCCTCACTCATCTCTCCACAAGACCTTGGTGGGTTTGGACATGCTTCCCAGCCTCTCTGCTCCTCCTGTGTTCATTGGGGAAACTGAGGCACAGTGTGGTGGGAATGTGAGCACAGGCATCTCCTCCAGCACAGGCAGGGCTGCAGCAGAGCTGGGACCAAAACCCAGGGGGTTCAGTGCTTCACCTTGTGCCTCTGCTGTAAATCCACCTTCTTGCACCACTCATCGTGCTCAGCATTAGCAGGGCATTAGGTCGAAGGAGATACTGATGCTCTGTTGGGGTTTTTGGTTTTTGGGTTTTTCAAAGAATGTCATGTGGCAGTTATTAAAAGAGCTGCCCACATTTTACAAATATTTCCAGGAAGAAATTTGCCAGTGTCTGGGGCTGCGGAAGAGGGAATGTGATGATGACCAGCTTGAGGCTGGCTGCCAGACTGTGCTCTTTATCCATCCATCAGTCTGTCTCCAAAACCTCTCTTCCCCCAGTGAATTGGTAGCAGCAATGAGCCAGGGTGCCAAAGCCTCTGTGTGCCCTGCTTTCCCCCTCCAGCCTGGCACGGGGGGCCAGTGGCCACCTGCCCCAGTGCATGCAACGCCCCCAAATTTGGGGCATTCGCAGCACCCCCACCCTCAGGGACAGTGGTGCCTCAATGGGGACTGCAAAGCTGCCGGGCTCCTGCCTGTGAGCTGCCTGTTCCTTGGGGACACGGGCGGCTGTTCCTTGGGGACACGGGCGGCTGAGCCTTCCTGGGGGATGCCAGCGATCGGCACCGCGCTGATGTCACCGAATCTGGGGAATGGCTGGGGCTGAGGGCTCCTTCCACGGCGCTGCCAGTGAGAAGCAGGAGGAGAAGCTGTGCCCAGGGATAGGGCTTGTTAAAAAGCTGTGGGGAATCCAGGCAAACGGGGAGTTGTCTGCAGGAGATCTCCGGGTAACGCTGAAGAGTAATGGCACTTCTCGGTGCTGCTGAGAGCCCTGATCCCCCCGGCCGTAACTTACACGGTCACGACTCAGTGTAAAGTGCCTCCTGCACCTGCCTGCCTCTGTAACGGATAAACAATAATAGTTTGTGGTTAAAATATTGCCCTCGGATGATAATCTGTGGGACATGGTTTATACAGAACAGCAGCACTGGGAGCAGGGGTAACCTCTCCGTCCTTGGTGGGAAGTTTTTGCACCCGTGGTGCTGGATCCAGGCGCAGGGAGAGGGGTGCTGTCGGATGTAGGGGTTTGCAGTCACCACACCACACCCCAAAGCAGGCGAGGTGCAGGGAAGGGTCCTTTACCATTCACGCTAAGAGTGGTTACTGTGCTGACAGATAAAAATGCTATCAGTGAAACCTCAGCAGAAGTCCCACCCAGAAAAACAGCAACATCAAATCCAAGCAACACCATTTTCCCAGGACTGCTGCCTCCCTGCAGGATGGTGGCTGCTTGGGGCTGGGTGACCAGGATAACACTGGAGCGGGATCTCAGCGTGGCTCTTGAGGCTCAGAAGAGGTTTGGGGACAGACAAAAGTCTCCTGCAAGTGGGTGGCAGTGACGCAGGGCAGAGCAATGGTATTGCTGGTATGTCGAGCACCTTGTTTATTGTACCTCAGACGTGTCGCAACAGTGCTGGGTTGTGTAATGGTTTCCAGGAGATTTTCCTGCTTTCAGTTTTTGGAGCATTCATTCCCAGGGCTTAGTTTCTGCCAGAGGTGGGTTGTGGTAGAGAGAATGAGTTAAAATCAAGCTCTGCTTAGGTGGGGTTTTGTGTTGAGATACCAAGTGTGATGGAGAGAGGGAGGAGACCTTTCTGAATTCCTTTTTCTTCCTTCTCAAGAGCTCACAGATACAGGGTGAAAGCTGGGTACAGCTTCCAGTCTTGGTGGTCTGATGATACTCCATTTAATGAAAATTGTAGGCCCTGACATCAGGAATTTCACCCACAGGGAATTAAATATTTCTTCCTAGGACAAATAAGAGGTGGTACTTGACAAATGACCCTGCCTTCCCACTGCAAGAGGCTGAGGATCTCGTGATCCAGCCTGAGCATTTCTATGGCACTTCTGTGGCACTCCTCTTCCCCCTGCCAAGTCCCAGCCCTCCTCGACCAGGTTCTGGCACATTCCACCCTTTCCCTTGGCACGTGTGCAGTTTTCCTCTCCCTTCTCTCCCTGCCTGGGATTTGGAGAGTTTCCACCATGAAATGGGAGTCACCTCAGCCTCTGCAAGGTGCAAGAGCAGAGAGAGCTCTGCTCTCCCAGCATTCAGTTTGGGGCTTGGATAAATCCTCTGAGTTGTCAGTCAGCAAAGGCGAGCTCTTCATTCGGCACGGGTGACCCAGGAGTTTCAGAAGCTTAAAATATTGCACAACTTGGAAGAATTATCACTGGGAAAACTGCTGTAGCACCCCAGGGAAATTCAGAGCTCCACCACAAATGCAGAGGAATTCAAGCTTCTCCTTGAAGCGGCTGCAAGAATTTCTCAATTTGGCCATCTTTGTTTTCCAGAATCTCAATTCGGCACATTGGTTGAAATCTTCCTGGCCTGGGTTATGCCCCCAGCTCCAGGGGCTTTTCTTATTTTTGAAAACTAAATGCTGGCATGGTTATAAGGAATTGCGGGAGGATCTTAAAATGGAAAATGTTGGGCAAGCCTGAATAGTTCTGGAGCACGCAGCACGGTGAGGGGAACCTCCTTGGTGGGGAGACTGGGTCCCTCGTGCTGCTGGCTGCTGTGCCCAGCTAGACTCAGCACAGATGGGCTCTGAGCGTGGGAGGATGCTCCTGTCCCCACTCCAAAGGGTCCAGGGTACAGCAACTCCAAACCTGCTTCCCACTGCATTTCTCTGCTAGAAGATGCTGGGCAGTGGCTAAGCAGGACCTCTCCAGCTCACTGCCATGTCCACCTCCTTCCATATCCAGACTTCAGCCCTCAAAGGATGAGTTATACCACGTTGTTAAGCCCACAGCAAGGTCTCCCTCTGCGCTTCCCTTGCAAAGAATGAAATAACCTGGAAGCTGTTGGCCTCTGGAAGCAATTTAGCATAGGACGTGGCTATTAATTTAAATAGATTACAGAAATTTGAACTAAGCTGCATATAAATCTTCTGACCAGTTCTTTGGGCTTTGGTCTCTGTTGTTTACACTTTTTTTCTTTTCTTTTCTTTTTTCTTTTTTTTTTTTTTGAATTATGTTTTATTGATTCCTGAAGCTGTGTTTTGGTCGGAGCTCACTGCTTGGATGGCAGGCGGCTTCGCTCTTCCATACATATTACCTTTCAGAGCTACTGTGAGTAGGACACAGATGTTGTTAGGTCTCAGGTAAAGCCATCAAAGGTGGACGTTCAATCAAGTTTGACATCATCTTCAACCTGAAGGCAAAGGGGTTGGTTTTGATTAGCAGCTCGCGGGGTTGAGCCTAACCCGTATCAGCGCTGCTGCTGCTACTTTACCTGAATGGCAAAACCACAGATGGTAATTATAACCATAAGTGCTTACAGATTTCCTAACAACAAAGATAATTTGTTTGCTCCATGCCTTGTTAGAAGGGGAATTTTGTTCTGGTGACTGGGTGGTTTGTGAATCAGTCGTTGCCCTTTCACCCCTCCGTCCCCAGCTCGGCTGTTCCCCCCAGCTGTGGCCATTAGATGTTGATCCAACCAGAAGGGTCCCGCCAAGTCTGGTCTCTGCAGTGGCCACAGAGACGCCAGCCCAGCATAAGGACCGATCCTGGCCTGGTGGGGAGTGGGATGCTGTGCTGACACCCATGGGATGCCCTGGGATGCTGGCCAGGGAAGGTCCTCCTTGCTAAAACCCCCCTTTCCTCATCCTATGCACATAACTTCTAGAGCAGTTGGGGTGCAAACTCGCTGTCAGGCTTCCCCTGACAGAGCTGAGCAGAGTAAAGCTCAGCTGCATCCCCCGTGCTCACCCCACCGCCCTGCCGTGGGGAATGACAAGACAGCATATGAACAGCCAGGCTTGCACCTCTATTCTGGGAACCACTGCCAAAAACCGTGGCTCTCTTCCCTTCTGAAGGTGACCCAGCATCTGGAATCTTGGGAGGAAGATGGGGGGAGCTTGTCCCTGTTGATCCCTGACAGCCGGAGGTCTCTCTCCAGCCTGCGGCCGCTCTCCGGCGCTGGGCACGGGTTACCTGTAAATTAAACCAGCTGGTGCCAGTGCTCGCTGGCAGCCCTGGCCCATGTCCACAGCCATTCCTTAGGGCAGAAAGCCTGTGGGTTCGGCTTGGACCCCGGCTTGGCAGCAGCTGAGGGCAGCCTCTCGCCTGGCAGGCAGGCAGGCAGGCAGATAACAGCTTTGATTCCTGGGTCTCACTTTAATTATAATGGAAGGACGCGGCTCGTTAAGTGCCCGCTTTGCTTTCCAGCGATCCCTCCCGGCTGCCAAGTGCGCTGGGCTAACAAAAGCATTCCTCTCCCCGCCGGGCCGGCCGCAGCAGCCCGTATGGCGAGCAGACGGAGGGGATTAATGCACACAAGAACAGTCTGCCCGGCTCCCGGTCCCTGCACACAACCCGAGACCTCTGAGCAGCCTCTCGGGGAGGAGAAACTACCCTTGAATTGGAGACCTCCTCCAAAAAACACCCTTACACCTTCACACCAGCTCATCTCCACCTCTCTGCCTGATACCAGCAGAATACCTGCAGGGTCTTGCCCCAGAGTGTTTCTTCTCTCCCACAGCTCGGATCAGGGGATTTTTTCTTTTCATGCCAATCGTACCTGGAGTTGTTCAAGACGGTGATATTGATCTTGTTCATATTTGTTGCCTTAATGAGTCACAAATTCTGTCTGTGAGCAGAGGTGGTTTGGAGGTGCCGGCTGGCTGCTGCTAACCTGCCTTTCTGGAAGGGTAGGAATTTCAGCAGATTTGGAGAACTGGTGTTTTCTTAGATTCCTAGAGGAAATTACACTAATTGCAACAACCCCCATGTGCCTGCAGCAAGCAGAAGCGATAGGATCTCCCCAAATGTCTGCTCCTGAAGCCTGTAACCTTCCTCACAGCCCTTCTCCCACCCTGCAGCACCGAAGGACCCGCGGCAGGTGATCTGCCAGACCCAAACACTTACGGCTGCTTTGAGGCTAAATTGTTCCTCTGCTGGTTCATCTTTTGTCTGTGAATGGTACCCGGGACTGAGCAGAGGTGTCAGCTCACCACATGGGCAGGGGACTCGGGCTGTTGTCCACTGCCACTCTGATCCTGGCTGTGGCCAAATTTCCTTATTTTGAAATGATTTTAGTATTCAGGCTACACAAATATCTGCACATGGGCACGGTGCATGGAGTCACAGCACAGTGCTAGTGTGGAATTTATATAAATGGTCTATGGGGTATGTCTAAACTATGGACCTATATTAATCAAGCTTAATATTAATCAGCTTTCTCCTCCACTCAGATCTAGCAAAGCCCCCCCTCCAGACCCGGACATGGAGCTGGTTTGGGGATGCAGGCTGTTTCCGGAGCAGGACAGTGTGCTTCTCACATCTCTCAGATGCTCCTCAATAGGCTTAATTTAAACATTAACTCCCAATTTGCCTCTGGGCTCAGGGCATGGAAAAAATTAGAGCAAAAGGAGAATTTTTCAAGAAGCTCTGAGTGAGTAAAGCATGGTTGTAATAGAAATAGTTTTTGACCTTAATTATGGCTTCTAATGGAAATAGTTGTGCAACCTCAGCAGTGGGGTTTGGTACGTGCAGCAGATCTGAGCCGAGGATGATGATGGGAGGACAATGAGGGCTCGGTGGCCTTGGCTTCTTTCTCATGGGAGGCTCTCGGAGAGCTGGGCTGAGGCAGGCGGGGGAAATGTTCCTCACTTCCACCAGCCGCAGCTTTGGATCGCTCCATCCAGAGCTAAGGCTTTGACCCATTTCTGCTTCAGACAAGAATGCAGGCAGCCTCGAGTCCCTCATCGCCGCCGGCAGAATGTGCAGCCAGCAGCTCCGGACAGAGGAGCGGGGAGAGCCTGTGATTCCCCGCTGGGATCAGCAGGGCAGGTCCCAGCACAGGGGCAGCGCGGCTTGCCCCGCTCAGCTCTCCCCAGGGAGAGAGCCCCAGGCTGGCTGCCCCTCAGCTCCGCCGGGAAAGCCATTCTCGGCTGTGAATGCCGTCACAATGAACTCCAGCGCTGTCGTCCGGGGATAAATGATGCCGATGGGAGCAGAGGTACTCGTTTGAAGGATCCAGATTGCAAAATAATGACACAGCATTTGCGAGGGGTGGGAGCAGGACGGGTTAATTACTGAAGAGGAAGCACATCACCTTTGGTGTAGGGTCAAACCTCCTCGCTCTGGAAATCTGCTGTTATTACCCCTGCTCTAACGGGTCACTTGGCACCGCCTAGGAGCAATGACGTGTGCAGCTAATGTGATTTAGAAACCTCTGGTTTGGGCGATAAATGGATGCTGGTCCTTCAAGGGGGCAGGGATCGCCTGGCTCACCTCTTTTCCTGCCACAAAGGCATCCGGGATCTCGGGGCAAAAGGCTTCCTTGTGGCTAGGGAAATTCAGGTGGGATGAGTGGTTGAGTAGCGTAGCTGCAGGGCTGGAGGACACCAGCCAAAACCACCACTGCCGTCAGTGGGGCAGACCGGGATGATGGGAAATCCAGAGGGACTTGGAGAAAGTGTGACCTCCTCCTGTGGCTGCACACTGCCAGGAACAGTCATGGAAAATGATGGTGACATCTTGCAAGGGACCGGTCTCCTTCACATCTGCAGTGGTGTCGGGGTGGGTGGGGAATGGCAGCCCCTCTTCCCCAGCGTGCTGTGCAGAGCTTTCTGTCTCACTGTCCCCTTGCCAGACCCCAACCAGCTTTAGGCTGTCCCCAGGGGGAGCAAAGTCACCTCCCAGAGATATCCATATGTCTCTTCTGGAAATGTGGGTTGATTCCCAGGCAAAAAGGAACGTGGGGTGCAGCAAGCCCCATCCAGCCTCCACGGTGTATCATCATGAACGTCCTCCTGGTGTGTATCCTAATCTCTGGCTGCCAGAAGTGATGTCACAAGTGTGATCATGAGGAGGGACTGGGGCTGCAGCAGCTCTTTTTCACCTCTCGGGCTGCGAGTCAGTGACCTGCTGTATCCCAAAGGCAGCTCCTGTCTTACCAGGAACAGAGGGACTATGCTCCACTCCTGGACAGGGATGCAGGGCAAGGTCTTCCCACAAACTCGGGGCCCAGCTGCCACTGCCAAGGTACATGTCCCTGCGTTTGCAGCTCTCAGTTCTTGAAAACTTGGGGAAACCTGACCATTTTGGTCCTCCAAAGGGTGCTGGAAAACCCCAGCCTCAGTGTGGGGGTTGAGTTGTTTGGAAAATTCAGGCTTTGTGCTGAAGATGCAAACATGTTAGTTCCCCTCCATTGCCCATGTCTCTGTGTAGGCTGCAGAAATAAAGCAAGTGTTGAACATGCAGACATTTAACCCTTTCAGGATTCCGGTTTATTCACAGCATTAACTAACATAAAGAATCATTCGGTGCATTTTGACAGCTACTGTTTTAAAGTTCTTATCATAGTTATTTTTTCTTTTATCGCAGTTTTTGTATTGTGTGGTGAAGATTCGTCTCTATCCTTCCCTAGTTTATCTATAATTCAGGACGTTTTTACACTTAGGTTATAATTGACTTTTCCATGCTGCAGCAACTCAAACAATAACCATTAATATTCAGCAGTCTATAGTGATAAAGATTTCCATTTACTTTCTTTTACTTAACTGTGTGAATATACGACATCCTATCTCACACGGGTAATATTGAATTCATTCATATTTACTCTCCATTTTCCTGTATAACAATATTGAAAGAGTGAGCACTGCGGTTTTGGGGACATCTGACTCCCGCTCTCAGCTGGCCAGCCCTGCTCCCACAGAGGGGAGCCGACACCTGCAGGTCCTGCTGAGGCTGTGATGCTGCCTGGCCATCACCCCTCAGGTCTTCCCAAGGCTGAGGAAGAAGGTGGAGCAGAGCACAAAGCACAGAACCTCAGCCTTTCTCCCTTCAGGAGCAGGACCCAGGTCCTGCTGCTGATGAGGACGTTGCATTTGCACCCAAGAAGTAGGTGCCTCACAAACCCAAAATGGTGTTAGAGGGCTGCAAGATGAAAATGAGGATAACGCCTCAGTACCCTGCCCCAGGTATCCCTCATGGTGTGGGGCAATGCCAGAGGGATGGGTGTGCAGGGTGGGTTGATGGTGGAAGGAGACAGGAGCTGGGCTGGGAGGGCAGAACAGTTTGTTCTTTAAGGGGATTATGCTGCAACACAGAACCAGGAGTCCCCTGCCCTGGGGGTTACAGTGTGACCTTACACAAGACTGGTGAGGGAGTCTGAGGACACACCAGGCTGATCTCCCATCCCTTTTTCTGCTGTAAAACGCACAGTGCTAAATTTGGCGGGGAGGCTGTGAACACCAGCACTGCAGCCAAGGCTCTGACCCACCACTGTCACCACCAGCGATAGCAGAAGTGTCCTGGCTCTGCCTCGGGGACTTTATTCTGCTGCACAGCCTCCTCCTGTGGTGCAAAGACACCCCGTGTCTGGGTGCTGCTGGGACCAGTGCCAGGCTGGAGAAGCAGCCGGGAGGGGAACCAGTAGGAAACCCCAAACACCCACTGGTGCTGGGCAGTGGCAGATGAGCTGGCTCTCAGCAGAGAGGTTGGGGTGGTGGGAGGGTGAGCTGTCTCTTGCTGCTGGGGATTGGGGATGGAGCCGTGTGCTTTTCCTTTCTCTTGCCCCTCGAAGGCTGCATGCCTTCCCCCCAGCTGTGTGGGGCCCTGTGTGGCACCTTGTAGGGGCTGGCACGACCCCTCTGCCCAGGCCCCTGGCACACAGCTGGCACTGCCAGCATGGGAAGCACTGTGTGGGGAGATGCCCTCTCCTCCATTCATCTCTCTGATGGAAGGTGGAGCAGGAACAGCAAAGCCAGCAGCAGGCAAGGTATTAACTGCAGCTGTGTCGAGCTGTTGTGACTGAGCTCTTCCTTGTAATTATGAAAAATGTCCTGCACAGGGGAGAAGTGGCAGAGCTGCTCCCCCCTGCTTGGAGAGAATGACTTTCCCAGGCAGCTTTCTTCCAAAAACGAGGGGCTCTTCTTGCTCTCCGCCCCAGCCACCCACGGAGCGGGGCTGTTCCCACCGGTGCTGTTGGTGAGCTGTTCCTGTGCTTCACGGCTGGTTAAGGGCTAGTGGGGTTAAAGGCATAGTCCATTAATCTCGGCCGCGCCGAGGTCACAGCCGAGGGACACACATGCGGCTGCTGATTTATGGGCAGCCTGGGCCCGTGCCCCTTCTTGGGGCTGCTGCCAGAGCTGCCCAGCACGGTGGGCACTTGCCAAGCCTGGCAGGAGGGACAGAGGGCCAGTGAGCTGTTCTGGCTGTGGCCAGTGCTGCTTCCACCCCGGCTCAGCCCTGGGAATAGCTCGCCTCGCAGAGCAGCCTCAGGAGCAGCGCTCCCCGTGACGAAGCTCACACCCCAGCCACCTCCACTGCCCTCCCTGCCTCAGTTTCCCCATCATTAGAAGAGTCACAGCCTCTCCGGCCTCGCAGGACCCAGTGCCCATCGTACCCTGTGCATTGCCCACCCAGTGTGAGGGAGGGCTCTGTGCTACCAGGGCAGCTGTCCCCAGTGTGCAGCAGGTGGGATGGGGACAGGCAGCACTCCGGGGACACCGCAGCCACTGGGAGCTGGGGGCTGCCCCTGCGGCACGTGCGGAGATGGGATTCCCTCTTCTTTCATGTTCCTCTTGGCCTCTGATCAGAAGTGCACGCTATCTGCCTGCTATTAGCCTGCCTGCTGCTCTCTGCCCCAGGAGCAATCACAGGGTGAATGAATAAACACAACAGCATTTAGTGAGATCTGAAAGGAGATGTGATGATAATTTCTTCCCTGCAAATTGTAGGCGCTCATGTTTTCAGCGTGCTGAAGGCAATTAGAGCAGAGCGGAGCTGGCAAGACCAGGGACAACGCTGGAGAAGCTGCGACTATGGAGCCGTAATAACAATTTAGATTCTATTTAGATACAAGTGGCTACAAGTCGCGTCTCAATATTGAATCAATTGACACAGACAAATGATTTAATATGGAGGTTTTTGCCGGAGAGGATGGAGAGGGACCAGCCTTTTAGAGGCACCCAGGTGGGATGGGCACCAGGGACAGATCCAGAGCTTCTGGCAGCATAGAGGGGAGACAGAAAGGGGTGATCCTGCGGGGAACAAATGCCGTTCCTCGCAGCTTTTGGCACTCTGGGCTGGCTTATGCTCGGCATCGATTGAGGAGGTATTTTTAGAGGCAGTCTGGTATTTGTTAACCTTCTTGTGCAGAGTGGAACTCACTTCTCGAAAGCATGTGTGTGCGCACGCGTGCGGGAGGCAGGAGAGATCCCGCCAGAGATAAAACCTGAGTAGCCAGCCCCAGCCAAAGGCCGGGCACAGCTGTACAAATATGAGGTGCCCCCCCTCACCCCCCACCTCCTCACAGTCAGTGGGGCTGGTGACACTGGAGAATGCTTTGCTGTCATTAGTTAATTGAGCTGCCGATGTTAAGAAAAGGTTATGTATTTCTCCTGGTAGTTTTTCTTTGTAAAACTCTGACAGGGATCTCTTGCAATAGCAGTGGTAAATGTCCCAGCTGGGGAGTCCGAGCAAATCTTCCCTATGGTGCAGATTTTTTTCTCTTCTTTCCCTTCTTTTCATATTTTCCCTTCCATACGGAGGTTGCTGTGTGGAGGAGCAGAGAACCCCAAGCCACCCCGTGTGCCTGCCTCCTGTAAGTGATACCCCTCACTGCCGCCCCATGCAGAGTCTCCCCGCCAGCCTGGGGACCACCGGCAGCGTGGGCCCTCCACCCCCTTACCTGCTCCAGGGAACAACCCGGGGATCCATGCACACTGTTGTCCCCTCGCAGCCAGGCACAGAGTACTCGAGGGGGAAAGGGAATTGGATCCCGTCTCTGGTGCTGGAAGCACTGCAGAAGCGTTGCAGTTTGCTCCTGTGGAATCTGAGAGGCTTCACCAGATTGGACCCATGTGCGTGGTGCTGTCAGAGGGGTCCCCGAGCATCCGTGGCTTGCCTGATGCCATGAAACTCATTTCCCTGCAAGCATTTTTAATGCACACATCTTGAGACCAAGTGCCAGAGACCTGGGAGACAGTCTCCTTCCTCTGCCTTGGCTCCGAGTTGTCCTGCTGGGAGGTTTTCCCAGACGGGGTGGGTCTCACGCGGGATGGCTGGGAGCAGTGAGGCAGGCTGCTCTGCAGGTCGGGTATGGGAGGCAAACGGGAGCCTGTGTTTGCTGCTGCCGCCTCCAGCGCCTCGCTCAGGGCAGAGCAGAGCCCCTTGTGTTGCTGCCGCAGCAGGAGGGGCTGTAAGCTGCCTGTAGGTGCGAGGGTGCCTTTGCTGGGACCACAGTGAAGGTGCAATCCGTGCTCAACGATCACTCGAGCCCCTGGGTGCCTGTGAAGCACCGCCCAGGTGCTCAGCTCTTCCTGGGGACAGCAGGACCTGCTTTGGTGGTGATTCACCTTCCAGCTGCCGTCCCGGAGCAGCTCTCAGGCGTTCACATGCACAAAAAACAGAGGGCTGTCATTATCCACCCCCGGAGCACGGCGGCGGAGGAGCAGGCTGGGCGAGCTCCCGGCTGGGACGGCTTCAGCCGCGGTGAGAGCAGCTCCAGCCGGGAAGTGCGGCGTGGCCCCGAGGCCGCCTGCCCTGGCCGTCCCCACCGCTCGCAGCAGGAGCAGCCGCCCCATCCCGCCAGGACCCGCCGCTCCTCAGGGAGGGGATGCTCCCACTGGGACCAGACCAAGCGCATGGCAAGGCGGTGTGGAAGCCCTGAGTAAACAGGATTTCACCCCCGCTTCTCCCGTGGGGACCTTACACCAGCGCAGCACATCTTGCTACAGCTTTTGCTCAAACAGCTGCCTTCCACCTCCTTCAGGTTTCCACTGCGTCTGCCTAAGCCTCAGTGCTTTTATTCCCCAAAACATCTCCATTCAGTACTCTCAGTTCCTGAACCAGGTGGTGACTTGGCAATGGATCTGCCAGTGAGACAGACCTGCACCTGCCTAACAGCTGGCAGTGCCCACCCCTGGCAAGCTCAGCACAACCTGCCCCTGTCCTTGCAGCCTCCCTGGCCAAGCAGCAGAGCCTGCTGCCACGGAGCCTTGCAAAATACTTGCTGTAAACCCAGTACTGAGGTGGAGGGAAACCCGTAAGAAGTGTCCAGGTGAAACACGGGGGTGATGCAGTGCTGTGCTCCCGCACAGCGCCTGGCATCGTGTCTCACAGGATGAAATGTGACCCAGGCAGTCGTCGGGTCAGCACTGCCGGGGTCAGAGCCCGGCCCAGCGGTGGCTGTGTCCGTGGAGGAGGTCACTGACCCCAGCTTCCCACTACTGCCTGTGGTGAAGAGGTCACCATGGCCCCCACCGCCAGCACAGTGGTCGCTGGCTGATCCTTAATTAATCCCAGGCAAAATTAATCAGTTGACATCCGACTGCTGAAGAGTGGATGGCAACCGCTCTGGGGCTGTGCCTCCTCTGAGCAGTAGCACTGAACCCATCTGAATGCCTCTGGCCCCAGTTCTGGGGGTACAATCAAGATTTCCTAGAATTGTGTCTGATGCTCTTCGTTCCCAATAGAAAGACACTCTCCCACTGCTGCAAAACAATCAGTCCTGGGACCACAGCAGCAGCTATTGCAGTGACAGTACTGTGTTCCCCTCATCACAGGGATGACCATGCCTTCCCATTCCCCACTACCTCACTCCTTCCTCCTGGCCCAAGTCTTTAATCCTTCCCCCACAGGCTCTGCCAGTTTGGATTTCTAATCACGGTCAGTGCATGCTGGAATTAATGATCTGATCCAATCGACATCCAGGAATCCGTAACGAGACTCTGCTTTAGATTAATCAGTCATTAGGCCAAAATGCCAACACAATGCCTGAAAACTATTTGTCTTTCCTGCTGCGCTTTCTTTTTATTTCTTTCATTTTAAATTACTCCAAAGGGCTCAGCTCTTCCCCTTTTCCTTTTCAGGAGAGGGAGCAGTTTCCCTGTCGCAAGTGCCAGCCCCAGGTCCTGACCCTCTCCTGTCCCTTACATACAGTCTTGGATGCCCTGGCTCTGCTTCTCTGCAGATTAGCTAATTTGGCACATAAGAAGAGGAAAGTCAATCCTGACCTTAAATGCAACGACCAGGGGTTGTTTTGGAAGCAGGCACACACCTGGCTGGCCCAAGAGCTGCCAGAGGGTGCCAAGGCTCCTGCTCCAGCCCTCGGCCGTGCTTTGGCAATCTCCAAGCGTGGGGGATGCTGCACAGCCGTGGGGTCTGTGGGGGTCCCTCCCGCAGAGGTGATGGCAGTGCCGGCTGGGCTGGGGTGTGGGGCACACGTGGTGGGTGCTGCTTCGGAGGCAAGAGGGAGAGCAGCAGGGGTCCAGCTTTGGTGACCTCATTCCTGCAAAGGATATTGGAAAGCAGTAACAAGATCAGAAACAGGCTGAGATACGTGGCAGGGCTGAGCCGCGAGACCTGCTTACCGTGAGAAATTTAAGGATCCCAATCAGTTGATCAAAGGAGAGGAGACCTGAGCTGCACCAGGGGAAGATATCTGATAGCAGAGGCTTCTCCAGCTTAGCAGGTAAAGCAGGATGCCGCAGCTGGAGGTTTCAAAGGAGGAAAAAAAAATTGAATTCAGGCACAAATATTTATTTGGGAGAGGAATTATCTGCTGCAGCAAGGGAATGCTGCGGGTCGTTCAGGTATGGGGTCCTTAAATGTGTGGATGTCGCTCAAATGCTGAGGTCTAATTTCCTCCACACACTGAAGGAACTGATGGGGAGTTTCCTCTGCCACGTGCAATGCAGTGCTAATGCCTGTGGCCTCTGCTGGCTCTGAGACATGAATAAAACAAAAGCAGTTCCCAGCTCCTTCACGAGCACCTCTTTGGAATTGGAGGGGGTAGGAGCAGGGTTTGCAGTTCGTTTTCATGGCTCAGCCTCATTTTATCCCCATCCCAGCACCCTCCTGCCAGAGAGCTGGGTAAATCTGTTAAGTACCAGGGTTAGGCTTTATCCCACTTGAGTAACTTCTGAAACATGACATTTTTAGCCAGACCTGCCCCTTTCCCTGGGGAGCTGCAAATGAACCTCACTTAACTTATGGGGAATAGCTGCTGATCTGCCAAATGTTACCAGGAGCGCTGTGGTGGGCTGGGAGGGTGCGGGGGTCACACCAGGGAGAAAGCCTGGCTGTGCCCAGCATCCCGGGAGAGTGGCAGGAAAGCAGAGGGAATGCACAGCCTGTTCTGGACCCCTGTCACCAGCTTAATTGCCTGACACTGAGCATGGCTTAGCACTGCATCTCCTCAGCTGCTTTAAAAGCAGAGTTTTCTGGTGTGTGAGACCTAAGCATCCTTCAGGAGCACAGCCGCAGGCAGGGATGTGGGTGGACGCTCTCTCCCCGGGAGCCCTGGTGTGTCCCGGGGTGTTCCATGTTCAGCACCACGGTGAGGCATTGCCAGGACAGAGCCTTTGCCCCAGACCTGGCAGCTGAAGGTGTCAGAGATGCCCTCGAGGGCAGCACTGTGCAGCACGGCCATGGGCTGGACCCCTCCGGAGGCAGCAGATCTCCCGTGGCCACTCGTAATGACGTGGGGCGGGGAGAAGGGGCTGTAACAGGAATAAACAGCATTCCCCGTGCAAGGCCCATCTCCCACTCCATACTTGCTCCATGGAATACCCCCTCCCATCACCCCTGGGAGCCAGCCATGCTGCAGAGAGCTGCCCCAGAGCTGCCCTGCGCCCCTCAGTCAGGAAAGCCCTCCTTTGCAGCATCAGCCCTGGCTCCCAGCCTGTATTTCCAGCCTCCGCACTGAAGGCTGGGAGCAGGGGATGCCCCACTGCGTTGGTCACCCTGGGGGCCAGCCCCTTCCCTCCGGCTGCTCCGAGGGGGACGAGGGAACGAAAGGTGCCTGGAGCTTATTCAGTCTTCTCACTGGAGGAGGGGAGTTTATTGGAAAACACCTGGAATCTATTAGGCCTGGAATATGGAGTCAAGGTTTTGCCGCCTGCAGGCAGCCCAAGTATAAATAGCGGCAAAGGGTTTGTTTTGACTACTTTAAATTGTGCAGGTTTTGTGCCCTGAGAATTGGGAGTTTGAAGCTGCTCCTAACGTAATAATCCGCCCGCTTCCCCCTCCTACCCCAGTGGCCAGGAATCTGCACCTTGTTCTCTTCTCCTTCTCATTCCTCTCTTTGTTTGACTATTTTCCCTATTTCCCATCTGTTTATCACAAACCTCCCTCTTCCTGGAGCCTTCGTGAGTCTCCAAGGAGGGGAGAGTTGGAAATGTTGTTGCACGCAGGGAGGTGGAGGGGAAAGTTTGGAGCTTTACAATGAAAACCAGAGATGGTGGGGGGGGAAGGAAACAAAACCAAGTGCCAAAGCACTGGGACAGACCCTCTGTGTGACAGGGTGACCCACCAGTGATGGGGGACAGGTTTCCCCCCGGGTGATGACGTGAGCATTGCCACTGCATCTTGGCTGGGAACAGAGCAGGAGGGTTTGGTGAGGGGCTGCTGCTGCACCACAGCCAACATCCTCTCCCATTCCCAGGGCTGCAGCAGCATTGTTCCTGCTAATGCCATAGTAATAGAGTGGTATGAGGCTCCTAATGGAAATGCTACATCACTGCCAGCACGGAGTCCTCAGTCCCAGTGCTAATGATTATTGCTACTGTCTCGTGCCGATGCCACCACACTGATGTGTCTGGCAGTTCCAGGCAGAGACTGATGCAGCCTCCACTCGAAGGAGTTGCTGTTCCAAATTAGACCATATATCTGTGAGGAAAAGGAGGAGGGAATCTCTGAGGGCCGCAGGCTTACGGAGGAGAGGATGGCTGTCATCATCGCTACTGCATGGAGCAAAGGGCTTGGCCACTGAGGTTCCCCAGCCTGCTCCAGCCTTCCCCTGGCACAACGGCCCCTCAGCAACACCGTGCTCCCTGCCCAAAGTCAGCCTTCACGTCCTGCTCCTGGCGTGGTGCCTGGCTGAATTGCTCTCAAAATGTTTTGGCATCACCTGGTGCAAACAGAGCAGCACAAGAGACAGCACATGAGGGCATTTTCACGGCGTCACCCATCCAGTGTGACAGCACCGTGAGTGGAGCCTCTTCTGAGCACACCATGGTGGGACTCACGAGACCCTGGTGCTGAACCTCGGCCCCTGACCTCCGAGGAGAAGCGCCCTGAGGGCTGGGGGCTGCCGCACACGACGGGTAGCAGCTCTTCCCCTGGCTTCAGAGCCATCTGTGCTGTAGACCTGAAAGTCAAACCCTGCTGACAAGCCATCTGGGGTGTCCAAACGACTGCACATGGTGCAATTTATTTTCCTACTTTTCCTTTTAATCATTGGTTTATTTCATTCATCTGGTGAGAAAACAGCCTTGAAAACCAAGGGTTTATGTCCAGGAAAGAGCTTACAGTGGCCAGGGTGACTGGGTGCACCATAAGCACAGGTGTTGGCTTCTCAGCACCTCGTCACACGTGGCCAATGGCTGAAATCATGCCTGGGGGTTTGGGGGTCCTGGAGCCCCAGCTGGGAGCCCAGTGTGGGGACTGGGGTCAGGCTGCCTGCAGACAATAACAAAATGCTAATCCACAGGAATAACAGTGGCCACAAACCACCCAGAAGCATCGTGGTGCTGTGCACGCCTGTGCAGGGGGACAGGGAGCACCACCAGATCGACCAGTGTTGCCGTGGAGATGGAAATTGGGGACTGTCACTTCAAAACATCCCGCCACGAGGCTTGGGCTTGCTGGGGGATTTTCCCAGGCATGGTTTACCCCGTGCACACATTTCTGCTCTTCATGCTCTTTGTCCTAATCTCATTTAAGAAACAGATTTGGAAGCATGAGGTTGGATGTGAGCTGGGAGCTGGAAGATGCTCACGTTCCCGCTCGGTCTGTGAGCAGCCGTGCCCATCACTGGGGACACGACTGTGCCCCGGGCACAGCGTGTCCTGCTGCTGGGGTTTTCCCAGCTGGTGTTTGCCTGCAGCCATCCCATGGGTTGGCCTTGGGGTATCGGCACAGGGCTTCAGTGGCAGGCAAGGCTCAACAGCATCCTTCCCTGAGGCGCTGTGATCAAGGACAACGCTGTATCTTAGTGCCGGGAATGCCCATGGAGCCCAGACATACTGAAGCCACAGGCTATCCCTTCCACACTGCCAGAACTCTGGCTTCACTCTACATCTTCCCGAGCTGGCAGTGCTTCCCAGCATCCCAGCCCCTCGCACGGACCCTCATGGCCTGCGCCGATGGTTGCAGTGTGGGATGGCAGCTTCCCTCACCCCTCTGTGCTGCCCAGCACCCGGCATCGCTCCACCACCCCCCCATGTGCACCCCAGGGTGCCCTAGAGCAGCGGAGCTTCCTGCACAGGACAGCTCTGCCGGTCACTCCCTTATCTCTGGAGCAGCCTCTGCCACTCACACCCGGGCTGAGCATCACGAGGCAGCCCCGCTGTGACCGGGCCATGGCGGGGAGGGGACACTGCAGGCTGGGGTCCTGCACCCACCGTGACTGCGCACATGCTCAATCTTGTCTCCTTTCTCATGGAATTAGCGTGACACAATTAAAGCATCTCGTTAGACGGCATTATTTACTCCAAAGGAAGCGTGGGGCCGGCCGCGGGGAGCTGGCAGCTCGGCGTTTCGCACATCATTATGTTCCCCTCACAGCTTTGAAGTCGGAGAGCCGAGGCAGCTCCGATTCCCTCGGCGGACTCCCGCGCGCCTGGGCGGAGGCGGTGGCAGGAGGGCCCCGGGGAAGTCGTGTGGCACCCCCGAGTTTCTTCTTGTCCTGGGTCCTCATCCTGCGAGCCTCTCCTGAAGCCATCACCACGCGGTTTGGCACCCCAGCGGGGCGGCTTTTGACCACTCCCCAGGGCTGCAGGGATGGAGGCATCTTCACCCACTCCTCCAACATGTCCCTTTTCCAGGCACCCGGATAGCCCCCCTGACACGCCACCGGCTCGTGCAGAAGGTAAACAAGCCTCCAAAAGTTCTGATGCCTCCCTGTGCTTCATCCCTGGGAGCCCTGGTGTGCTCTCCCCAGAGTGGCGGGCTGGGATGGGTGCACAGGCAGACCAGGACTCCTTTGATGCCGCGGGTTTATTTACAAATGACGTGCGATATCCTGTTCCTCCTGGTGCAGTGGGAATTGAGCAGCGGATGCTGAAGGTTCGCTCAGCCTGCCAGGCCTCCCCAGGCAGCACTGAACCCAAATGCTCCTTCACCTTTCCTTCTTTTCAGGACTTATTCCACCCCTTTTTCGATCTTCCTTTGCCTTTGCTGCTTCTCCTTTTCTTTTTTCAGTGTGACTTACTGCTCTGTGCCGGCAGCATGAATCCTTTTATCCCTCCGTGCCCACGCAGCGGGGCTGGAGGAAGCTGCCTGGGCAGATGGGTCATCTTCAAGGTTAAGCAGCATCTCGGCATCGCTCCCGGGCACCGCTTCCCTCCATCCTCGCTCTAAGGCTGGACGATCTGCCAGCGTGGCTGGCTCTGTCCCGACTGCAGGGATTTCACCCATCTTCTCTTTTAATAGGACTAGGGGAAAAAACAAACCGAACTGAAACAAAATGTTATTTTCACACCTCTTTAACCAGCCGGCTCATCCTCTCTGCGAGGCACTGGCTGCGGGTTGCCTTCCCCGCGGCATTCCCGCCTGGCGTGGGTCCCAGCCAGGGCTGGGCTCCCCCGCGCACGCGGTGACCGGCGGAGCTGCCAGCGGCCGGCGGGAGGCTCAGAGCAAGGAGGCAGCAGCACACCACGGGAACAGAGCATTGCAGGGCGGACACCTCTGTCCTGGGGTGCCCCGAGGGTCCCACCCCTCCACAGGGACCCTCAGCAGGTTCCTTGGAGCGGCTCCAGCGCCGGCGGACCCTTGGGGGTTTCCACCAGCCACCGCGCCTGAGCCGCCGCTGCCAAACCTTTGGGGGAGAGGAGCCAAGTCAGGCAGTCGGGAGATAAATCTGAGATCTCTGGCTGCACTGGGACTTTGCTCAGGATTAATTGGAGGCAGCGGTTCTCCTCCTGCTCCTCTCCCCCCCAACAGGGCCGGGGCAGCCGAGCTGGCAGCCCGGGCTGGCCCAGCTCCTCGCGGGAAGCTGCTGACATGTTTTCAGCATGAGGAAGGTGCCTGTGTGTTTGAGCTCAGGCGCAATCACTTGTGGAGGTGGGAGGAGGCGAGGGACGTGCTAAACTATGAATGAGAGCAGATCGGAGACGTTCCCTGCAACCCTGACAGACTCTCTCCCTGAAATATTTAGAGGTGCTTGCAAGATGTTGGTAGATCTGGCTGCTCAAGGGATTGTGGTTTTTTCCTGAACAAAAGCCTGGCGTCCACGTGAAGTTAAAGCTAATCTAAACAATAGGGGAAAATAAACATCAGGATGTAAAAGACGGACAGCAGCCTCGGCAATAAAAAAGCTGGAGTGGAAAAGGAGAGTGGGAATTGCCAGCGGCTGGTTTATTAGCCACACCGCACCAAAAACATCTGACGCATGATACAAGATGCAAAACACAGCCTTAGTGCAGCAGGATAAGGCACGGGGAGATGTCAGTGCTTGTCATCCCAGAGCACTGCAACCCCGCTCCGCGCAGCCTGAATTAATCACTCTGCCAGGAGCAGCCTTGCTTTGACCTCCGCCCTCCCCTCTGCCCTCCCCAGCAGCCGAGAATCTGGGAGTTAAACACGATTTAAGCTCTACCTCTTCCCAAACGCAAAGCCTGGGCTAACTGCAGCCATCCTGAGCCGCTGGCAATCCCCCCTGCAAATGCCGACCAAAGGCTTCAGTGCCGAGGGTGCCAGCAACACATCCAGCAGCGGTCACAGCCCGTGGCCGCCCAGCATCCTCCTCTGGCGTGTTATGGCGAGGATGTAATTTCTAAAATAACACGTTACTCTTGCTTAATTATCCCACTTTATAGAAGTCACTTCCGGCGCCAAGCTCGAGTTATGAGATGCATTTCTGAGCCGTTGTCTGGGTGCCAGGAAAGAAGAAAAAGAGAGAGTCAGAGTTATGATTGTTATTGGAGTGTTTTATTTTGGTTTTTAGATGTCTGGATTTCTGTTATAAAATGTATGAACTGCAAAGGAACTGAAATCTTTATGCTCACAATATTAGTTTCTCATTTCTAGACCGAAATGCTTATGGCTCTTCTTAATTCTCTTGGAAATATTCTGTGTGTTTATTTTTTTCCCCTCAATATGTTTATGTAACTTCCTCTGGAAGCTCAATTTTTAGTTAATTAACTTTTTTGTCCAGAAATTCCTTAGCTTGGTTTCTTTATTAATAAACCTGGCATTTCCAGTTAAGACCATAGGTACTCCTCTGCTGAGTTCCCTTGGTTTCCACCAGCTCAAATAGATTCCTTGAAGGGTTTTTTTGGCTTTCTTCTGAGCAGACCCAACCCAGACAGAACTTCAAAGATGCTCAGGCAGCCACAGGAGGTGCAAGTCCTCCATGGTCCGCTGTGATTGGAGTCAGCAAAGCCACGGGGCCAGCAGGCAGGAAGAGCGGGTGCCATTCCGTGGTGATGATTCTGGCAGCACCAAAACCTGCTCAGACAGGAATATGGGGGTCAGAGGATGCTGGGCACAGATCCGGCAGTCTGAGGTCTGCCCCACGTTCATCTCTGTGGATGCAGCATGAGGCAGAGGGGGAAAAGGGGTGCCTGGAAAATGCAGCTTGCCCCAGGTCCTCCTCCCGAATGGCGTCGCTGAATCAGCCAGGCTCTCTCCACCTCCTTCTACTTTGCACGTCCCTGTAAGTGTCTAACACCTTTTCACTGTAATGTCATCTGAAGATTTAATTAAGGTGCTGTTTGTTCCCTCTCCCAGATAATTAATTGAAGGTGTTAGATAAAACCAGGCCTAACACCAATCCTTGCTGGGTCTGAACAGCACCTTCCAGCTCAAGATATTATTGTTCCCTTTTGTTTCAGATCCTTCTGCTTGTTCTCAGCCCTGTGAAAAGGCTTATATCCAAACCAATTTGAATTAATTTTTCAAGCAAGATACCACAAGACCGAGATACTATTAAAGGCTTTGCTAGAAATCAGGGTTCATTAGAACACACCCGGCTCCCAGTCCCTCCCCTGCACATTCTGCCCTTCAATAAAAAGACAAAAGACAAAAAGAGTTTTACCTGCCAGGGCTTTGGTGTTTAAGCCAAAGGACGTGCGTGGCTGTAGGGAAACTGATCCCTCACATGCCACAGCAATGAGAAGGCTTTTGGTGGTGACCTTGCATGTCCTCAGCAGTGCTGAGCCTGGCACAGCCCAGGGCTGGTCCTGGCACTGGGGGCTCCCTGGTGTGATGTGGGGATTTGGGATGTGGGGATGCTGACGTTGCCTTGGGCAGTAAAAACCCAGCTTCCATGCTGTGGTGCCCCGTTCCCATCACCCACGGCTGCAGTCAAGGCTGGGACCCAAATTTTGACACATTTCAACTTTGTTGAGCAAACTGCACAGGCTCCTCCAACGTGACACGGACATCACACGTAATCACCAGCAGTCCCCTGGTCACAAAGGCCCCTGCATTTCTCCTTTCCTTTCACCAGCTAGTCCCAGGGATCAGGGCCAACCAAACCTGACCAGCTGCTGCAGCAGTGCTGGGCTCTGGGAGCAGGTCTGTGACGGCAGGCAGTGCTCTGTGCATGGCCGAGAGATTTCTCCTTGGAGATGTGAGGAGAGCCCAGTGCAGCCACCCCACTGAGCACTTCCCTCGGCTCAGCACCATTCCCTTTCTCTTCAAGTCAACGTCTCTCTCCCACACTGGAAAGGACCCTTAAAAATGATCAAAGGAGCCAGAAAGCCTTTGCAATTTCTCCTTTAAATGGAATTTTATAAAGCAAGAAGAATCCCACACTTGTTATTTAAAAAGAGGGCTCTATGAGCAACAGAGATTTTGTAATGAGTCGATTTGAGCGTGTTCTTGCTGACCGCCTGGGTGCCTTTACCCTCATCTCAGTGTGAGATTTTTAATGCAATTAGTAGAAAGTGTTCAACAGAAAATGTACTCGCAGCACAGGGCCCCCCGGTTTGCTGCACCACCTGCACCTTGCAGCCCACACGGGAAGATGGATGGTGTCTGAAAGGGTTCTGTCCCTGTTTCTTGCCTCTCCCCACCAAGATGAGGTTCACAGCATCAGCACAGTGCTGGGCTGTGCTGCTCCAGCACCTGCAAAGAGTGGCAGCAGGCAGGGCAGAGTGGGGCTGGGAGAGGGTGCCTGGTCTGTCCTGATAACCGGGAGGGAGCAGCTTGGAAGACCCGTGGCTGGGGTTACTTTCAATTCAAACACCTGGCAGAGCTGACAGGAAAATTACAAAAATCCCTATTTTTCGTGCTGGTGTATTCCAGCCATGCTCACAGCCTGCCTCTGCTGTCAGAGAAAATGCAAACCACCCTTCCCAGCTCCCCAAACCACTGCCAGGAGGACCAGGGTATTCTCCCATCCCAGCTTATGTCACTCGCACATTGCATTTAAATGGAACCCTTTCTGTCTCCTTAACAAGAATGGCACCGCTTTGCTTATTGCCTATTAACTTGAGAGGTGAACACAACGGCTGGCAGAATCAGAAACATTTACCATGAAAAAGAAAAGCTGAAATCCCATTTTCTTCCCACAGCTCAGTGGGAAACAGCCTGTCAGGGCCAGGGCTGCGAGTAGCTGCGTTCCTTAGGCACCTCCTCCACAGACAGCACTTCCCAGCCATACTGGAGGCTCCCACTGGAGGCTCCCCAGGAAGGACAAGCACCTCACAGTGCCAAAGCTGAGGGACAAAGGGATAAACTGCTCTGTATCTTCCCAGTTTCCACCCCCAGTGCTCCCTTCTGTCCACTGGTACCCCCATCCGTGCATCCCCCCTCTTCTGAGGACAATGGCACCATGCAGTCAAAGCCGGAGAAGGTCACACGACTGTCCAGGGACAACGACACAGGAGACCTCTGTTCCCTTCCCTCTTCTCCAATCACAGCCCGTTAGTTCTGGGGATTTGGGTTTCCATTAGTGCCTGTTTGGTGGCCTTTCTCCTTTACACTGGCATTTCCACGGCTGCTTAACTTCAGTGCATTTCATTAGCACAGAGGTTTCTGTCGATATTAGAAAGTCACTGTAATCATCAGGGGGATTTGCATGGCTGTTAGCCCAGGAGCTTCACTGTTTGCAAGTATTTTCAGCAGCATTTCTGCAGAAAAAGGTGCCTTTGACATGGACCCTGTTGGCAGAGGCTCCATACCCCTGTGTCCCACTCTGCACTAGTGTGCTGCACTCCCAGCAGAGCAAAGGCAGTGGTGAAGATGTCAGCCCCAGCCAGGAGCTGCACATGCTCACCAGGATGCCCACTCATACTGGGATGTTCTTGCCCCCTAAAATGCTTCTGGGATGCCCATTGGGATGCCCGTGCCCACCAGTGCACCTGTACACACCATGGCAATGATACCCCCATCACCCAGCACTGTTGCCCCTTCCCTGCCTTGGGGCACACAGACAGGACATCGTCCCTCTGATCCATCGCTGTCACCCATCTCCTTCCCCCAGCAACCATTTGTTCCTCATCCCTGCTTCCCCTGGCTGGTATTTTGTGATCTGCAGGGATGGGAGGACAGATGCAGGGTGGTGGGGACACGGCAGGGGCAGGGCAGTGGGACAGTGGAGATGGCCTCCCCTTCCTTTCCGCTTCCCTGCACGCTCTGGGGCCAGCCAGCCTTTGGCGGACAGTGCAGTTCTGTTTTGCATCACTGCTTTGAAAAGCCCTTGGAGAGAGCGGTGATTTATGAGAGGTTTCTTGTACAAGGGGAAATAAACCTCTGACCAGACCCAACTGAAATCCACACTGCTTCATTTTCTGTGGAATCAGGATTTTACCCCTATCTGAGGATTTTGCTTCTTTCCAAGAAAAACAGCCAGTGACTTTCTCATAAACAGCCATGCTCTCTCCCTTTTCAAAAGCCAGGCTGGCTGGGAAGGGCTCCTTTCCCTGCCGGCCTGCATGTCCCGGTCCTCACTCCTCCACACCGGAGCCCTGCGGTTCACAAATCACCGCGTTTCCGACCGGTGCCGAAGCGAGAACATCTGCTGGGAAAGTCAACAGTAATTAATTGGCTTTTAACTGGGAGATAGAGAAGCAGGAGAGAAGCACAGCCCCCTTTAATGAGAATAAAAGGTGTTTAAGTTTAGAGGAGTGCAGAGGCGCCCCGGTTACTTTGTAATGTGATAAGGGGCTGGGAATTTAAACCAGAAATGGAGGGGCTAAGGGGGAGGGGGGCTTGCGGGTGCTCCGGCAAACTAATGGAGCCTGGAAGGGCGATGGTGGCGAAGAGCTGCGGTTCCTGGAGCAAAGGGGTTCAAGGTGGCAGCAAGAGCAGGTCAGCCCCTGCCTTGCCCCCAGCTGTTGCAGGCGGGGTGCTGAGGGTGCGGGGCTCAGGGGCTGCCGGCAGCCAGGTGATGCTAAAGGGCAGTGAGGGCAGGGCTGGGGGAGGGATGCTGGAGGTGGTGGCAGCAGTGTCAGCATCTCCTGTGGGTGACAGAGCCGGCGTGGCTTGTCTGGGTGAGACCAGGCTTGCTGGGACTGTGTGGCTGGGCTGCGGGTGGCTCGGCAGAAACCCCTCGCTGGCTTGGGGAGCTGAGTGTGGGTGCAAGGAATGTGCCTGGAATTTGACTTGGCTGAGCTGGAGAAGAGTTTCTGTGAGCTGCTGGAAGCAGAGACCTCGGCACCCTGGTAAAAATAGCACAGGGAGAGATGGAGGAGAAGGCAGCAAGGGGAAGGAAGGAGAAAGAGGTGATGCTGGGGGCAATGGGGCTTGGGGGTGGAGGTGAAAAAAGCCACGGGGGCCTGGGAGGGAGAGGCAGAAACTTCATCCAGGGATTGCTCTGCTTGCTCTGCATGGGCTGTGGGCAAAACAACAGTGGGAAAAGGGTGCTGAGGCAGTAGCAATTTTGGAGAAAAGGGGGACAGCTACTTGTGGGAGCAAAAAAAATTACCAAAGGCAGCTGCAGGTGGATAATTACAATTATGATATTTAAGTGTTAGTGCAATACACCCTCTGCAAAGGGATGGCACTGAAGCTGTGAGGGACAGGCTAGTGTAGGAAGAAACTCAGTTAATTAGTTAAGCAGAGCTCTTTAGGAAGTGTTTCCTCAATTGCTTTTTTCACCCCTTTATTTCCGTAACTACCAAATGGTTTGTTGCTCATCCTTATGGTGAAATCTTCCCTGAGCCTGCCAAGAGAGGCTGCTCTGTGTGGAGCAAAGAGAGGAAAACCAAAGAGTTCTGCTGTGGATAGGAACATTAATGCAAAAGATTTTTAATTTCTTTGAAAAGCCTGGTGGCTTTTTTTCTTTTTTTTCTCATACTGAATCTTGGAAAGTCCTGTGCATTTAAATCACCTCACCATCATCCCATCTCCCTTTTCCTGCTGGGGTCTGTCCCAGTGTGCCCCCTGAGATGTCTCTGGACAGGAGGGGTGTGAGCTCTTGGCACCCCAAAGCAGCCCCAAGCCCCCAGCACTGCTGGCACTCAGGGCTGCAGCAGCCCTGCCAGGGAAGCAGAGGGAGAGCATTACCCAGCTTCGCACAGGGGAAATGATATAATTGGAGCTGTTTGGATTTAGAAATTAAAATAATTTGAGTTTGCTCGGAAAGGTTCATGCAACGTCAGCTTCCATCAGGCGGATGAGAAGCAGAGGTGCCCCAGGAGTGAGCACTCTGACAGCTCTCCCAAATAACACCCGTTCTGCTGGGACTCCTTTGATTTGCCCTGCCCTGTTCGGGGTGATGGCAGGAGGGAGTTTCCTCCCACGCTGGGGAAATTTTTGTGCCTTTTCCCAGAGTGGAGATGTCATCTCTCCTGTGTGCCCATTTAGCCCTGGCCATGCCACAGGGGAGAGCCGCCATCCCAGCGCCCTAGAGGCAAGGGAGTATCTTTCTCCCGGCCCCCAGAACAACTCTTTGTGCCCCAAAACCTCCAGGCAAGGCAGCAATCAGTGTCCTCCTTGTGCTGCAAAAGCCTGCCATGCCACTGATGATTTTGAGGGACCCCGACAACTTTCAGAGTGCTGAGAGTGCAGGACAGATGCATTGAGAAATCCCACCTAATCTGCTGTTTCCAGCCTCCTCCTGCTCCAGGGCTATCTCCCAGCTCTTCCCCACCACCTACGTTGAGGACACCTTCTCCCTGAGGTCCCTGCATCCTTCCAGGCTCATGACTCGCCCGGTTCCACCTGTGCTTCAAACCTTCCCAGTTCCTGTTGTGTTATTGCTGTTCGCAGCATGACCTAATTAAGCATCATCTGCAAATGCAATTGCTTAGCCATTTATCTTCTCCATCGTTAATGTTCATCCCAAACAAGACCAAACCTAGTGCTGGTTCCTCCACCGACCGCTGTGCCGTGTGGGCTCCTAAGCCGGCCTTGCTTTGTAACCAGTTAATTCCTCCTGGAATTGTCTGCGAGACACAGGATGAAATGCTGTGTGTCCTGCCAGGCTTTATCCACCAGTCCCTGCCTCCAGAGAGGGTGCAAAGCCCTGTAAAATACCAACCGGCTTTGACTGCCCTAGTTTGTCCTTTAATAAATTCATCCTTGGCATTGCTCGTGGCTTTGCTCTCCTTCGGGAGCATCAAATGCCTTTTCCTTAATCCCCAATTTTTTTGGCATTCCTTGCCTGGCAGATGAAACAAATTTCCTGGCTACTAATTGTCAGTCTCCTTTTCCAGTCTCTTCCTTTTATTTTTTTTTTAAATTTTGCTTTGTGTTTATTTCCTTCCCTGACAGTTCCCACCACTCCCCCCTCCAGGTCCTTCACTGATTTGTTACGCCAGCTCGGAATTTGGCCGGCTGCAATCTTATTTTCGGTGCTGGTGGTGGGTTTTAAAGTGGTGGAGGCTCACTAAGTCCGTTAGTGAATTCCCTTAATAATTCAGAATGCGTGTTGCTCACCCCAGCTGATTTGTGCACGCTGGGCTTGTCAGGGCTTCCCTTACGTGCTTTTTATCAGTAAGTGTATTTACAAGGTCTTCATTAGTTCCTAATTGACCATGCCTCTTCTCTTTAGTTATCGCCTTAAAGAGCAATTTAAAAAAGCAATTCGGCAACAGCCATTTTAAAGCTCTTCATTCCTTCCAGTCCCTTTCTCATTTATTATTATCCTTCTGTCTCTCTAGTGTTTCTTTTCCCCAGTGTCTTCAAAAGCCCTTCATATTCCCTGGAACATTCTGTAAGTTCCAGCTTATTCTACTGCTCGGCTGCTATCCCTGTGGCTTCACTCCCTTCATGCCCCTGCTTTTGGTGCTTCCCCACTCCTCACTGACTGTGTTTATTCTGGGATTTCTCAGCCCCAACCCGCCCCAGGACGAGGTGTTTGGCAGAGGGATTTTTTACTCCGTCCACGGGCATTAGGGAATGAGGACTGATGCCAACTCTTCTGGTGTCCCAAGCTCCCATCTTGCATCTCATCCTGGTCCCGCCAGCCATGGGGCTGATCCTTTCCCAGCTGTCCTCTCACTTCTGTAATTCACTGCAGCAATTCCTTCTGTCCACCAGCTGCAAGATCAGTCACACGTTGCAAAACCCAGCACCTCCATCTGTGGCTTTTGGGTTTTTCCAGTGCTGCGCTCCCTGAACCTCCCTCATCCCTTTCCTCATGCCATGCCATGTCCACTGCCCATCTCTAATTTCCCTCTACTCCTGCTGCACCATAATTTTGCAGACTCGGGGACTGGAACTAAACAAGTATTCCCCTGATTTATTCATACATTCAGAGGCTTTAAGGCCAGGAGAAACTGTTAGCTCACTTAGCCCGACCTCCTGCCTATTACAGGCCATTAAACCTCATCCAGTTATCCCTGTAGCGAGCTCCACCATTTGTTTGGCTGAAGTGTATCTTTTTGGAAAGGCCCCCAGTCTGGATGTGAAGACAGCTTTATATAATAGTATTTTCTATCCCGCCCTTTATATATTCTATAATGTTTTATTTGGGTTTTGAACGCTGCTGCATTATGCATAGACACATTTGGGGGAATATCTGCAGTGATATTCAGGCATTTTCTTTTCCACCTCAGCTGCATTCAGACCATTTGCTGTGCACAAGAACAGCCCAGGACACCCCCATGCCAGGCACTGGGACAGCAGTGCTGTCCCCTGCAGCAGGACCCAGCCGTGACAGGGACCTGATTGTGCCCTGCACCATGTTCACTGCCCTACATTAACCCACCCCAAAGAGTTTGCAAGTTTTCATCGCTTTATCTCTGACTTCCCAGCCCTGGTAAAGAGGAAGACAAGCCTGGTTCTGGTGGAGATCTCCGGGCACCCCATGGTTTAATTTTTTTTATCTCTTTTCTCTTTGAAAACTGGTCTTCTTCTTTTTTTTTTTTTTTTCCCCTCTGTTTTGTCTTCTGTGGCTTATGTTCCTTGACATGTTGGCTGGTTTTGATCTTTTTTCTCTTTCTGCATTGCAAAATTGTCAGCTGTGTAACCTAGAAACGGGGCTGGCTGAATGATGCGTTTGCAAATAATGTTTGTTAGAAGTTTATCTCTCTCTAGTTTGTGAATCATGCCTGCCCCAAACCTGGTTTCAGGGGAAGTGCTTCTAAGTTTCCACCAGCCAAGTGGGGAAAACAGGGGTTGCTCCCAGTTCCCACATCGATTTCCTCCAGGACTTGGTGCCAATCTCATCATCATCCTCCTCCACAGCACTCCTGCCTTTCCAAGCCACAGATGTGTCCCATTCCCTTTTCCTTGGGGTGTTTTAGCAGGAGAGCCACAGACTGGCAGGGCTCTCTGCATTGCACCTCTGGGGCCTGGAGGCACAAATTCACACGGGCACCACTCTTCTGCAGGTCACTGATGCCCGGCTCTCCTGATCCCGCTGCAGTATCGGCCACTTACAGCACGTGCCAGCTGAGCCCCTATCTTAAAATGATCCTTGGGAGCTCAGCACAGAGCCAGGCACCTTCTTCACTCCCACTGCTGGTGTTTGGGGTAGAAGACACTCCTGGTAGCTTTTCCTTTGGATTTTCCTTCTGTATCTCAGCTTTTCCCTTGGCTCCTTTTCAAGGATTTTCAAAGCCACCAGCTTTGCCATTGCAAGGCCAAGGTGTGTGCTATGCAACCTGCCCAGTGCTCCCAGGCAGCTCCATCTCCTCTCTCCTCATGGCAGTATCTTGCTGCAAAGCTGCTTCTAGATTTGGGCTGCAGCCTTTGCCCCAGCCATCCCTCTTCCCTCCCCTCATCCACAGAGACAATGGTGGCATTCTTGTCCTCTCCTGTAGGCGGTTCCTCCCCTCTTGCAACACACACCATCATCAGCCTCTGCCTTGTGCTAGGTATGCAGTCCCAGGTGTTTCTGCCAAAGCCAGAGTACCTCCGTGTCCATCCTCATTTAATTTAAACACCGACAAATTCTCCTGGCCACAGTGTTCATCTATCTCACAAGCTGTCCAATTCCTGCAGCCACCCCCCAGCTCTCCCTGGCTGTGCACTTAACATGTCCCTGGGTTGGCTGAGCATTGGAGATGGCTGGCTGTACTTATTTTTCTTGCAGCTGGCTCGGGTTTTGCAAGCAGACATCCACCTGCGCCCCACCGTCTGCTTGCTCCTGGTGGCTCAAGCCTCTCCTGTTAGGTCACGAGTTTCTAATTGCAAATAGCATTCCTGTGCCTTTCTTGGGATGCAATGGTGAGGACATGCTGTGGGCAGCAGCCAGTGGCACCTTGGCAGTGCTGCTGCCCAACCTCAACCCCATCTTTGAGAGAACTCCTGTATGCAAACCCCTGGGTGGAGGAACATGGTTTCCTTTTCTGTGCTTCTTCACATCTGCCCACCAAAGCCATGCTCCCTGCCATGGGTAAGGGGCAGGAGGCCATTCAGTCCCTCTGGGGCTGTGCAGCCCCTTCACCACTCAAAAATAGCTCTGCCCCTCTCCACATCATCCCCACTTGGCTCTGTGGGTAACACTCGCATCTCAGTCAACACTTCATACTTCAAGTGCTCACCCTTCACTTGTTGGAGCCTGTTAATCTTGGCAATTAGCTGTTGCTCTGATGCAATTTTCATGCACGCTGTCCCTCTCCCAAATCCCTCTAAGACCCCCTCGGAGCGTGTTCCTGTGCTGCTGCAGCTGCCTCCTTGGCTCCACACCAGCCTTCCCCGGCAGGGCCCGAGCACCGTGGGGAAGCCAGGCATTTATTTAGGTGTTATGTGCACTTAGATGCCTGCTCCCTGACATTGCATTCTGCAAATCTGACAAGAGCAGTATGTTGCCCTTCTACCTCTGCCCTCTCATCCTGCTGGGAAGAGGGGAGAGCCGAATGTCTCCTTTCAGTCTGCGCAGCCCGAAGGCCTGATAAAGATTCAGGGTGAGCTATCGCTGGAATGAGGAGCAGGGAGAAATCCGAGCTGCATAATTAGGTACTTTGGGAACTGTATCAAAATGCAGCTGACTATAGATTTCTGTACGGTACGTGCTCTTCTGCATTGACTCCTGCTCCTTCTTCCACTAACGCACCGGGAGGGGGTGAGAAGCCCCTTGCCCAGGCCCCTGGAGATGGAGCTCAGCGTGATCCCATGAAAAAGCTGAGCAAGAAGTTGGAGGTGAAGGGCAGGTTGGATGTGGCTCGGAGCCTGGAGTGAGGAAACTTCATATCCTTGCTTCCCAGCATGCTGTGGGCTGTGACTTTGAACCCCCTCTGTAAATAACCGGGGTTCATGGAGGGACTGTCCAGTGCCACCATCAATGTCTATTCCTGGCAGGAACAGCCCCCAGGACCTAGCTAATGGCTTAGGTTAAAAATGCGTAATTGCTTAAACTGGTCAAAAATTGCAGTGTGTTTTCCCTCTCAAATCAAGACAAAGTTGAAATATCAAAAATGTTCACAGAATGGGAACAAAAAAGAGATTAGGAAATGTCAGATTTCACCACCGACATTTTTGATGGAAATACTTTGACATTTGCAAACTCAAATGTTTAGTTTGTCAAACCAGATGGAAATGTCACACCAAGACAAGTTGAAACATTAATCTGTCTGCTCACAGGAGGCTGCGATCTCCCATGGGACCCCCTTCCCAGCTGCCCCCCAGGGTCCCAGGAGCTGTCTGTGCCCTCCAGCAGAGCAGGGCTGGGGTATGCCCCTCTGGATTGAAAGCTCTGGGCAGGCAATAACATCCAAAACCTTGGTGGAGGAAGGCCATCCATGGGGATGGGAAGGAAACAGCAGATTTGGTATTAAGATGCTAATCCGAGAGACAGAAAACCACATCCCTCTCACCTGCTTCGATACAGATTTCACCGTGGATTTGGGCAAGCCAACCCTGCTGTGTCGTGGTTTCCCCTCTGTAAACTGGAGTAATAACTCTTCCCTGCTTCAGCTGGAGGTTGCAGGCTTAAATCCATTACAGTTTGTGATGTGCTCGGATGTCAGTAAGGGGGTCCTGCACGCACTGGAGAGAGCCGTGCTGGCAGTTTGGGGGTGGCATTATGTGACACACAGTGCAGGGCTGCTGCAAGCCCAGCAGCACTAAATCCTCACTGTGGGAACAGCATCTGAACTGTGGAAGTGAAACGTGAGGTGAAAGCACACGGTATAGCAGGGACTTAGGAGCATGACTGGACTCGCAGCTCAGGACTGGGTTTGGCTGGGAGAAGGGACTTCAGGAGCCCTGGCCACCAGCATCCCGTGGCCATCAGGGTGCTGGTGTGCCCCAGCTGTGAGGGTGGGTGTAATCCTGGTGAGAGCTGGGGTTTGCCCATCCCACCCACCACCACCTGAGTACTTTGGGTTTTGGGGGTTTTTTAACCTTCCCTTATGCTGGTTGCAAGAAGAGTTTGAGGAGAAAAGGCAGAAAAATGTGTTCGAATTAAGAAACACTTCCTGGAAAGGCAATTCACAGAAGTAGCTTTTATTGTATTTTGCTATTGTCTGGCAAAAAAAAAAAATTGCCAGTATTTTTTATCTGCTCTTACATTAATGTGCTAGGCTGAAGGCTGTAGGTGAAACACGATTCATTGTGTGGATAAACCTCTCATCTTCTATTGCTTTGTGGACCAAAACTACAGGGTAAACCAGCACAACTGTCGCTGCTCTCCTGCCCACAGACATACCTCAGGCACTGGGCTGTTAGTGATGCCTTCCTGCTGTTGAGTTTTCTTGCCTATAATTATCAAAACCTTTGAACTATTTAAGCCTCCAATTGCTCTTTTGGGCTGGTGACCCCCAGAACTGCCCTCACCTCGTGAGAGGGCAGCAGAGGCTGTGGCAGAGGCCGTGGGGTGAAGGCAGCTCCTGATGCTCTGTCCCCGCTGCTGTGTGGGCTGTCTCGTGGTGGTTATTAATGCCTCTGCTTTGCTTACCCAAGTGCTTAGATGGTTCAATACATTTTCAGACCTGTCCTTACACTATTGTTGGGAAAGATTCATTAGGACTTTGGCTGGAAATTATAGTGACAGAGCTGGGTAATTTATGGCTTTTCTTGAGGGTTGTGCAATTATTCAATAAGTGTCTTTCCTTCCTCTACCTCCCACCAGCCACTTGTTGGAAATAAATATTGAATTTATTTGCGGAAAAGTAACCATTGACAAAGCTGTGAATGGATGGGAAAAACCCGGCGAGGCTCTTTGGGTCTCTTTGCTTACTTTCCCTTGTGGGGACGAGCACTCCCTCCCCTGCTCCTGGCTGTGTGTGCGTTGCTTCCTCAGCACTGTTGCCACCAGGTCTTCCCCATCTGCTCCTCACAAGGTCCCTGCTCACCCCAGACTGCCCAGAGTTCAGTTTTGTGTATTTATTGTTCCCTCCCCAACCTGTGATGGAAAGCTCCCCAAAGCCAGTGCTGGGGCTGGAGTGCCCAGCTCTCAAAGCAACCCTCCCTCCAGAGCCTGGTGTCTCTCAAGTGTCAAAGCCACTTTTTAGGACCCTGCTGGCATCAGTCCCCCAGCTCTGGGGCCACCCCACTACCCCTGCAGTGACTGATGTCTCCCAACATCTGCATCTCTTTCGAAGGCACCTTAGATCTTTTTCGCTTCCCAGCACCCGCTGATGGGACCTCTTCATGCTGATGAAGTCCAGCCCCAGCTCCACGTTCCTCTTCTCTGGTTTGGGCAGCACCAGAGAGAGGGGAGAAGCGGGGAGCTGGGGCCATCTGAGCAAAGAAGAAACTCGTCCAGTCCCAGGAGAGAGATGGCATCGGGGTCAGGCACCGTGTGGACCTCACCAGACCGGCTGATCCTGTTGAACCTGAGCTCTGTGTGGGACTTCCCACCTTCCCAGACTGCTTCAGAGCATCTGTCCTCTGGGATGGCTGATCCCTGGAGGGTGGCAGTGTGGTATTTCACCTTACCTTGCTGTCAGGAGGTTATTCAGCTGGATAAACGCCTGGCAGGCCTCACTGGGCTCTTGCCCTGGGAGATGAGGAGAGTCCCTCTGAGGGCAATCCCAGCCTGCAAAATCGGGCTCTTGCTCAGCAGTTCCTGGCAGAGGAGATGCTTAGCCTCACCTGACAGACCTCCTTCATCTGCACTGATCCCGTGCCTAACAATGGGCAGGGTTCCTCTGTGCCTGTGCAGCCCCTGGGCTCCTTCAGGGGCAAGTGGGGCTGAAAAGTGCCTCTACCAAAGTGAGGCACCCAGGGCTGAGCACGGCACCCTCTAATCCCACTGCAAGAGGGATTTCTATGAGGGGGTGCCATCGATGGGGGTATTGGCACCGGAGCGCTTCCCCTGTTATCTCTCCTGTTCCTTTGTGCTTTAACATTCTGTTTGAATTAGTGGGGCCTGTTCCTCGCAGCGTGCATGACTACGCATTTGTCTACTTTGGATTTCATCCGCCATTGACTGGCCCATCCATCAAGCTCTTTTCAGGCCTTTTGAAGTTCCCTGTAGCCTTCGCTTGTTCCGAACGCTCTGTGCAGTTTGGGTCCTCTGCCAGGTTTTTCTTATGACATTTTTCATTCTCCTTTTCCAGATCATTAAGGCATCTCTTTAACACCCGTGGTATTGACACAAAAACTTGGGGAGCCTCCCCACGGGTACCATAGCCTTCTGGAAGGTAGCCCTCATTAATATATGCTGTTTTGACTCTTTGCTTCCAACCATTAGAGTTACTTTTTCCATTTGCTTTGCAAGCGTTTAATTCCCTTAATAGTCTCTCGTAAGGGACCCTTGTCAAAGAGCTTTGAAACCCCAAACACATTATGTCAAGTAGTTCTCCTTACTTTGCCCTCCTGACAATGGAAGAAAGCATCCTAGCAGATAGAGGCATGAACCCTTTCAGGAAGCCAGGACTGCTTGCTACTTTCTTACTTAGTTAATTTACGGGTTTTAAAATTCAGCTTCTTATGAGTACCTTCATCTCTAACCACCGATTCAGTTCTCACAGCCCTAAAGAGAGTCGTGTCTCCATGCCTGCCAGAGAGCAGGCTACTTCCCTCACTGGCTCTTTTGTTAGCAGCCAGGTCACTTGGCAAGTGAGAGCCATCAGAGCCTTCGGGTATTTCGCTTTCAACTTCAGAAGCTTTGTGTTGGCCAGGATCATACAATTTCTGCTCCTTTGGCATGGATCTTTGTAGAAATATTTCGTTGTTATCACCTGAAAATAATGGGCATCTCTCTGCCATCCCTGCTAGGCATCAGCTGGTCTAAAAGAAAACCCTCCTTGGCTCTCCTACAGCACCTTAGCCTTGGCTCTTCCCATCACACCCCGGTGATGCCGATGCTGGCAAGTCAAGTCACGCAGCAGTGCCGAGGGAGCAGGATGGGGCTGATAAGATCCCTGCCGAAGCTGGGCTGTCTCTGCATTACAGGTACAGGGTAAAAACCTGTTTCACCCGCCTCGGGTGATTCATGCCTCTCCACTCCCGTGAATCATCCTGGCTGTTGTGTAAGGCTTATGCTGCTCATGTGGCAAGGATGTATTTTCTGTGGCTTTTATAAAGTTCTGCACAATTTATACATGTGGCTCCTGCCTTAAAACATTTACACTCTTTATTCAAGGCTTTAGGATTTATGGTCCCTTTACCTGTGACCCTGGGAATGGTATCACCAGTGGGATGATCCTTGGGCCAAGACGCTGTTTATTGTTATCAGAAACAATCCTGCTCTGCCGCAATTCCTGACCACAAGGAAGGGAAAACTGCTGTTTTTCTCTCCAACACCTATCCCCATGAATCTTTAAACAGGAGGAATTATTTCCCCGAATACTGCACACTGAAGACATTTAACTCTAAGAATATGTGACAGCTCATCAGACGAGGAAGCGAGATGGTTTTGGGGCTGTGGAGGGAACGCCAAGTGCCTTTGCTGGGAACAACCCCTCTGCTGGGAATTCCCACAGCTGCCAGGCAGGAAAACCAATGCTTAGTAATGGGGTAACCCCCCTCCTATCCGGGGTACCCTGTGCCCAAGCAGCCGGGGGAATTCCCTGGTGCAACCGCTCGCACTGGCCAGGGCTTGAGGTTTTGTGTTTTTTAAACAGCGTGTGGCGACTTTTGCCTAAACTTCTCCAGACAGACCTTTTGTGCCAGATTACCTGTCTAGCTGGGCTCTTATCAATGTGTTTATCACTGCCGCCTCTCGCTGTCAGCACTGTTTATAGGCAGGGGAACCGAAACCCTATGCTAAGAAATTTCCTCCTCCTCTTTTCTTTCAAATCTGCATCTGTTCCAGACTCCCTTTCATTAGAGACCACATGAAAGACAAAATAATCCCAGGCTATCAGGCACAGAAACCTTCACAAGGTAAACTCCTCTCTGCTGGTAAATAAGGCACACCCTGGCTGGGGCTCTGCCCTGGCACCCAGGGAGGTCCTGTCCAGCCCCTGTCGCCTACATCCCCATTCCTGGGTACCTGCAAGGCCTTCAACATCCACCGGGACATTTGTAGACCCACAGTGAAAATTCAGAGTGCAAAGTAATGTTAGTACCCAGGGATTTCCTTCTGCACCTGCATCCCCGTTGTTGTGGCGGTGCTCAGCGAATGCCCCCAGGGAGGCTCGGGCGGGGGGGATGCGTTCCGTGCCTTTTTTACCTGTTGTAAAAATATTTGTAGAGTTGCAGCAGGCTGTAAAGAGCAATTTTTGGAGAGGGAGGAGCAGGGCTGATACCGATTAGGCAGGAAATGGCTCAGTGTGGATGGCATCCATATGGGAGAGCTGATAGATTTGGCGTCTTGAAGGCATCCCTTGATGGATCCACTGATAACCTGGCAGCAAAACAGACCTGGGCTCTCTGATTCCCTGCCAGCAGCTGAGCCGCAGCCTGTTTGCTTGGCCTTCGTTAACACCTTTCTGCCATGAGAACTTGTTGCCCTGCCCTGGGGACCAGTGGCCCCGTGGCACCCCTGGGGGGCTCAGCTGGCCAGTCCCCACTGCGCTGCCTGCCGGGGATGCTGCTCCAGCTCCTTCCCTTTGAAGGCTCGGTGTGAAATCTGGTCGGAGTTTAGGGAGGCAGAAGGGCAGCCTGCAGAGCAGCCTGCGTCCTTGGGATGAAAAAGCTTCGTTTTGCGGCTCTGGAAAGAATCAGCGCGTTTCCAGGCTGGGCTCCTGCCTTCCATTGGAGACAGATGGAGAGTGCAAAACATGGGGAAGGCGTCCGGCTGCTCCCGCCATGCAGGGGACCAGCCCTCTCTCAGGCATGGGTCCTGCTCTGTCTTCTCTGGGCAGTTTAATTTCATGGCCCACCTTTTGTGCACATCCATGAGGTTCAAAGCCAGCATGGAGGTGGTGGGAAGCCACTGGCCCAGATGTGTCACTGAAGACCTTCAGGGTGACTGGGAACCCAGTGAGGTTTTCCTGTGCCAAGGAATGCTGGTGCATCCTACTCTGTGGTGGCTTTCCCTCTCTGGAAACTGGCAGCAAAAACAAGAGGATTCCAGAGAAAAATCAATATGTACCAGGATGACGACTGGAAAGGAAGCAAGATGGAGAATATGGTCATGTAGCAGAGGGCAATGGTCCTTTGCAGAGATGAACTGGAGACTTGGGAGGCAGAAGCCACTTTGTGTGCCTGCTGGTGCTTAGTGCTGCTGGGGCTGTCCAGTCTCCTTCCCCAGCCCCAGCCAGGCTGATCAAATACAAAACATGAGACTGAACCCTGGTATGGTTTGGCAGGGAAGTTTTTTGCATGGGCATAATTGCCTCCTGCATGACTCACTGGGTAACACTTTTGGGGAGAAAAACCTGTCAGCTGAAGGTATGCTTCCTTCCATGCTTCCTAACAGGTCAAGGGCAGTGGATTGTCCTGACACCCACCTCCTTGAACTCCCCATCCCTCCCTCCCTCAAGCACCCATGGGGTTCCCTGGTGAAGAGTGACTGGGTTCTCCTGTGCTGCTGACAAATTCATGCCCAGATTAAAACCAAGCTCTTGTAGCAGAAGGTCAGCTGTGTAATGACTGCCCTAAAGCTGCCCGGGGTTACCGCAAATCTGATGGTTAAAATAGATCCCCCAAAAGTGCAGGCAGTCCTCCCACTCACTGGCTGCATTAGCCACAGCACGAGCTGTTTGCTCCTGCTCCGGGGTCATGGCCTCCTCAGCTGTGAGCTGGGACAGTAATTTCCCTGTGGTTATTTCTACAATAACTTATTTCGGGTTTTTATGATGCTTACAAATTGGACAACATCTTAAAACATAATTCAGGCCTTAACTGGCTTTAAATGTGTGTGATTTTACAGAGATGTGTAAAATATTTTTAAGTGTTGGTAAATTCCAGGTACTGGAGCTGTGGGCAGATGGGGAGGGATGGAAGGTCCAGCCCAAAAATGTTTCTGGAGAACCAGGCCAGGAACCAGCAATTGGGAGTTGTTTACAACCATGAGGAGCTATGTGGTTTGAGCAGGTTGTAGACCACATAGCAAAATGTTTATGGGGAGTGAATCTGCACCTCCTCTTTCCCTTAAAATTGGTTTAATTTGTACAAATTAGCTGTGTAGCCAAGCACTTGATACTGATATACAAGAATTGCTGTGGCAGGGGGATGGCTCCCAGGTGCTGGAAATAAAAGGGAGCAGATGAACTGGAGCGAAGTTGTGTTCCTCAGGAACATCAATCAGCATGGCCATGTGAAATGTCTTGTGCCTTTGAACAATCCTCCACCAACTCCTTCCTGCTGGGAAGGTGGCTGCTCCACTCCTGCTGCCCCATCAAAGCAGCAGGCGTGGGTGGGAGGCAAACCCGACCCTGAGGATGGTTGGGCAGGGGATGGGTGTGCAGCAGTGAAACAGGGCTGCAGCCACCCCGCCTCTTGCCTGGGGCAGGCGCGGGGTCTGGCAGAGCCGTGGTGGCTCCGGTCTCCCAGGCGAGGCCGTGGCCACACAGGGGACGGGTTTGCTGCCACATGCGTTTCACAGCGCCTGAGCGAGGACAGCGTCCCAAGGGTGGCTTGCAGGGGTGGGTAGGGAGGGTTTGTCAGGTACTACTCCCTTCCCTAATGAGCGGGAGGCACCGCTCCGGCTGGATTGGATTTGCCAATACTGACAGACCCAGGGCTGCTAACACAGCGCATGGTCCTGGAGCAGAGGCACCCAGGCAGATCACGCTGGTGAGACCGAGCTGGGAGTTGGTTCTTGTCCTTCACAAACGAGAAGGGGCTCTGGGTAAGCAAACATGATCCCGTGGCGAGGAGCTGGAGCCGATCAGCGGGCAATGCTCCAGGAATGGTGCTGCTTCCGAGCAGGGAGGCACGAGGACTGTCCCAAGCAAACTGGATGTTTCAGGTGAAGTCTTGGTGAGCAGAGCTTGGGGAGGTGGGAGCTGCACAGACATGGCACCAGCCTGTGTGCCCTCGTCTCCAGCAGGCAAGGATCTCTGTGGGTGTTTGTGTTTGCAGAAATAACACTCTTGTCTTGCTCTTTCCTTTCGTGAGGGTGTGGGCATTTGACTGAAATGCAATCCCAGGAAAGGCCAAGGATTTTGGCTGTTGCTGCAGGCACATAAGGAAGATGTTATTGTCAAGTGCTCCTCTCCATCCAGGCAAGAGGTGTTGAGGAGGTGGCTGGAGGCTGCAGGGAGACGGGGGAGATGGGGGAACCCCTGGGCAAGGCAGGGTGGCAGCAGAGAATCTGGGGGAGCTCTTTGGCAGGTAGTCTGCCATCACAACAGCACCCATGGCCAGGCTGGCCTGGCTGCCAACATTTCCTTCTGCCAGGCTCGGATGGCTGCATTCGCCAGTCTCATCACCAAAGCCCACGTGAGATTTCCTGCCTGCATCTCTTCCAAAAAAAGCAACTTCCAGCCCACGGGAGAAAACTGAGCGTAATGGTAGAGACGCTGTGATGAGGCATCGTCTCACCAACACCCACCCACATCTGCAGGAGCAGGGACCCGCCTGGGCAGCCCTGGACCCTGCTGCAGGGGATGGGGCATGGGGGGCAGCTGTGGCCGTCTGCTTTATTGACACTGGGAGCTTTCAGAACCCCATCAGTGGAGCAGGAGAGTGTGTGTGATTGACATCCCTCCAAAGGAGATTGCTCCAAGAGACACCCCAAGAAAGCTTTGCATGAAGCTCCTTGGGGACAGGCAGGGTTGGGGGATCCTGTCCTCCATGCACAGCTCATGCCCATGAAGTGCACAGAACTGTTCCCAGGCTGCCCCAGGGGTCAGTGAGGGGTTGGGGACCAGTGAGACTGTTCTGGGCTCTGGCCATGTGCTGCCAGCAAGAGCAGAGTGCCTCAAACAGAGCAGCTGTGCACCCAGCAAATAGGCTGGAGGGAGCCTGGGGGCTGACTCTGAATTTGGGGAGTGCTCCATCCCTGAGTTTCCTGCGGGGCAGGTTTGAGGCAGAGAGGAGCATCTTAGGGAGGTAACAAGGTGCTGACAAGAAACGGTCTGTTTTTCCGGATGGTGTTTCACAGCTCCCTGTGGAGCTGTCCATGGGGACAGGGGAGCACCGAGGCAGGGGAGCACCCCGCGGGGCCGAGGGCTGGTCTCACTGACAGGAAAGAGCGCAGGAGATGCTGGCTGTTGGTATGAATTCAGCCCGGCTCCGCCATAAGGAAGTGATTGAAGCTTTCACGATCTGTTTAAGCAGTGACATATGTTTCCTGCAGGCGCGGCGTGCTGCATGCCAGCGGATGAGATACGGCCCCGCGTCCCTGCCCGGCTCTGCCAGCACGGGGTAGGGCTGGCCCCATCCCCACGGCCGCGCTTGATACAGCCACGGCCGTCGCTGCCTGTGTGGGAAGGGGAAATTGCTCACACGGCAAAGGGAAATAAACATGAGGAGACCAGCCCTGACAAAAAGCGTGTGTTTCTCTGGTCTGAGGCCCCGCTGCAGGCGAGAGCCACATGATGCACGGTGGGGCTGGGGATGAAGGAGGGGAAGCTGGGGCTGCGGTGATGTCTGCAAACTCCCTCTCACTCACGGGGAGTCCCTCCCTCCAGGTCTCATCTCAGCTTTCAGCGCTGAGACATCAGAGGGACCAGCGCCAGGGGAGTTGTGGAGTATGGAAAAGGCCTAATTGTCCAAGCCATCGAGCCCGGGTGAGGTGCTCTGCCAAATTCAGAAGCAGCCAAAGTAGGCTGAGTGATTTCCCTGGGGAAGGGACTCTTCTCTGGAAATTGCAGTGGCTGAGCACCCAGGCACTGATACTCAGGCTCAGGCTTGCATGGATTCCAGATCCATCCTCACCTGCACCCCTCAGCTCTTTCTGCCCCATCCTTCAGCATAGGGGAAGTAATTCAGAAGATAAAAGACTGACTGGGGACCTTGGGCCATGAGCGTGCCAGGCTCATGGAGTGCTGGGGATGCCATGAACTAGGCAGGCTGGGGATGACTGAGACATCCGGCAGCTGTGAAACCATGAGCAGGGGGATTTGGACATCATTCAGGAGCTGGAAGCAGGTGATGGTCCCCAGGTCTGAGAAGGGTGTAAGCAGCCAGGGGCTGTGGGAACCTTTGCCAGTAATTGAGGCCATGCAGGGGGCTGAGCTGGAGAAAGGGGAGAAGGCAAAGTATTGGGAAAGATGCACAGCTGGGGGCTGCCAGAAGGGATGCAGGCCCTGCTGGGGGGCAAGATCCATGGTGGCTGGTGAGGTTGACCCCCACCCAGACACCCGTGCAGCCTCCAGCCTGTCCAGGATGAGCCTAAAGATGGGTTTGTGGCAGAGGTTGCAAACTTGGTGTACGAGTGAGAGAGGGAAGGGATGAGGAGGCTTTACATTTGAGCTGAAAGCCCCAGGAGCTTCTTTGTCATTCCTCAGGACCAGTGTCTCCCCCGGCATCAGTAGCCTGCTGACTATACTGACAGAAAAGAGACAGCCAGGAGCAGGGCTTCCCATCCCGTACTGGGGATTTTGGCTTTAAAACACAGCCTTCTTCCTTAGCTGCAGGGCAGAGAGCCCTACAGCCTCCCTGTGCTGCAGGGCAGCACCAGCTCCCTCGCTCTGCCATTAGCTCCCACATCCTTCAGCAGCGAGGGACCAGGCAAGCCAGAGCTCACCTTCAGAGCAGCAGCAGTCCATCCTCACCCTGTGCCTTTCCAACACGGAAGAGCGATTTTGTGAAAGAACTTCTGTCCCTCTGAAGTTTTCTTAGAGAGTGCTTTTATCCCCTCATTGCTCCACGTTCGGTGCATGTATCTGCAGGATTAAAGGTATTTCTTGGAGTAGTTGGGAATACCTCCTTGCCTGGGGCTTTCCTGGGTTCAGGAGCCTCTAGCTTGTACCTGGTAGTGTTAGTGCAGGATATCAAGTGGTACCTTGCTCCAGGAGGCTGCACTGAGTGGATGAGACACTTTGTGTGTGTGTTGGCAGGGGCTGTTTTGTCAGGGAGCAGTGACACCCTCATGAAATTTCATGGCTGCAATCAGCAGCAGCCAGAGCTCTCCCCTCTGCACAGCCAGGGCTTTCTCTGCAGGGCTCAGACATCCCAGGCCCGTGTTCCTTAGCAGGTAGCCAAGCTTTGCTGTGACTCAGTGCAGCAGTTTGCTCCAGCACTGGATTACCTTCACACATTACAAATCAGTGCCGAGTTTCTCCACGGTTTTGGCACTGGGCAGGTGCCTGGAGCACGTCGCAGGGAGGAAAAGGCTGGGGGAGGCGGAGCAGGTGAACTTCGCTCTTCCAGCTCTGGAACAAAGCTCCTACTCCTGGTCGTAGCCTTTGTAGGGAGAAATGACGTTCTTTGCCCTGCTGGCAGCACTGCAGTGAGCTCTGCAGTGCCATGGCTTTGCTCAGGCACGGGGAGCATCACAACAATGGGGGTGCTTTTCCCAAAAGCTGCTCCCTGGCAGGCACCGAGGCAGCCCACACTGAGCAGCGGTTGATCATTCTCCATGTAACTGCCAGAGATGCCTAAATAATTCATTAATGGTTTGGGGAAACAAAAATATTGTGCAGTGAGTAATTTCTTGCCAGTGATGTGCACAGCTGAAGCAGCTCACAGGCAGCCGCAACGGTGCCATCTTTGTGGGACATCATGGGCCCAGGCTTTTTCCTCTGACTTTTTATTCCTTAGTTTTTCCCATGTGAACTGTCCTGACTGTCTCTGCACAAACATGAAGGTTTATCGTTTCCCGGGGAATGGGGGTGAGGTGGTTGAAACAGAGCGTGGGCTGGCAGCAGGGGATGTGGGGAGTAGGCAGGGGCTCATGAGACCACCACAGCCTTGCTTGGCCTGGCTCTTTGCATTGCACACAGGAGCCACGGGGACATCAGAAATCTCTTCTCCCAAAACCTTATTTCCATGAATGGGACTGGTGGCACCATGCCAGGCAGAGCCCTCCCCAGCCAGTCCCCATGCACTGATGACAAAGAGCTCCAGGAAACCCGTCCCAGACCCAGCGTGGGCAGGGGAAGGGCCCAAGAGCCTCATGCCGATAGCAGTGACAAGGAACTCCTGTTTCTCCAAAGGCATCTGGAAAATGTCCCCGGCTGTCTGTCCCTGGCATTTCGCAGTGCCGGAGGCGGCAGGAGGAAAGCAGGGCTCGGCTCTTTGAGGCTGCCCCGGGGCAAGGGCCAGGAAGTCCCCTGAACTGCTCTGGGCAAGCATCACCCCAGGGATGGCCTTTGGACATGGTGGGAAGTTCGTGCCCCAGCACTAAGCTGTGACTTGTGTGGGTTCCTGGAGGAAGCCTGTGCTGCATCCCCTGCAGCTCCTGCTTGTCACTCTGTTAAATTTCCATTTTAACGTGAAAACAGCTGTTTTCATGGTACCTCTGTGTTATTTACACAGTCATGCGTTCAATCCCTGCTGAAAACCACGTTATGCACTCCAGCAGCGCCCCATTGTCCCGCAGGTACCGAGTGGGTGGATGGGGAAGTGATGCCAGCCCCGGGGTCAGGCCACCAGTGCTCCTCAGGCCTTGCCCATGGCCACCCTGGCAGTTCATGGTGGAACTGGGATGATTCAAGGGGGACAAAACCATCTCAGAGTGTTCCTGGTCCAGAGCAATGGCTGTGGATGAACCTGTCTCCATCTCTGTGAACCGAGCCCTCCAAGCCTGAGAACGGGATGCTTGATGCACATCATGGGACAGAGACAACAACTGTTGGCTGTGCTCAATGGTGCTTTGTTCTTGGCCCAGGAAGCAATGAAAATCCTCCTGCTTTGAAGCCTGAGGAGGCCTTTTTATTATATCCAGGGCTCCTGGAAAAGGAAACTGCAAGTGCTTTCCCATAACGTGATAAAAAGCTCTCCTGGCTGAGACCACGGCAACTTCTTACACGTGAGAGCGGTGAGTCAGTGCAGCATGAGGCTGGGCTCAGTGCTTGCCCAGCCACTGGAAATCACTGATTCTTGGCGTGAATGTAACTGGGATTTGAAAGAACCTTGGTGTGAGTCCTGTTGACCTTGCACTTCACCCCAGAGACCTGACAGCTGTGGTGCCTGGTCCGTGTAGTGCCTGGTCCAGTGGCCGTGAAGCAGTGGGGGTCAGGCAGACCCTGGACCCTCTGTGCTGGTTGGAAGCATTGGGGAGGTGCAGGTCATGCAGCAGAAGAGAGTTCACAAGTCTCCCATGTCTGCATCTGAGAGTGGGGAGTTGTGGGCAAGTGCTGGGGTGCATGGTGGAATCTCCTGTGCTCATGCAGGGATGCTCCTGGGTGGGGAGGCTGCCAGAGCACTCGTGGCTTCAGGGGGAGAGCCTGGAGTTGCTCCCCATCCTTTCTCACAAGGCTGGGGCACAGTGGGTCCTCCTTGGCACAGCCCCCAGCCTGGCTGGGTAACTCCTAAGTGGTAACGCTGGCCTAATTAGTCTGTTTAATCTTCTCCCATAAATCACTCCTCCCCATCCCCTGCAGACTATCGGCAGCATCTGAAGTCATTAGTTAATTTAAACCTGGGAGTTCACACGTTGGCTTATCGGAGCCATCTCCTTTCCCCGCTAAGCGCTTGCTCGGTGCATCCCTGGCTGCTGTTAGATCCGATCTGCGCCCGCTTTGAAGCCGTGATGGGCTGCCAGCCGGCGAGGTGCTGCCTGCTTCCCTGCCTGCTTCCCTGCCTGCTGGCAGGTGGGAGGGGAGATGGAGATCCTGCTTCTCCCCTTCCCCGCGCTCCCCGTTTTTTGAACTTCTCCTCTGACTCATCCATTTGATTTGATGTTTTCACCTTTGTTTTACAAATAGCAGTTTGCCCGAGTGCTGGAAGGAGAAGGCAGCTCCGATGCTGCCGCAGCTTCCCCGGCTGCCAGGGGAAGTTAATAGAATCTTAGAATCATCTGGGTTGGAAAAGATCACCTGTAAGATCATCGAGTCAGGTGAGTGGGGTCCTGGGGAGGGAGCTGGTGGGTGCCCAGTCTGCCCTTGTACCTGGCAGGGATGTGGGGAAGCTGGGATTACTGCAGGCTGACCATGGGGAAGTGCAGGCTTGGCCAGGGATCCCACTAATGGCTTGTATTGCCCACTGGTTGTGCTGTCACTTCTCCATTCTCATTCTCCTCTTCCTCCCTGGGTCTCCAGCCTGATGGGAGCAGGACTCCCCAAGTCTCCGGGGTGGGATGTCCCCAGCTACATGGGAATCAGGGCTTCCTAAAGTGAGCTCTCCTGGTTTGGGGGCAATGCTGACAGCCTGGGCACACACCCGTCCCTCCCTCTGCGTGGGCAGGTGGCAGTGAGCCCGAGGGGCTCGGCAGGGCCAGCACAGCAACACAAACGCTCAGCTCCTGGTGCAAGATGGGAGGGGGAAAGTGGGGAGCTTGGCAGCAGCAGTGAGATAGCTGGACTGGGGAGACCTGGCAGGAGCCCACAGCAACAGGGTCTGGTTTTTCCGTGGAGCACTGGGAGGTGGGAGTCGTCCCAGCCACTGGGTGCCACGCTGCACCCACGGCCAGGAAGCACCCAGGCTGGGAAATACCTGGCTGAGTGCCCTGCACAGGCAGAGCCCTGCCCACCGAGCAGCTCAGGGCAGCCCCCTCCCACGGCAGCACCCCAGGGCAGCCCCACGTCGGGGCAGCAGCCGGGCTCGGCACCCACTGGCACAGCACACGTGGCCCACGGCCCCCGAGGGGGCTCTGGCTGCTGCACGAGCTGGCACCTCGAGCATGGGGTGTGGGTGATGCCCTGCACCTGAGGGTTCATGTCCTCCCGGTGCACCCTCTGCACCCCTGGGCTCTGCTCCCGCTGCTCCCAGCAGGGTGAGGGACGGCTGCTCACCCTGGGACCTGTCAGGCCAGGCTGCTTCCAAGAATGCTCCGTGCATCCCTGGGGCACACTGACAGACAGCACGAAAGAACCAGCACAGACAGCTTTTTGGGGACACATTTTTAACCGGAGCACCCTGAAGCAGCCCCTTTAAAGCGTCCTGGTGGTTTCAGGAAGGGACACGGTGCCTGTGCTCCTCTGCTGGCTTTGTGGCTGCCCTCTTCCTCCCACTTTCCTGTTCCAAGGGGGAGCAGCAGCCGTGTTTGGTTTTGTAGTCCAAGCTCTGGATTTATTGCTTCCAGGTCTTCATGTGTTTGTTCATGAAATGAAAGACGGCTGGGTGAGCCTGCTTTCGACTCCTCTGGCCTGCCTGCTGCAGCCCACAGGGGATCTTTCAGTCTCGGGACGATGCCTCCCTTCACATCCCACAGGCCCCCAAACACTGCACGAGTGGGGGACACATCCGTGGGGAGCGATGTCCTGGGCAGGTCGAGGATGACCCGAGGGAAGGCGCTGGCACAGTCCTGTGCACTGCCCGGGCACCACGGACCGTGCTGCGGTACGAGGGACCCTGTCTGGGCGTGCTCCACTTGTCCCCTGTCCCCTCCTGCCCCCCTTCTGCTGCGGCCGGAAGACATGAGCTCCCGATTAAAGGATATTTCAACCAGACGGAGGGGCTGCGGCGGCCGGGGGAACGCGCAGCAGGAGGGGACGGGGACAGGACGCGTGAGAGACCAGAGGAGAAGCTAATTTAGGCTGGAATGTAAATACAGCAGCAGCACGCTGCTCCGCAGGGCGTGTCACCCCCCTCCTGGCTCTGGAACACGGGTTGGAGCTGCCCAGGACGGCTCAGGCCACGTCCCTGCCGTGCCAGAACCTGCATCTCACCTGGGCACTGTGCGGAGGTGAGGAGGAGGGTCAGGGGCTGTTGCAGCAGCCCGGTCCCACTGCTGCTGTTCCTTCTCTCCGCATTGAGGTACCACAGGTCACACATCCACTGCAGAGGATCACACATCCACTCAGCCTTCCCAAATAATCCTAAGAATCGACAGCAGTGTCATGGATGTGCAGAACAACAGCTCCGAGTTGAGAGGGGAACTTCTCAGCAGGATTAACTCTGAAACCCAGTGACAACGCTTGAAGTATCTGTGCTATCGGTGTCCCCGCTGCTCATTCTAGCAGATAGTTCCTACTAATGAGCTTTACTCAACAGCTCTAGATTTGTCTGTGAGAGCAAACTCCAGGGATCAAAAAATAAGGTTTAAGATGCAAATATTCTGCGAGATATCCAGACTTAGATGCTTTTTGTTGTTGTTCCTTAGTCCAGGGATAATTTTTAAAGGAAGCAAGGAGAGGTCCTGTGGAATGTGTGAGAGAGAAAATTTTTTAAAAGAAAAGACCAAATAACAAAATTGCAGTTTTGGTTTTGGTTGTTTTGGGGTTTGTTTTTTTTTAGCTTAAAACCACTGAATTTGGAAAAGTTTCCTTCTGCTCACCCAGGGCAGTGTGAGCACAGATGCCTCAGCCCTGGGGAGCAGGTCGGGCTCATCCACTCCTCTCCAGTTTGCAGAATATCACTGGGGAAGCCATGGGCACACTGATGGGTGCCAGGACTGGTGGCACAGGGTGAACCCCAGCCAGCCACCTCACTACCCAGGGCAGAGGAAGCTCAGCAGATGGGTGGTCTGTGGCAGGTGACAAAGACACTCAAATTAGTCCCTAAAATGTCCAGCCCAGGCTGGCAGTGGGCTCCTCCTCTGTCTCTACCAGTGCAAGGACCTGAGCTCAGGCACAGACGCTGGGAGAATTCACACCCCAAGACAGGTTGTTTTTCAGTGTTCTTTAATCTTCCACATGGCTTTTTTTTTTTTTTTTTTTTCATTTTGAGGCAGGAGTACTAACTGCTAAGGATGCATATGGAATTTGAATATGAATGATAAGAACAGCTGTGTATATCTATTATGAATGAACATAAACAGAAATGTATAAACTGAGATTTTGGGGCTTTTGGAAGAATTAGTGCCTTTGTTCCTGGATTTTTTTCCTATCAAAGTTTGAACCAAAGCCCATTAGCCTGGACTTTCCCGCAGCCGACCAAGCCAGGAGCTTCATTTCGTCCTGGCTCTGAGCCATGCTGAATTCTCCTCAACAGCTCAGTGAGCCCTAATCCTAACAAATTTACCCAGAGAAGTGGGTCTCTTATTACACAGCCTAATTTGAATGCTTTCCAAGGTTAATTTCAGCTCCCTCTCCCTCTCCAAACACGGCTGCCCCTCCAGAGCCAGCTCCCCCCTTCCCCTGCTCCCCCCCGGCTCCCCGTTAGCGCCAGCCCGGGGGGAGCAGCCCCCTTCACCACCGAGATGGTTTTTAAACGAGAAAATAATGGGATGTGTGTCCCTGGGTCCGGACTCTGCCTGGAGGGTTTCTTAATGCCGAGCGGCTTCCTCCGCAAATTAATTGCAACTTTCGTTGGGCGAAAATAGCCCGGGAAGCCCCTTCCCCACGGGCTGTTCCGCACGTGATACTGCTCAGTTCACAACCTGATTCCTACGACTCCATTCCTTCCCTCCCGTCCCCGGTGTGCCCGTGAGTGCCTGCGAGGGTGCCGGCAGGGCGACCCAGCCGGGCCGGAGAGCATCTCTGCCGCCCGGCCGAGACGGCCCTGGCTCTTGCTTTGCAACAGACTGTGCAAGAAAACCTCAGCGTGGGGAAACTGAAACCCGGCCCAGTGCAGGGAGCAGCTGTCAGATCCATTAGGGAAGGGATGCAGAGGGAACCAGCTATGCCTCGTGGACGGCGATTGCAGGAGAGGGGCGGTGGAGGGGCTGTGGGGTGGCAGGGGCTCGCAGCAGGGGGGTAAAAGGGACAGGACAAGGGGCAGTGGGTTTAGACTAAAAGAGGGCAAATTTAGAGTAGATATAAGGAATGAGGTTTTTTACACTGGCGATGGTGAAACACTGGCACAGGTTGCCCAGAGAGGTGGTGAACGCCCCATTCCTGGAAGGCCAGGCTGGATGGGGCTCTGAGTACCTGAATTGGCTGAAGATCCCCCTGCCCATGGCAAGGGGCTTGGACTAGATGGCATTTAAAGGTCCAACCCAAACCATTCTATGATTCTATAAAAGGAAGGGTTAGCTGGAAAAAGTGAGGAGCCAGGAGCCCACTTCACCCACCAGCCCACCTGGATGTGGCCCCAGGGATAATTTCTGCTAGCTTTTACCTGCAAGAAGCAGAGATTTTCCCCAGCAGCTGGGTCTGGGGGGTTGTGCGGGGTCATGGTAGGTGTGGAATGGCAACTCTGCAGCCCTGGGACAGGGGTTTTCCACATGTCCTCAGGCAGTGAGGTCCCAGGTGCATGGAGCAGAGTCCCCAGCTGTTCTGGAGCTGAGATTCACCTTTTCTCTCCTTTCCTCGCACCTTTCTTCCTTATACTCAGTTAAAGCTTTTATATTTGCTCCCTCTGAACATCACAGGCAGTGCAGTATTTCATCACCCCGGCAGGAGATGGGGCAGGGAAGGGGCTGGGGATGTGCCCTGTGCCATGCCAGGGTGGCTGAGCTGGGCTGGAGTGCCAGCGGGATGAGAACAACGCCAGGCTCTTCCCATCAGTGATTCCATGAAGATGTCCTCTCTGAAGTGCCTCCACAGGTCACATCTTCTGCTGTCACGTTCTGCTGCCAGGTAACCCCCTGTGCCTGCTCCCTGTCCCTCGAAGCCTCGCTGCCCAGCAGTCACCTCACTGAGTGGATACCCGTGTTTGATGATTTTGCTCCAGGCGTACGAGCTGCACGTATCAAAGCTGAGCCACGTCTTATCTCCTGGCTGTTGCTGCCTGCTCCCAGCCTGTGAATCCTGGCTGCAGGGTGTTTGCAGTGGTTCCCCAGCACTGTGGGTTGTGGTGGATTTGGGGTGCCAGTTTCAGGGTGAGGGGCACCCTGGGGCAGATTTTTGGGGTGCAGGTTGGAAGGGCCAGCACAGACGCAGCCCCGTCTGCCAGGAGGATGCTGGTCATTGCTGTAAGGTCAACCTTAAATAATGGGAATAATAAAAATAAGGCTGCCTGGAGGAAAGGAGAGAGCAAACTGAATCCTAATGAGGTTGCATGGACACATCAGCATGACCATTTCACGGAAGTAATTTTAAAAAGGAAGAAAAAAGCACCAAGTTTAGATCAAAGGATTTGGGACACAGCAGCCACGGCACAATCCCATGAGGACACCCTGGGAGAGAGCATCCCCACTGAGATCCCACATCCATGAGCTGCTGCTCCTGCCCTGTTGCGCTAGGGAAGGTCCAGGGCAACCCTTGACAACAGAGGGTGTGGGAAAAGAGCCCAAAGGACTGAGGGAGATGCTGCTTCATTCAGGATGGGGACTGGTATCTTGTCGCCAGCTTTACTGCAACCAGGTGTGGTGCCTGGTGTGAAGGGGCAGAACATTTGCTTTTAGGGATGGCCAAAACTTACCGAGTTGTGGTGGCAAACACTGAAAGAGGAAGTTTTAGAAGGGAAATAAAACATTAATATTTCAGGGCTTAAGGCAATCCTCAGTGCAAAGGCAGGAAAGTAATTAGTGCTGTAGATGGGGAAATAACCAGTATTAAATGGAATTGGGGCGAGCGCAGGTTGAAGGGGCCGCAAGGAGGAGGATGGGCAAGGGCTCTCCAGGAGATGGCAAGGAATGAGCCTGGAGGCCCCCAGGAATCCCCCCCCCAGCACACCAAGCCCCAGCAGCACCGTATTTTGGGGGGGCTGTGCCTGCAATAAGCNGAATCCCATCCCCTCTCCCTCCACCGACCCTGCCTCCCCCAGCCTCCCCCCCTCAAAGCAATTTGACTTTTATAGTAATAACTTCTGAACCCTGGACTGGGGCCGTGCCAAGGAAAGCAGCAGAAAACAATGTGATGGGCCTCGGCAGGCGCGGAAACTCCAGCGACTGAGACCAGCCCTAAAATAACTTTTGAGCGATTGTTATTTATTCTGGGAGAAAGTTCGTTCATTCACAATTTGGAGGGGAGATAAGTGAGGGCGGGCTGGGGCTGCACAGCAGCAGCACGCCGTGGCTGCAGATACAGGGCGCCTGCAGCGCCAGGGCAGCCGGCTCACCACGGTCCTCCTGCACGTGTCCTGCTGCAAAACCTTTTTTAAAGCTATTTGAGTTCATCTGAAAGCTCTGGGCTCAGGTGGAGGAGTCCAGCTCGAGGCTGGGGGTCTGCATGTGCCACCAGGTGCAGGGGGCACTCTGTGTGTCTGTGCCTGCACATGTGTCAGTGCCCTGGGCATGCTGTTCAGCGTGGTGGCTGTGCCACATGCCACTGGCTTGCACACCCGCACTGGGCACTGCACACTGAAGCCATCGTTGTCCGATGGGCAGCAGGTGGTGCAGGAAAACTCCAGGCAGAAACAGACAGCGTCCTGCTGCCTGTCCCGGTGAGTATCAGTGTGTGCACAGCAGCTGTCAGCCAACAGCAGCTGGGCAAGCAGCGAGTGGTGCAACCTCAGTAATTCTGCAGCTTTGAGCTGCCACAACTTCCCTGCAATTTACAGGGGCTGAACCAGAGCTCCCAGAGGAGCCTTGAGCAGCCTGGGCAACCCTGGGCACTTCTGAATCGAGGACACTCTCCAAAGGAGGCAGGCAGCCAGCCAGCCCTCAGCACTGCCGTGTGTCTGCTCGTGCAAGTGTTTTATGGTCCCTGTCACCACGGGCTGGGCACTCGCTGGGATCTGGAGAGCAGTGGTGACTCTGCCAGACAAGGCTCAGGCTGCCTGTGTTACCCTCGGGCTTGGAGAACAAATGCTGGGGAAACCTGGTCTGTGCCTGCTGGGTGACAGGGGTGACAGAGACCTCGCAGCATGGCTCTGTGGGCAGCAGGGTGGGAGAGGGACAGACCAGAGTGACCTGACTGGGTGTGAGGGTCTGACCAGCTTTGTGTGCAGATCATCTCCAAGAATGACACACATCCCTGCCCACGAGCATCTCAGGGGCAAGGGTTGATCCTGGTCCACTGTGGCATGATGCTGCAGTGGCAGGGGACAGCACTGCCATCATCACCTACCCTGCACAGCAGATCTTGGAAAGCACACTGTTCTGGGGTGGGAAAACACCGCCATATCCCCTCCCACCAAGAGAACAGCAGCACTTGCCTGGGCCACCTCTCTCCTCCTGCTGCCTCCAGGCTGGGAGACCTTGCTGAGTGCCACCAAATGTTTCTACTTTGGAACTGACATGTGGACACATTGGAGCTGGAGGCCTGGAGCTGCAAAAGGGGATGATTCAGTGCTGCCCTTTGCAGAGTGGGGAGGGCACCAGTTTACGTTTAGCAATACAGTCTCTCTGGCACTGGATAAACTGTCACCCAGCTGCCCTTGCGTGGGGACAGCAGGGTTAACACAGGGTCACACACGGGGCAGAAGCAGCCCCTGGCAGCGCCGGCCGGCACACGCAGCTTCCTTTATGGCACAGTGCCCGCGACGGTGCGACTGGCCCTGCTGGGCCACATCCCTCATCCTGCCGGGCAGGAAAGGCTCCGGCCCCCGCTCCTCCTCGCCTCTCCGCATCCCCTGCCCTCTGCCCCGCCACCGCTGCGGACAGCCCCGCGCTTGCCAGGTGACTTCCAGCCTCGCTGCTCTTCGGGCTGTCTGAGCAGCTCGTGATCTTGGCAGGCAGCTCAGAGTCCTACCAGTCGTTATTACAATGATTATTTGTGTCTTCCCAGCTCAAAAGGGCTTTCCTCTTACCTCGCTCCTGGCTGGCCTCGAGCCAGGTGAGACTGAGGATGGAGCAAGGGGAGAGGGCAGCATCCTGCACTGTCAGAGCAGGGGACTGCAGTGGGATGCAGGAGATGGGGCAGAGGGAAGGGCGGATCTTGTCCCTCCTCCTGAATGCTCAGATTGGAAATCAACACCCTCTTGGTTAATTCATTAGCTTTGATTAGCAACTCTGAAGCTCGGACCAGCTAATGGGCTCCCTCCTGCTGGTTAATCTCCAAGAGGAGTTCAGCAAGGTTATCTGAACCAGGAATGGTGAGGGAAGGATGAAGGATGAGTGCAATTGAATTAGGAAGCTGTTAAATGAAGAAGCCAAACTGAGCCAGAACAGGGCCATTGCAAAATGTCCCCATGGCTAAAACATGGGGTAGAGCATCATTAAAACACAGGGCAGAACACAGCACCATGGTTGCACTTGTCTGGGTCGGGGTGGGGCAGCAAGTCCCTGTAGACACCAGCCCAGCCTGGGGCTTGGGGTCACGTTTGCCGGATCCATCCCATGCAGATCCCTTCACCAACACCTTCATCTCCCTACGTGGGCTTCATCTTCCTCCACGTGGGGGTTCCTCTGCAGCCTGGATTTCGTTGTTGATTAAATTAGCTCAGCAGTAACCTATTTGTGATGATGATGTGAGGTAGCGACCTTCAGTGTTTTCATTAAAATATACATGTATATATTTGTTTTCTGCGGTTATGAATGTAATTCCACAACCCACTGAGGAGCTGGTAATTTTCTGGCTGAGGTGGGAAGTTGCTGACATCTTGTGATACATGACAAGATTGATTGTATTTGCTTACCCTTTAACCTAATAAAGAAAAATAATGTTCCTTAGTCTCACTAATTCTCTATAAGCTTGGACATCACTTTAAATCAGCTGGAAGTGCAGGCGCTGAACCATATCATTGCTGGGCAGGAACCTTGCTCCCCAGGCCCTCCCCAGTTCCCAGGTGAGGGGGACCAGCATGGCAGCATTGTCCCCAGGAGTGCCCAGCACCTCTGGGTCTGAGAGGACCCTGGTGGTCGTGGCAGGGAGGTGGCCTCTGCACCCTGTGCATCCTGCTCGCTGGGAAAAGCATTAACCAATTTACTGCTAATCGTGTTATCACCAGCACATCTCAGCAGCTGCTGGGGCAGCACAGGCCAAAGCAAACACGGCCCAGTGCCCTGAGGACACAGAGCAGTCAGAGGCAGCTGTGCCTACTCTCAGGTTTCCAGGTCCCCTATCTCCCACCGCAGTGGTCCAGTTGGCCTCTGGAAGGAAGGAGGCTCCACAGGACAAACCCAGCCAGTGCTGCAGCGGGCAGGAGGGATGGATGCTGCAGCAGGGAGGGCGGGAGCTGCCCTGGCCGAAATCTGGGCAGGTGCCCTGACATCAGTGCCTGGGTGACCTTGGGTGTGCTGCACAGCAGGCACTGTGCCTGCAAAACATCTGCTTTCCTTCACTGGGAGATGGTAAGTGGTGAAGGAACAGGCTGGGTATCAGGGTTCATGTGGCAGTGGGTCTGCCATCCCAGCACACCATCTCCTCCATCCTCCCTTCCGGGGGAAGAAATTACAGGGCAGGGCAAGCAATGCCATTACAACACAGTTCCCCTCAGTTACCCATCCGTCCTCTGGGGGATCATCATTCCTGAGTTGTTCTTACTCACTTCCTCAGCCCTGCGCCTGTCTTGGCTTCTCCGACCTTCTCCACAGCACACAGCAAACAGGGCACACGTGTGTCCCCAGGTCAACAGCATCGGGGCGTTGCGTTGCCCCGAAGTGATGGACTGTGCCCCTGGCAGAGTGCCCCTGGCCTGGGGCTGTGTGGATGAAAGGTTTTCCCTGCTCTGCAGCGGAGCTGGCAGGGGGCTGCTCACCTGCCCAGCGTGGTGGTTTGCCAGCCAGCTGCCAACCGGCCGGGAATTGCCTTTGCCTTTGCTGGTGTGCTTAAAAATAACCCACTAGCTTGTCAAGGTTATAAAGAGAGAGAGAACAAATTGCTTTCTGAGTTGATTAAACTGCTCAGCGTGGCTGCGCACGCGGCGCTCTCCGTACGGCTGGGACGAGACGGAGTCTGGTGCGTTAATTTGCACTCGGCAGTTCCTGTGCTAATAAGGGCTTGATGAGCTGCCTCCTCATACCCTCATCACCGGCCCCTCCGAGCAATGCTTGACTGGGCCCTGAGGCAGTTGGGGCACTTCTTCTATTCAAAATGCCTCTTTTTTTGTTGCCTTTCCGTTGCTTTTGAGCAGTGCCATGTCCGGAGCTGCCCTGGAGCCACTGGACCAAATCTCCGGAGGATTTCAGCAGGTCCCTGCTTCATCCCAGGGCAGCTGAGGGAGTACAGGCAGAAGCACGCTCCAAAACTCAGCTGCAAGGAGAAAAACCCACCCGTGGCCACAAATTGCTGCCAGATATTTCTCCATGCCGGTGCAGCAGCCGCCCTCGCCGCCGCGCCGCTCAGCATCACTCCACGATGCTGCCGCCGCAACGGGGTCTCCGTGCTTGAAAGAGGTTTCCAAATATAACCAGCCCCTCGCCTCCCCCTGCAACTTTCTGGGAAAATCCCTTTCTGCCTAAAATTATCCAGATGTGCTTTACAGCTCGAGGGGAGTTTGTGGGAAAAATACGAGGTTCGCTGGATGAGATGTTTCCTGAAGTGTGGGGCTGGGAGCTGGTTCCACTTTGGAGCAGACCCGCGCCGCTCACGCGCCGCCACTGCCAGAGCTCGGCTTAGTTAGTTAAACCAGATTGAGTTTATCTCTTAATAAGAACTAGGGAATGAAAGCGCTTTTTCTTTTTTCTAACCTTTTTTTAATTCATACTCCATGTTGGGGAAAGGCAGAAGAAGATTTCCCAAGCAGATTGGTGCTTCCTAGCACGCTGGCTCTGGTGTCCTTCTGGTAGGTGTCCTTTGTGGTTTTATGTAGTTTATCAGCACTGTGGGCTCCTACTGATACCCTGCACCCCAAAGGGCATCCCAAGGAGCTGATGTCAGGGATCCATCCAGGGGCCAAATTGGGGGCCAAATTGTGCAAAGCAACCCAGGGGCCGTGTCCTTCAACTGATGAATGAATTTTTAGTGACGACGGAGCAGTGGTGGGTGCAAACCCTGGGGTAGGGGCTTCACATAAATCGTAGCAATTTGCTGGCTCTGCCACTCTAAATCCTGTCTAATTATACCAAGTGCAGCATCTGACATTAATTTGTTACAGTGTGTGTGTGTATAGAGCACCAGACATTTTGGGGACGGATTTAAGAGCAGCCTTCAGATCTTTGCCCTTGCAATCCACTGCCAGTCACAAACGACTGCATTTGGCCTCCTAGTTACCTGCCTACATTGGAAAATTGGTTATTTTAAAGTCTAAAATATTATTATTATTTACATCTATAATCGTTTTACAGATGCAAAATTCAAGGCTGCATTCAGGCATATTGGGGTGGTTGGGGGGGGTGATAAAAAAGAAAATGAAATATTGGCCCTCTTTGCTCCTAGCTGCCCTTTTCAGTCTCTGAGCTGTAAAATAAGATTGACAGCGACTTCGAGACACCAGCAGCAAAGCACAGCCCGGGTCACAAGCCTGCAGAACACTCTGGAGGGGAGGATGCCTGGGAACCAGGCTGAGGAGTAGCTGGTGTGGACTGAGCCGTGCGATGTCAGGTTTTTAGCCAGCTTGCTGGAGCTCTTTGAGGATATTACTGCTTTGCTAGATAAGAGAAATTCAAGGGATGTGCTATACTTAGAGTTTCAAAACACACTTGGCATCAGTGCAGATCAAAGCCGAATGGTACAGGCAGCATCCCGGAATAGAAGGTGAAAGAGGGAAAAGATTTGGAATTTACTGTGAGGAAAAAAAAATACGCTCCTGAAACCAACAGCACGAGGCTGCTGAGCTAAAAATAGCAAAGAAGGTATTAGCAGTGGCTCCACACACAAACTGACACTCGGCTCCTCTTCCCAGCTTGGGGAGAAACCTTCCGTCCAAGCCAAAGATGCTCGAGGAAAGCACACCAGTCCCTGGAGAGTCCACTGCCCCAGCCCGGCTCCCAGCTGAAACCAGTGGGGACCAGTACGGTTTGGGCGACCCCCAGCAGGGCGTGCTCTGTGTCAGCCTGTCCCCTCCAGCAGCCCATCGTGTCCCTGCCATGTCAGGTTATCTGTGCCGCACCAGCAGCTCTTTCCAATCCCATAACTGGAACAGTGCTGCTTTGTCAGCTCCCACGCTGGTGGCCGGCCACGGCCAGGGGTTTTATACAATCCCGCTCTGCCCTGGGACGTGGTGCTGCATCCACCACAGCAGGGCTGGGGCGTTCATGCCCTCCTCGCGATGGCACACACCGAGCGCCTCTTCAGCCCTTCCTCTTCCTCACTGCCACTTGGTGCTCCTGGCAGCAGTGACAAGTCTGCCCCTTGCCACCCAGGCTGGCTAGGGCAGCCCAGGGAGGGCAAGGTGACAATCCCCACATCCCTGTGTGATACCCCTCGTCAGGGCTGTGCCTTAAGACAAGATTTCCCTACCATGTCCAGCCAGCAAAGAGGAATCACGTTCTCCAAACCTGCTCTTGAGGCACCACAGTTGTATCACAAACCTGTAGCAGAGCTGGGAAACTGCGGAAACCCTCAAAAGCATCAGCTGCTGGGTGACAGGGTTCAGCTGGGGGAGATCACAGCCACGGAAAGTCCCATGGAGGGATACCTGAGTGATGGATGGGTGGGGCTCCTATAAAGAGCTCACAAGCCCCTGGCTGTGTGATGGGGTGGAACAGCATGATTTGGGCTTGAAATGAAGGAGGGGGTTGTCTCCTCTGTGCTCTTCCTGTCCCTCTTCTGCTTGTCAAAGGTGAAAGTCATTTTGCCCTCCCTGGGAGGGAGGAGTATTTCTGAAGCACCTCAAGCGATGGAGCGCCTCCTCTAGGTTAGTGCAACTGAGCTAATTGCAGCTCTGCAAGGGTCGGGGGGGCAGGCAGGCAGGCCCTGCCACACAGGACACCCTAACTCCTGCTGTGCTGAAAGGGACAAGTCTGCCGGAGCAGAGGTGCCAGGGCCTGCTGCCACATTCCCCATGGATCCTGGCAGCCCCCTTGGTGGCTGGGAAAGGACTTAATCCTGTGCCCCTGCAGCGATGCAAACACCTCCCCAAAAAAGGGCTGGATCCCAGGGCGGTGGTGCGTACTATTTCTGAGAACGGGCATCCTTCCTCCTGGGGCAGCCCTGAGCCAGAGCCCATCCCAGGGGTGACAGTTCACCCTGCCACATGCCTGGCACTGGGGCCTGGAGCACAGGGACTGCTCCCTGGGCTAGGGGTGGGTGCTGGAGCAGTGCCAGGAGCCAGCCGTCCCGGCCCCACCACGCGCCGCCGGGTTTCCTTTCGGCCGTGCCAGGCTCCTGCCAGCTGAGTTTGAGGTGAGGCATTAACACTGGTATCTCTGTTAATATTGCTATAAAGCAATAAAGGTAACTTGATTGCGGAAAGGCAGGGAGACCAGTGGGTTTGGAGCCGTTCCACAGTGCTGCTATTAGAAAACTCGAAATGAGAGTTATTAAATTACTGCCAGGTACTGCAGGTTTTTCCTAACAGGGAGACTTCGGCTTGGCTCGGAAACTTAAGCTCTGGCTTGTTCAGGTTAATTAAAAGAGAGCTGGACATCTTCCAGGACCTTGCTTCTCATTCCTGATGGCCACCCCCCCACCTCCAAGGCATGGGCAGAGCGTGCCATGAGAGCAGGACCCCACTGAGGGATGCTGAGGGGGCATTGGGCATCAGCACTGGGCAGGGTTGACAGGCCAGGGCAGCCAGGCTGGATGTCCTGGGGGATGGTGACCTGAGTGTCACTTGCAGCCCCCCAGTGCCTTTGTGCCATCTGTCCTGGGGTGCTGTTCCTGGACCCATGGAGCATGGCAGGTGCTGGGGCTGGGATTCCTGCCCTTTTCCCTAGCTAGGGGCCTCAGGAACCCAACACGGGTAGCAGCCAGAGGCGTTTGTGATGCTCTGCATTTGCCCATTGCCCCTGGACCCCAGCAAGTTCCTGATTCCTTTATAGGGAAACAAGAACGGTACAGTGGGAGAAAGGCTGGTGGGAGGCAGGGGGCAGGCAGGCAAACAATGCCCAGGCTGTCCCTCCTCCCACCCTTTTTATTGCGTTGCTCTTGGCATCTGACATGTTCTTGCTGCTGCACAACGGGCACTTTGGGATTCATGTGGCCTCTCATCACAGAGAGCAGGAAACACAGTGCAAACAGGGAAGAGAGGGCAATTTGGGCTGGGTTTGGAGAGGATTGCCTTCTCTGACCTGGAGCAATTTTCCTTTCACCTGTGTTTAGTCATTCCCGCTGCTGCTTTGACTCCTGCCTCAGCCTCTCCAGGTATTTTCCTGCTCCTTCACGGGGTGATGGAAAGTTTTGGCAGCCCCCTCTCCTTGCCCTGGAGCAGATCACCTGCAGAGTGGCCTTTGTGGGGCTGGGGGTGCAGGCAGGTGGCTGTTCTGCCGGGCCCCCTCCGGCTGGGAACTACAGACAGAGGGACTCAGGGCTGCGCTGACCCTCCCTCCTCCTGCCTGTCTTTGATTCCCTGGTGCCGGGAAGAGAGAAGGGGGTTTACCCCGCAGTAACCCAGGCCCAAAGAGCTCCACTGTGTTCTTCCAGCATGGCTCTCTCCTGCTCTGCCTGACCTCCAAGCCGTGGAGGACAAAGCCAGTGGCACACCTGAGTGGGGCTGAGCTGGGTCCCCCCGGTTTGTCCTGCTGTCCCTGGGGAAATGAAAAGCAGTCAGGGATGCGTTGTGCAAGGGAGGTGCATCCCACTGCCAATCGAGCACTCCAGGGACGAGGTATGGGGTGACCCCCAAGTCAGGCTGCCATGGTGGGGAAGGATGCTGTCTCCATCTCCTCCCTGAAAACAGCTTTGGGAGAGCAGGGAGGACTCCCAACCTGTGACTCCTCCACCCACCCCAAAATTTCCAGGTGGCGGAGGGGTGCCTGGACTTGGGACCGATACCATGGAAGGGCTGGGGCCAGCTGCCCTGTGTCTGAGCACTCCCAGGTCCCCGGCAGGACAGTGGAGGGGGCGGGTGAAGAGGGCTGCTGTAGCTGCTCGCTCGCCCCCGGCAGCACCCGCCCCGCTCCTGCCCTGGCCAGGCTGCCGGAGGTGCGGATAAATGCCGCGCACAGCTCCGTTAGAGACTCAAGCCCCCAAAACACTTTTTGGACTCATTTTCCCAGAGAGAGTTTAATGGGGTTTGTCGTGCCAAAACCCCAAGCTATGCCTCACTTTCATCCCCTAATGCAAGCCATATATCAAGAGACACTAACAGAGCAGGGAGGGTTTCTGACAAGGGGATCCTGGGAACAATCAGCCAATACCCCCCTCCCCAGCCTGCGCCCCCCTGTTTTGTGCATTCCTGGTAATGTAAATAGAGAGGCGAGCGCTCGCAGCCCTCCTCGGACCGAGGAGCCCGTCTGGGGACGGCGCCAGCAGCTCTGCTGTCAGTCTGCTCTCGGGGGCTTCGGCTGGTACCGTTTGAAGTGTCTCAAGTATCAGCGTCAGCGCTGTGTCCCTGGGGAGAGCGTCCCCGGGGCCAGCAGTGCCCCCGCACTTCCCTGATGCATACACTCAGCAGTCGGGAGGTGGGAAGATCCAGCTCAGCCTAAATAGTCCCTTTTCCCCCCTGAAAAGCCACCCCTCCTGTCAAAATATCCTTCCTCCTAGCAAGCCACGAGGTGAGGATGGAGGATGTAGCCCTGGCACTGACAGCATCCTGAGGGGTCCTTGGGGCCCTGAGCCCTGTTGGGGTAGCAGCTGCTGGGTCTGTCTCCTTCCAGGAGCACCCTGGGGTGCCTCCATCCCCCGGCTCTCACGGGGGGAGAGCTGCAGCTTCCTTGCATCAGTGAGGTGGAGGTGGCTGACGCAGCAGGTCAGGGCTCTCACACCCTGTTTAGTGCAGCACTGGGTCCCGTGGAGCAGGTGGTGGTTTGACACCAGGCACCATCTCCAGGGTGGGTGGGTGCCCCTTCTGTGGTGTTTTATGAGGCATGGGAAAATCCAGAAAACTGACTTTTCTTGATTTAAACACCCATGTGTTTGCTGGCTGAGCATGTCAGCAGTGTGGGATTCAGCTCTCCTGAAGGATGTTGGTCATGTCTGGCACTCTGTCACCTTGGAGGGGACCTGCATGCTAGCCTAGACATGCAGTTTTGTTTCCACAAACTTCACTCACCATCCCAGCAGAAACCCAAAGCTTCTTCAGGCAGGGCCAAGGAACCCAACTGGGCACGCTTCATCCTTCTAAGGGAAAAAAAAATTCAAGCCAAAAAGCCTCCCCTGGGAGAGTTTCCAAAACAAATCTCGAGCCTTGGCTCACCACACAAAAGCAGGAAACCTCCTGAAGGTTTTCCTTCAGCTTGTCTGGATGAGAATCCCCAACAGTGTTGCAGCCAGGGCAAGGGACATGGGACCCAAGGTGCCACCAGTGCCAGTCCCTGACCCTCAGAGCAGCAGGAGCAGACACAGCTGGGAGCATCAGGGTGCAGAGGAGGCTCATGTGCTGGGAGCAGGGTGGGCTCTGGCTGTGATGTCCTCACAAAGTCCCAGGCCAGCAGGAGAAATCCCTGAGCTGAGCCCTTGGGACAGGCTGTGGAGCTGAGGGCCTTGGTGTGTGCCAAGGGAGACGGGACTGTGTGTGCCTGGGAGAAGCTCCAAGGAGAGAAGGAGCTGGGATGGTGGCAAGCAAGTGGGCTCACGAAGGAGAGGCCCCAGTGGGGATAGGGACCCCTCAGGGCCACGTTCCTGCTCCCCAGCCTGCCAGGCAATGGGGATGGAGACTCAATGGAATGGAGCTGCTCCCCTCCATTGTCCACGTGTCCCCAGCAAGGCTGCAAGGAGGTCTCCCAAAGCAGGGAAGGGGTGTGATACCTCTGAGCTCCCTCCTGACTCTGTTGGGTGTCAGTAATTCAGGCAAGGCTGGGGAGAGCAGGAGGAGGAGGGCTGCAAAGTCCTCATGCAGTGATTGCTGAGGAAACATAGGAGAGCTTGCCCCTGCCTGAAATCGAAGCACTCGTGGGGCAGGAATGGCACTGTACCAACTCATGGCTGAACCAAAGCTGTTCTGAGAAAATGCCACGCAGCTCCATGCCGGTGAGGGGTGTCCCCATATGGACACCTCATCTCTGTGGGAGCCTTCCCCAGGCACCAGCCACCAGATCAGAGTGGCACTGGTCTTGCTGTCCCTGGCCTTGCCCTCTCCCACGCACCCGCAGGGAATCCTGCGATGGGGCCGGTGATGCTGGGTGGCCCTGGGGGACCCCAGGGAGCACAGGGAGGGGAGGGGATCTGCGAGGGGTTTATTTGCTGGGACCAGCCCTCGGCGGCCCTGAGCTTTACGAGGCAGCCGATGCGGCTGCTTCCTTGCGGGCTGCAGCAATAAAGCTTGCCGGGGGGTCAGAGGTGATACCGACTGCTCTTAAGTGGCCAAAACTGGTGGTCTGCGATGGAAACTGAACTTCTAGAGCCATAATCAGAACCAGAGGGGTTAAATTCCAATGGCTAAATACCAAGGACTTAGCCTAAACATCTCTCCCATCTTGCTCAGTCTGTCCCAAACAGGATCCTGCAGCGTGCGGTTGTTTGGGCAAGGTCAGGCTGCTGGCGTGCGAGGTGTGTGTGCCACATCTCCCTGCTGCCTTGGGATCAGACATCGCCAGGGCCGCCAAATTTCCTCCATCTCGGTGCACTGTTGCACTGGGTAAACACCTCTGCAGCACTCGGGAAACTCGGAGCGACCTGCAAATGGATGCAGAGTTAAGCATTTGCTGGTTTCAGAGCTCTCCAAAGCGCCAGGGTGAGGTTGATGCTGGAAACCTGAGCCCTGTAATTGTATTGTTCTGCCCGAGTGATATCTGAAGGGCTGGCTGGTTTGTTTGCGTGTTTGTTTGTAGTGCAACTATCAAAGGAGGTCTCGGCGGTGATGAACGCCGCTTCTAAAAAAGGGCCTGCCCCGGAGCCAGCACCAGCCCTTCTCCAGGTCGAGCCACTACACGTCCCCATAAGCATAACCCGTCCTTCCAGTGGCGGCTCCAGAGGCATACCAGCATTCCCGCAGGAGTGGGGGATTGCCTGCCATGCCTGAAAACAGGTTCCAACATCGCTGAGCACTTCCAGGAGAACCCTGAGAAGGGCTCTCTGCAGGGGCCAAGCAGTGGGTGAGAAAGGATATGGCCAAAATGTGGCTGTGAAGAGGCAGAGGGAGCGGAGAAGTTGACAGAAGCAGGGTTGAGCAGATGCACCATTGTATTTCCTCAGTGGTGGAAAGCTGGCAGACACTTCCCTCCCCCCTAGAAAAAGACACCAAAGAAATGCAAACATGACCATACATCCCAAGGTCTGTGTGCCAGCTAGAGCACAGTCCTCCGAGGAGACCTGGCTGGACCTCTCATGGGCTGATTTTCCTGTTGGCCAACCCAGTGGGGAGGAGGGAAAGCCCTCAGCAGCACCCACTGCACAAAGCCACCCCCCACCCCGGTGCGTGTCCAGGAACCCAGGCACCTCCACCTCCCCAGGTCCTGGTTTCTACCTCCAGGCTGTGTGAACAGCCACTACTCCCTGTGGCAGGAGGTGAGCAGAGGGCCAGGCAGGCTGCTGAGCGTTAGCATCAGTGTGGTTTATTACGCTCATTAATGATGTGGAGAAGGCAGCGTGTTAGCAAAAACGTGACATATTTAGGTTAGTTAAGGCTGAAGGACTTTGCTGCTGTGGGAAAGGATTGCACGAAGATATATGACATTCACCATGGGCCTGTGCGAGATGATGCATCTTGGATAGACTAATCAAGATAATTCACATATATTGTCCTAAATTAATTATAGCCACTAAGTACAAGCCCAACATGTCAATGCAGACAGCTCAATTAACACTTCTTATTCAATATATGCTGATGGTCAAAAGAGCAAAGAAAAGATTACAATGGGCAGAGAGCATGGAGCAAAGCACTGGAAATATTGCAGTACCACTGCCTAAATAAATGGCTTTGCCAGCACATAAGGGAGCAGAGGGTGAGAGTGATGGGCACAGGACAGTGTGGAGAGAGGCTAAAAGGGGACAACAAGCGACCTTCTTTAGCCCTCTCTTCCTGATAACCTCTTAAAAACAGAATAGATCAAGTATATGAAGCAGATTTTTAAATAGCAAGGGAGAGGGGTGGGAAGAAAAGAGCTATTTTAGAAAGCAAGTGCTGTTTGGGTGGAGCAGGAGCAGAGGTTCCCGTTCATGCAGAGCAGTGACCCCAGGGCTCAGTGCCCGTGTGCTGGCCAGGGTGTGACTGTCCAAGGAGAAAAGGTGGAAAGAGGAGAAAGATGAGTCCAGCTCTGCGTACAGTGGGTGAGACAAGGACTGAGTGCCGCATCCTGGCTTGATAAAGGATGTGGAAAAGTTGGACAGGGCTCAGGAACATGGGAAACTGCCTTTGAGTGGGAGGTTGAGGCAGGCCCCTGCCTATTTTTCTATCGCAGCAGAGGTTAGGATGTGACTCCATTGCAGTCAGCACATGCTGAAGGGAAGGGATTTCTTTCAGTGAAAAACATGGAATGAAACCCAGATACCAGAACTGGAGCAAGTCTTGTGCCATGGCAGGAACTCGCTGGGTCTGGGAGACTTCTCTGTCACCCATTCCAGGCAGCTGAGGGGCTTCCTGCAGCCTCACTTCAGTCAGGCTCCCTTTCCCTGGATTCTCAACACCAGGTGCCCTGTGCCCTGAGGCAAAAGGTTTCATGCCTGAGCCCAGCAGTGGCTGTGGGAAATCTTTGGGCTGATTTCCCTCCTGCGAGACTCCAGCCAGCATCATGCAATCTCTTTTCATTCCTATTTCATGAGATGTGAATAATTAATGAGAAACACAATGCGGGGAGGATAAGATGAATATATATATGTATACATATACTCACACATGCATATATAGTGTTAGAAATAATCAAGGCTCAAATATATAGGCAATGTTGTGGTACAGCAGCCATGAAAATGTGGGGTAAAGTGCAGCACAACAGAGAGTCATAAAAGGCAGACAGAGGGGGTTGAGGGGTGTATAGGATGGGATACAGGTGCTGTCTCCTATGGCAGCAGGGACCTCCAGCCTTCCCAACTGGCCCAGGAGTTCATCACAGGCAGAGGCGTCTTCCCCAGCGTTGTGCAGGGATGTGTGATGCCAAAGGAAGGGCGATGCCAGGGGCTACTCCTGCATTGCCCTGGGGAAGGGGTGAGATCCTGGTGGGCGCCTGTGCTGCAGTGGGAGGCAAAGCCCAAGGAAGGCTGAGAAGCAGCATCTCTGGGAGCTGGGGTTTTACATCCCTGACCAAACCACCCTCCACAGCCTCTCAGCAGCCATCCAAGCCCGTGCAGCCATTGCTGTGTCCGTGTTCAGTTGAGCCTCTCGCCATCCACGGCCAGCAACTGAATTGGATGTGTGAAACCCAGAGACTCTCCCTTCAACTGCACAGAAAATCCCATCACCTGCTGCATCCGGCTCCCAGCCGCCGGCCAGGCCTGACTAGTGCTAATTGGCAGTCATTAATTAGCCTTCCGGCAGGCTCTCACCCTGTGGACTTGCCGACAGAGCCCATTGCAACCTGCTGATGCAAGGAGAGCGCTGGTGTCCCCCTGCCCCATAGGGACTGCTGGAGCCTGCCCCGAGGAGGGGAGAATCCCCCAGCCTCGCCCCAGTCTGGGGGATGGGGACAGGGAAAGGGATGGCTCCTGCTGCCTGCCCACAGCCCCAGCTCTCTGGGGTTAGGCACCAGAGCCTTGGAAACCCAGCTGCCTCCCATGAAGCTGCTCTAAGCTAACCTGGAATGACCCTGTGGTGCAGCCCCTTGGCTGCTATTCCAGCTCGGAGCTGAGCTGTGGCAGAATGGAGGTGGGATGAGGGGCAGACACAGGGGACAGGGAGAACTCAGAAGTTGGATGATGATGTAGCTGTGGGTGATGGTTCCTGAACTCAGCCATCAGCATGGCCACACCTTCAGTTGCTCAGGACATGGAGCGCTTGGGAGACCCCCACAGCCATGGCCTGTGTTGCATGAAATAGATTTTTAGGGCTTCTGCACTCCAGGAGGAGTTGGCCCTCATGGCCCACCCTGACCCAAGGACTTGGCCCCATGTGACAGGAGGGTCTGTGCTGGCAGGGTGTGTGGGGTCCCCACACGGGGACAGCAGGGGTGCATGGCCACACTCTCACTGTCACCTGCACCCCAGCCAGGCCCTGTGTCCTGGTGGCACTTGGAGCAATGCACATGGGGACTTCCAGAGCCCTCTCAACTGCATATTCCCCAGGCAAAGCATGTGGGGCCGTGCCTCAGCCCCAGCCATGAGCTGGCTTCATGGTGGGACACAGAGTGCGTTTGCTCCTCCTGACAGCCTGAGAGCTGGCTGTTTTCCTCTTTGCCCCTGCCCTGGATTTCCAGCTTTTGAATTTGCTTCACCCCAAAAATACCCTATTATAAATAAACCCCCAGGAGTCCTCCTCTGCACAGTGTCCTGCCCAGTGCCAGTTTCCTTTTCCAGTAGCACGTGCTCCCACAGCAGCAGGGACCACATGCCAGGTTGGCTTCACCAGCAGGTCAAGGTTTGTCACCCCTTGGGTTCTCCCCAGCCTGGCTGTACCTGCACTGGGGCTGGGGACAGGCTGGGGCGCCCGACAGCCAGTCCGGCCTATCCTGCCTTTTTTCCACAGTCGGTGGCTCCCATTTCCCAGGTCTAATTTATCACCTCACTTTTTATAAATGGGTCATTTCCCATCCCCAGCCCGAGAGACAATTGCGATGGGCCCTGGCACTGCGCCACGAGCTCCTTTCAACTTCATAGCGAGTTCATCAAAGGCCCGAGACACCATTTCCCCAAACAGTAAAAGTGTCAGGGAAAGAGGCGTGTTGGGAAGCCTCGGTGACAGCCAAGTGCTTAATTAGTGGTAATGCAGAGTTTACAGCCCCCTCACCGCCTCCCCCTGGCCCCTTGTTTCTGGGAAGGGTGTGAAGGGTTAGACAGGTCTCTCTGCTGCTCGGTGACCCGTGATGTCCTCCAGTGATGTGGCGGAGGGGATGGGGACATCCCAGCCTGGCTGCTGGGATGAGGAGGAAGACAGGGAGAGATCTGCTAACGTGGCACTCACTCAAGAGCATCCCTGTCCCCTAGGTCCCACTGGTGCTACAACCCACCCCAGCACCCATGGGTGCCCCAGCTTCCACAGGCATTCTCTTCTCCCTGGCTGATGGGTGACTGGGGAATATGTGGGAAAGACCCACTGCAGGGTCAGCAGTGGAAATGCTGTTTCCCACCCATCCATCCTGTTCCCAGTCACAATCTCCTGGCTCCTAAGATGCCTTGCAGTCCCACGAGACCCAGTGGCAGAGCACTGGGCTGGTGCAGGGGGCTGCATACCACTGTCACATCCCTTTCATTCCTCTCTTTCCTCTCTTTCTTTTTTCCCAGAAAACAGAAATCACCTTCCTGCCTGTCACACTCCCTGCCTCTCTCTGGGCTGTTTTTAATGTATCCTTTTGGCAACAGAACAGCCGGAGCTGAGCATGGTGACTTTGGCGCTCAGAGGCAGAGCTGATGGCATTACAAAGTTGGCACTCACTCTCTCACAGCTTCCCTAATAAAGCCTAACATCAGCCAGGACTTTTAGCCACGATGCTGCTTTTAGCAGGGACTTGTCTCTGACTCCCACAGTCACCAGATCCATCCTCTCATTGTTGACATTTCTGGGGGTCAGATTTTCCATCAGAAGTTGCCAAATACAGGTAAAGATCAGAAAGAAAATCAAGAGATTTGGTGATAGGAGGCTTTATCCATTCCGTACACAGGTGCCCAAGGCTCCCAGGGGAGTGGATCACCATGGGGAGTGGATCACCTGGGGAGCACTGCTGTCACTGCAAAGCCAGAGGTACAGGGAGCAAGCAGAGAGGCCTCTACAGGCACTTGGGCAGTGAAGTACCATGTCCTGCACTAGGATGAAGCTGGTCCCAGCCAAAGCAGCACCCCTGTGCCTTGGTTTCCTGGCTGTGAAGGTGCCACATTACCCTCTGAGGACATGCATGTGGCCAACAGGGACAAACAAGGTGATGGGCTATACCATGGCACTGCTTGCTCTCCAGGTTCTTCCTTCCCCAGGGCCGGAGCAGTGCTGTGCTGATATAAAGCAGATATAAAGCTGATTCTCATTAGGGAGGAGCACCAGGTTTCATGGTGGGGCCCTGCTCGCACCCAGCAGGGCTGTGATGCCAGGAGCTCTGCCCGCTCCCCAGGCATGTTCCCCATGCTGAGTGACAGTGGCATCTTCCTGCCACCACCCCACGGCACAGAGGCAGGGCTGGCCCAGACCCACGCTGGGATGGGATGAGATCTGTGATGGACCTCATCCTCACATGCAGGACTGTGCTACCCTCTGCACAGAACATTCCTGCCTGGATGGGCCCACAAAGGGACCTGGCAGCTCCCTGGCACATCCCACCAGGCCACAGTTCCCTGCTTCACCTCCCTGGCCTCGAGTTCCTGAGTGCTGGGCTCTCCCCCCGCCACCCTCCTCGGCACGGCTGGGGCCTTGCAGCTACAACCAGGAAACTATAAAACTTTACAGAGTGCGGCTGGAGAGAAACAGGAATTGCTGCAGTGACTGCCAGAAGGGCCAGCGTTAGATTCACAAGATTTTCCAGGGCTTGGACTCGCCAGGAAGGGATTTATCCACCTAGGAGGAGCTGTAAAAACTAAAATTAAATTCTTCATCTTGGAAAGGGAGGGGGGAGAGAACGAAGAAACTGCTTGACCTCCCCCCAGATGCTCTGCTGGAGGCCAGGAATGTGGGGGGATGTGGGGCACCCACAGCTGCACCTGCCCAGCCCCTGGCTGAGGGGGGACCTGGCACTCTGGGGGTCCCTGACCCCAAACACTGAGAGTGGGTGCTGCTTGTCCTGGGGGCTATGCTCAGCACCACTCCAGTCTGACCATCCTTTAGGGCATAATTTGGAGGTCTGTGTGGGTGTCACAGAGGAGGGCTGAAGTCAGTGTCCTCTCCCTGGTCCCTGTCCCCGTTCCCCATTAGTCCAGCCCCTGTGCTGCCATACCTGCTGCAGGTGAGGATGGTGCTGGGCATGATGGGGGGACAGTTTGGGACTCCAGCAAGGAGTAAGCCAGGATGCTCCACCTGGCATCCCAGCAGCTTTATTGGGGTGGTTTTCCATGGTGTTCTGGGGTTAGCAAGCAGTTAGAAGGAAAAAAAAAACCATACTGCCCTGTGGATTACAGAGATGTGCCACAGCATTGTGGGTAGCCATTGCAGGGGACAAAGCAGTACGTGGCTGGGTCAGAAACTGCTGTGTTCTGATGTGGTGCAGCTGATTTAGGGACCACACCTGGACCCCAGCTCTGGGCCATCTGAACTGTGGCAACCTTCCCCACTCTGCACTGTGGCCAAGCAGTCCAGGTCTGACCCCCTGCCAAAGGACAGCAGATCCCTCCTGTGCCAGGACCACCAGCTCTCAGCCTGGGGGAATTTTGGGACTCAGCGTAGTCCCAGGTGCACCTTTGTGCCCATCAGCTTTCCCTGACTTCTCCTCCACGCTGGTGTGGGGTGGGCAGGTCCTCCCTCACCACCCTTCTCCTCCCCATCCCACCAGGCTCACAAGGAGATGGTGGGCAGGGGCACACCAGGGTCACCCAGCCACAGGCCTGCTGAACCAGCCCTGTCACCCACGGGCTGCTGGAGCAACACATCTCACATTCCTCTACACCCCCTCACTGGGTTTTCCCCAGTGTAAAGGTGCACACTAATGCTTTTAGGAAAAGCCCACACTGCTGCAGGCTTTGAGGCCCATTTCCCATATCAGGGGAGCCAGAATGGCCAATACACATCCTGGTCAGTGTACTGTGCTGTGACAGGCTCTTTTTAGGAATTTTGCACTCTTAGGGCAATGAATCTTATGTCACTGATCTCTTTACAACCAGCTGAATCCTTGGAGCCTCACTGCTGAGCAGCATGGGAAAGCATCCCAACACAGGGAGAAGTCAGGCTGCTCCTCCAGACATGTGGAGGCAGAGATCAAACAAGGCTCACTTGGAAACCTCAGCAGAATTGTGCCAGAGGACACAAAGGATGTCCGGGTCATGCCAAAGCTGCAGCTCTGCCATTGCTGGCTCCCAGGGTGAGCCAGGCTGTGCTGGGGCCCCAGCAGGTCCATCTGCCTGGCTGGTGGAGCGAAGCATGGCATGCCAGCAATTTGTTTTGTACTCAACCTTTCAGGCTGGAAAGCCAAGGGAAAACTGAAGATGTGAAGTTTATGTGCAAAATCCCATCAGCTGAGTGCCTGGCTGTTCACAGTGCCATATCGCTGGCGTCCTGCCCTGCCAGGACACCCAGGTGCTTTTTTTGCAGATGGGCTTTGAGGCAATTTTCCTTTTATTCCAATTTTTTTTGCCCGCAATAGATTTTACACCAAAAGCATGGAAGCACTGCTGAGAAAGTATGTATCAGGGAATGCTCTTTTGTTGCTTACTCTGGTTTTCTTTCTATTTTCCGCTTGTCACTGCCAGTGCAGGCTCTTAAAATAACTGGCTACTTTAAACCATGCTCCTTTGTTCCCTGGCTGAGCACCGCTGGCTGCCAGCTGGAGAGGGAGGGAGGTGAAGTGTCAGGGCCCTGCAGAGAGTTTTAAAGGAGGTTTGCAGTGATGGGGACAGTGTGTTACACCCCGAGTCCTCCGAGCTGCTCTCTCCCTTGTTACCAGCAGGGCCCTGTGTTGTGGGATTTCCCAGGGAAGCACTGAGTTTGCGGGTGCTCAGCTGGCCCCTCTCTGCCACCACCCAAACTTCATCCAGGCTCCAAGGGGGCAGCCGTGGGTCTGCACCCCAGCTTTGCAGCCTGCAGGCATCCCCTGTGGAGTCCTCACAGTCCCGCCCAACTTCAGACCCCTGCCCTCAGGACTGCCCCTTTCCCACCCCCGCACCGGCTGCTTTGCAGCAAATTGTTTAAACCATGAAAGCTCCTGAGCGCTGGAGGGAAGAGGTGGGATGGAGGCCACACAGCTCCCTTGACCCCAGTTAGTGTGGGAAAGGGCTACGGCAAAACTGGTTAGGAACTGGCAGCCAGCCCCAGGGGAAGCAACAGCTAAGCCTGGGCTTATCCCTCCCAAGCCAAGCGCCAGGGCAGCGGATGCAAATCCCGGGCAGGCCAGGAATTGCCTGGCACCTCTCCCAGGGTGTTTGCACCTTCATCCTCGGGCACCTAGAAATGTGGTGTGACGGGGAGAGGGGATTCCTGCAGCCGGGGGGAAGCTGGGGTGGGGGTGCGGCCGGCCAGGGCGCTGCCAGCAGGCCGGGCTCCACCACCTGCAGGCAGTGGGGCTGGGCCAGAGCCCGGCTTGGGAGTGCTACGTCGGAGGCTTGTGCCATGTCTGGGCACGTCCCCACTTTGTTTATTCCTTCGACTTATTATTTTATTTGACTATTTATTCCTGGCTGCCTTTTTCTCACGGTGGCTGTGTTTATTTAGCACGCCAGGCCTGGAGCCCGCCGGGCTCGTGCTGCTGCCGAGCACAGCCGTAACCCGGGCGCAGCAAGTGCCACGACAGCAACCCCGTGCTGAGGTTTCTCCCAAGGGCCTGGTGGGGTGTTTGCAGTGGGTGGGACAGCGTTTCGAGGGGACAGTGGGCAGTGGACAAGAAGGTGGTCACACGTGCTTGGCGCTGTTGTTGCTGTCGGGAAGCAGCCACACCAAAGGCCTCCAGCGCCTGCGTGCCTGCCCACCAACACAGCCCTGTGGGGCTGTGGCAGCTGCGCCAAGCAGAGGAACTCTGGGCTGGTAGGAGGCAGGTTTGGAAAGTGCGAGGATGGCCCACGAAGTGATGCCATCCCCAGTGATGCTCCTTGGGGACCCTGTCCCCCCCAGACTCCCAAGGTCCCAGATGATCCCAGAGCCTAAACACCAGTGTGATGTGGAGATGCCAGCAAGCCATCAGCCCTCCTCCCTCCATTCCCAGGCCCTGTGTGGCATCTCCCATGGTGACAGCCCCCAAGGACCCAAATCACTGGGTCCTCTTGATGCTGAGGATGCGGCTGCGGCTGGGGGCCGGGGAGCCATGGCAACCCGGCAAGGATGGGGGTTGCCATGGCAATGAGAGGCGCAGCATCCGGAGCTGGCTTTGGGCAAGGGATGCTCCAGGTGGGATGGGAAGCAGGACCAAGGTACTGCCCCAAGTCTGGGGAATGCCAAAGCCTCAGTTTAGAGTCCAGGAAAGCCGCCCTGCTCTGAGGGCTGCCCCAGGCCCACCGTGCCTGGTGGGGGTGGGCACATGGAGGCTGCTGGGGTTCAGGCTCTGTGCTTGGCCCTGCTGTGGCCCCGCTGTGCCCACTGCCACCATCACCTCTGGCTGTTCCCAGCAGCCCCAGCAGGACATGGTGCTGGTTCCTGCTCAGCCCAGAGGAGCAACCATCTCTGCAGGGCACGCAGCGTCAGGAGAGGGCTCTTGGATTTTTGCAGCCAGGAGGTCTGCCAGCATCTCTTAATACGAGCATGAACCCCAAATATCTTGTCAATCCGTTTGGGGGTCACTACCCCCCATCTGGGAATGTCTCTATGGGGCCAGGCTGTGGCACAAAGCAGGTTTCAGCCCCTAAATCTCTGGGTTTGGAGATTATCTGTTTCCTGTGACTAAGACGGGCACCCAGCTGACCCCAGCTCATTTGCTGAGCATGCAAAAGGCCTCTGCATTGGCATTTCAGCTGCAGCCCCCTAAAATGTCCCTGTTGGGACCAGGCTGCTAATTGCCTGGTCAGCAAAGGTGCCTGAGAGAGCAGTGGGCTGGGTGAGGGTGCTGCATCACAAATTGATGATCCTGCCTTGCCCCCCCAGTCCCATGGCCACCCGCTCACCAGTCGTCCCCATCCTGCCGGCCCCGTCCTGCCGCAGGGCTGGGAGGCAGCGAGGGGAAGGGGGCGATGGGAGGAGGAAATGGACCTCCCAGCTGGGAAGCACGCGGGAGAGTGACATTTGCCAGACACTGATGCTGCTTTTGATAAAGAGCAGGGGGCAGTTTGCTGCCCACAGGCACCCATGTTTCCCACACCTCCCAGCAGCTGGGGGACAAACCTCGTCCCCCAGCCCTGAAGCCTTTGCCTCCCACAGAGCCGGAGCCACGCGAGGCTGGATGCCTTCCTTTCCCTTTCAGCCCCAATGGACTGCAGAGCAGGAGGGAAAAGGCACAAACCCTGATTTTTATTTATTTTTTGTGTGGCATTTGTCAGCACCTGATGACACAGGGCTGATGCAGAAGTGGACAGTGTCACCTGGACAGCATCAGCATGGTTGCAACACGCACCCTGCAGCAGACGGACAGGGCCTGCTCTGCAAACACACAAGCCTCATCAGATTTTCCCAAGGGCACATCCCCAGTGCAGGAATGAGCCCCGAAGCCAGGATGACAGCCACCCTTCCTTCTCATGCTGCCTCCCAGGGCTCCAGCACCTGGCAGGCCCTTTCCCCCTGCAGAAATAGAGGCTGAGCTCTGCCGCAAGCGCGCGCCAGCAAAAGGGGCTGGCGGCCGCTGGCAGCCGCTTCCAGCGATTCCACCCTGGAGCTTGTGGCTGGGCTTTAGATCTGCTAAGCCTGCTTCAAACTTTGCACTGGGAGAAGTGATTTGTCTGCAAATGTTATGTGGTTAAAATAAATGCAGAGAATTTTAATCCTGGGAATTTGGAAAGTAGGAGATTTAAAATAACAAAACCCTTTCATATGGCACTTAATCCGAAATTAGCTGGGTTTTAAGTTTTACGGCAGTAGCTGATCATTCCTCGGCCACCTCCCGCTCGGTGTGGGAAGGGGGGGCTCCCCAGATTCCCGGAGCAGGGGGCAGTGGGGGCTGCAGGATGGGCTCTCCCGGCCCTGCCGTGCCTTGCCGTGCCAGGGTGGTGCCGGAGCAGTGACGGCACTCTTTTTTTGTTGACGTGGAATGGATCTCCCACAGCTACTTAAGGTTTTAATTGCCCTGTGATTAAAGTTTTCATTACTAAGCAATTAGCACCTGAAATTTTAAGTGCTGAAGTGTTTAACTGCATCCTGAAGCTGCCAGAGGTGAGGGGTGGTGGATGTGGGCGGGACGGGAGAAGGTTTTGAAGTGGGGACCATGAGCAGCAGGAGGTGGCTTCCTTGCTGGGGCCCAGCCGGGCTGGCACGGGTGCTGCCGGCCGCCCCGACCCGCTGGCAGCGCCAAACTCCTGGCAGCACAGGGAGGAGCTCCCGGAGGGGCAAGCGCCCAGGGAGCCTGGGAAGGAGACAGGCTGGAGCCGGCGCTGGTCTGGCGGGGAGCACACCGGCTGGGCGGGCTGGCACCCGGCAGTGCTCCCTGCCCTGGGAACGGGGCCCCATGGGGCTCCCCTTGCACTGGGCATGGCACAGGGGACCCCCCAGCAGCCGCACGGCTGACCCAGCTGCCTGCTCAGATGTCGCCCCTCCGAGTGCAGCCCTTTGGACAGAGGACTTGGAGATGTCACTTGATGCCATGATGGCCCCCACTACAATGATATCCAGCCCAGAAACACGGGGAAATCCCCACCCAGCTCCCCACATCCCCAGCACAGCTGCGCTCCAGGTGAGCAGACGACGGAGGCCTCTCGCAGGGCTTTTTCTTGCATTCATCCACTCCCACCCTTCAAACACGTCCCCATACCGACCTTGTGGCGATGCGCTCCTGGGACTGGCTGCCCGGTGAGGAATGTACTCTCTTCTGTTTGTTTTTAGACTCTTGCTGGGTAATTTCGTTTGATGCCCCTTAGATCTTCTGAGAAAATAGGAATAATTGTTCCCTAATCACCTTTCCTTATGAAATTGCAGCTGAGGTTGCCGCATGCAAAGGAGGTGAGGGGCGGCGGCTGGCGCAGCGGGCAGGGTGCGTGGGTGCACCCGTGTGCGGGGCCATGATCGGACACACACCGTGCGTGTGCCTGTGCGACAAGGACCCGTCACCGGAGCGCATCAGGGCTGTCTTTGGAAATGGGGAGTGAAAGTCACGCTTGCTCCAGCAGGATGGAGTCTCAGAACTGACTGGTGAGAAATTTCCTATGGAGGGAGGGCTGGGCTGGGACGTTTGTCCTCTCAACCTTCCATGGCCGTTGCTGTTTTCGAGGTTTTCCTTTCATCTCTGCCCCTCCCTGTCTGCACGGGAATGCCTCCCAGGGACACCGTGGGCACCGCAGCTTCGCCGTGCAGGCTGGAGGCTGTTCCAAGGCAGAGCATCGCTAGCTCAGGTCAGTGCTGCAGACAAGCTCCCCTGCCCGTCCCACAGCCCCGCGTTTCGTCTCTCAGCCCATCCCTGTCCGCATCCTGCCAACACAGTGCTCGTCGCAGCCCTATTCAGCTCCAGCCGTCACCCCAAGGTGCCCGGGAGGGGATCAGGGCTGGGTGCATGTGCAGGGACATTGTGTGGCCGGGAGCTGTCCGTGTTTATACACTCATGCGTATCCCCCAGCCACGCCGTCACCCCGTCCCTCGGGGGCCACAGCAGCGCCGTCCTCAGCACCGAGTCCGTGCCCAAGCAGGCGGGTTGGCACCAAACACCCAGCCCCTGCCAGCAAATACCACGCAGTTACCACAGTTATTTGGTATTGTGCAGGCGCCGGAGCCCTGCCAGCGCTGCTCCCCGGGCTGCCCACCAGCTGCAACACACAGGCAGCGAGCGGGGCTCCCTGGCCAGCGAGCTGCCCTGGAATCCTCAGCCCCCCAGCCGGGACCGCGGCGCTGCAGCCGCCGGCAGCAGGGAGCCTGAGGCTCCAGGGAGAGGCCGGCTGGCAGCACCAGCCCAGTGGGAGCGAGGGGGCTCATTAATTACAGCACGTGGGGAGCGACGCGATTGTATGGAGCATCCTCCCCCGGCCCGCGCACCCCCGCTGCCTGCTCCAATTTCTCATCCTATTCTGAAATAAATTCCTTTCGGGCTGAAATTTGCCAGGCATGGCTTGGCTCCAAGGGGAATTCTTGGAGAAAGTTTAAGTAAAATTGGTTCAGCCATTTTTGAGTTATTCAAGTGTGAATAAGCAATTTCCCCATGTGCTCCGTTCAGAAATTTTGTGCTTGGGTAACTCAGACCTCTGGAATTGTAGAATAAACGAGGTTTCTGCATCTCTCTAAGCCGGCAGGGAGGGGATTTCCCGAGAGTGACTTCACAGGGAGACAGCAAATCTTCCCACCCTGAGCCTGGCCTTTGGGTAAGATTCTCAGCATCTGCATCAGCCCCCATCCCTCTCCTGATGACCACTGATGCTGCGCTGTACCCCCGTGCATGTGTTAACAATGCCAACTTCATCACTCACTTCTCTGCTGCTTATCTCCTTGAGTGACAGCATGTCCAAACCAACAACTTCTGCTTTTTTGCTCAAACTTTGGCATTTTCCACGAGTGCAATCCCTTTACTGCTGCTTTGCTCCCCAGCCACTTCCTTTTACCTGGAGAGTGCAATGCCCCGCTTGCTGCATCTCCTGTCCCTCACAGAGATTTATCAGAGTCATATGTCATATGTCCTGTCTTAAATTAGCACACGGGCTCTCTTGGGCATGACTTTTCCTTCAGGAACCATGCCCAGTGATGCTGGGGCACTGTGGCAGTCCTCAGGGCACAGCATTCTGGCAAGACTCCCCACGGTTCCCAGAGAATGCCAGCATTCCTGCAGTAGGAATCGGTCATCTCCAGATTTTCAGCTGCCGAGGCAGAGCTCATGTCTATGCCAACCTCTCTGGCCAGGACTTGGGAAGCCAAATCCTTCCAGGACACAGAAGGAAAATGCCCATCCACTGCCCTGGTGGGAGTGTACAGCAGAAGGCAGAGGGGATACGGATGTGCTCTGTGTCTGCCCTCACAGAGGAGAGGTCAACCATAGCCAGCCCTGATAACCTCCCAAATTCCTGCTCCTGGCAGCAACCACAGGGAAGGTGGCTGGGAATGTGGTTCTGTGGCCACCCCACTGCGCCAGTGTGGGGCCAGGGCTGGGGCTGCATGGCAAGGCAGTTTCTGGGGCAGGTTTCTGGGGCAGGAGCACTGTGGGGAGGTGCTGCTTGCAGATGGCACGTGTCTGTGGGGACAGCCCAGATGGCTCTGCCAAGGGGACAAGGCTGCCCAGGGTGAAGCAACCAGCCGTGAACCCCACTGGCCCTGGACCTGCTGGAGTTCCAGCCACTCCCAGGGACCAGGGGCATCAGCATTCCTCAACATCAGGGACTTGGGGGATTTTGCTAAGCCCAGGTGAAGCCTCCCCAGGCATCTGAGGGGCAGATGCAGCGCAGAGGGCCAGGACAGGTCGCAGCCTGTGTCCCACACCCATCATGGCGGGTATGTGTCTGTCCTGAAGGATGTGGAAGTGCCGGCTCCAACCACCAGGACTCTGTGTGTGGATACACCATCCCGAGGGAGCAGAGTCTGTCCCAGTCAGGGTCCCTAAACCTTCCCATAGCAATGTCAGGACAGAGGGGAAAGAAGACTGAGGCACCCACAGGCTTGGAAGCTGTGGCTGTATGCACAGTAACCAGCACCTTCTCCCACAAGGAATGTGATGGGGAAGGCATCTGGGGGGTGCGGTAGGGGTTCTGGGAGAGTTCAATTCAAGGTGCTGTGTATGGTTTCAGCTTGTCCAGGATCACAGCACTCATCCCTGTCCCTGGGATGGGAATCATGGTGTGGTGGGAATGGGGTGGGGAGGCTTGTGATACAATGAGATGGCATGGGTGAGGTAGGATGGGATGTACGGGATGGGCTGGAGGAAAACGGGGTGAGATGGGTTGGCAAAGGGTGGGGTGCGTGAGAGACAGGATGGGACTGTAGAGAACGGGATGGCAATGGGTGGCACAGGTAAACCAGGCTGCCAGCAGTGTGGCACAGGGGCGCCCACGGTCCCGTCACCACACCCACTACCAGGCTCACGCCCTCACCCGCAGCCGGTGCGGCGGGGGACAGGGCAGCGCGGGCCGGGGCTCTGCGGGCAGGCCGGGAGCGCGGCCCCTTTAAGAGCCCAGTTCCGCGCGCGGCCGCTGGGTGGGGCGCGCTCCCCGCCCTGCACCTCCCGCGCCAGGGGCGGGGCCGCGCGGGGCAGCGCCGCCCGCTCCGATTCATCTCTCGGCGGAGGCTCCGCCCCGGCGCG
>VZRO01005848.1:96289-138622 GCA_013397915.1 Daphoenositta chrysoptera | reverse complement strand
GCTCCCCCTTCTGCTGCTCCTGCTGCTCCCCGGTGGCCGCCGCGCTCTGGAGGGTGAGTACCGGGCGGGCGTGCCCGTTCGCCGCACCGGGGCCCGGGCGACCGCGCACGGGTGCACGCATCTGCCGGGATGTCCCAGGCCCGTCGTGGCTCAGCTCGAATCGTCGTCGCGCCGCGGATGCCCGGTTGTCCCCGCGAGGAGCTCGCCGCCGCAGCCCCGCTCCCAGCGCTTAGCCGCTCTCAGTAGGTTTCAGAGTCAACGCCCCGTGGAACCGAGCCCGGCGCGGCAGAGCCGCGGCATCCGCGGCCGGCGGCTGCTGGCAGGGAGCGGCGCCTCTTTGGATACTCGGTTCACGTTCCGAGGCTTTTCGCCACGACCGAGAGGGCTGGAAAATTAATATTTCTTTCAGTGGAAGCTCGCGGCGTGCCAGAACTGGTGGGGCCGCGGAAGGAGTGTCCGTGTGCCGTGTCCGGCTCCATCCCTTCCCCAGCAGGGCTCGCCGCGCCCGCCGCCTTAACCCCCGAGGCTCCAGCGTGGGACCTCCGGGGCGAGTGGCCACGCGTGCCGCATCTACCCCCGACCGGGTCTGCGCTCCGCGGCTCGCCCACCCTCGAGCTGCGATGGAGTTGGGAATAGAACGGGGAGTAATTCTCTCCCCTTTGGAGAGTGATCGCAGGTCCGCGGGGCAGCGCCGTTGCACCCCCAGCTTTGAGCGAGGAAGGAGGCTTTTGGCCCCGCTGGGTACCGGGGGTTCCCGGGCGGGCAAGGCGGGTCGCACCGGGGAGAAGGAGGAGAAGAGGGCCCGGACGGGTTTTTGTCTCGGCACAAAGTGTGCGGGGCTCCGGCCGGAGTGCCAGGGGCGGCGGCGTTCCAGTGTCCGGTAACCGAACCCGCTGCCGGAGTGGCGGGAGGGGGCTGGGGAGGGAGGCACGGAAGGGAAGGGAGATCCCCCGGTCGGAGCGGAGCTGTGGGTGCCCCCGCCCGGGCAGGAGGCGGCGGGGGCTGCTCGGAGGCGGTGTCGTGTTCGGGCTCCCGCTGCCGTCGCCCCGCGTTGCGAGGTTCGGGCCGCGGCGCCGGGGGTGGCCGTGGGCAGGAGCCCTCCCCCGCTGCGGTGGCTGGGGGACGTCTTTCCTCCGGCTTTGGGCTTTGTAGAAAGTTTGGGGGGTGCTTGTTGTCCGCGTTCCTTCTCATCCTCCCTCCGTGCGATTTTTTGTTTTTTCTTTAAAAGAGAAAAAAAAATTAAAACCCCTCGTTCTTTGTACGCTGTAGGAATCAGAGCTGTGGGCCTGCCAGGTCCGTGAGCTCCTGGCTAAGCGGGGACCCCGCGGCAGGAGGGGAAGGGAGAAGCCACCGGCAGTCAGCCCTCGCGGGATGGAGGCTCCCGAGCACCCGCCCGGGGATCCCTGCCTTCTGGAGAGGTGCCGGAGGATGGAGTTGTGGGCAGCGAGCCCGGCGGGGCCCCACGCTTGCGGGCAGCCCCTCGCAACCTGCTTCCCATCAGCGGTTTGGGAATTTGGGAAGGATAGCTGGCGTGGGGGCTGGCAGCACCGATATGCATCACCTGGGGACAGTCCCTACAGTCCCTGGGGAGACAGGGAGCCCCAGCCTCTCCCCCGCTGCCGTCCAGGGATGGAGCGGTGCGAAGGGCCGGATGGAGAGAAAATAAACAGACCCTGCTGAGGAGTCACTGGGCTTTTTCAGCTTCCCGAATGTGTGGAGGGGTCAGGGACTGAACACATCGTCTGAGGGGTCAGGGGCTGAACACATCGTCTGAGAGGTCAAGGCCCAGCTGGGTGCCAGCCCGGTGGAACCGCTTCGGGGCTGGCTGGCAGCAGCCCGGCAGTTTTTGGGCTGGCCCCGATTCCCCTGGGATTCTCTCTCTCTCTCTCTTTTTTTTTTCCTAATTTTTTTTCTTCCCTTTGCTCTTGTTCGAGCTGGAGGGAAAGTTGCAGCTGGCCTGGAGAGGCTTCTGCCTTGCTCAGCTTAGGGAAGCCGCTGCTCGCATCAGGGTTAGCGAGCTCCCGCTCTTCTGCCGCGTTGGGCATTTCTGTCCGCGCTCAACGCTGCTTCCTGACGGGGACCGGCGCGTTCCAGCGGTTACTGTAAATCTCGTATGCACGTTTGTTTGGATATTTTAGTGCTGATCATAAATCTGGCGTGGCCATAAATCTGTACGCACATCCTGCAGACAACGGCAGCGAGCAGTCCCCAGACCCGGCCACTTTACCGTCCCCTCTGGGGTGCATCGGGCTGGGCTTGGGGCTGGTGCCGGGCTGGAAGCGCAGGGGGCTTTGGGGCTGGATGGCGCTCCCCGTTCCCGAGGGGATGGCAGGGATTTGGGTTTCTTTACAAGGCCCCACGGGGGTGGAGGAGAAAAGCCGCGCTCGGCAGCAGCTCAGTGAGGGCTTTGTGCTGCCGAGGAGAAAATGGTTTCTCTCCAGATCCTGTAAGTGCGCTGGGTCTGTTTGAAGTCACAATGTGTTTTTCTTCTCCGGTTCAGCAGTCCCCGGGCCGGCTGCAGAAGGAATGCTCTATCCGGGGGCAACAGCGGATCCTTTCTCCAGCACAGGGGTTTGAGCCGAGGAGTTTGTCCCGGCGGGGCTGTGGGAGCAGAGGCCCTGTGGGGAGCGGACGCGGTGGAACTGCATGGGGAATGTGCTGCGTTCCGGGCCCTTGCCGACCATCCAGGGGTAAAACCCCAGGCTTCAAAACACCCTGGCCCAAGGGAGCATGGACAGCCACAGACTGGATCTGCCTGTCGCCCTGGGGGTGCGGGTGGACTGGGATGGGGACCTGCTCTCCCTAGGAGCCACTCTCCCAGGCTGTTCCTGCCCTGAGCAGCCACTCTGGATTCACGACTCCATTTAAACTTGGGGTTTCCCACGTGCTTCCCCATGAACTCCTATGCAGAAGCATTGTAGTTTGCTGCACGTAGTCCTGAGCAGACTTGGGCTCCAGTGAAATAGCCAAACTCCTCAACGCAGCAAGATTTCTTAGGGGGGATTTTCTTCATCTGGTCACTGCCCAGTGGCACCTCCCAGACCCCAGTGGGGTGTTACACAGATTGACCACGCTCCTCTCTGCACCAGCAAACCCCTTCTTAATTGACCCCTGTGCTGGAACTGCCAGGTATTTTCTTGGCAGAGAGGTTTGCTTTCTGTTTAATTACTTTTCACAGAAATGGCATGTTTCTTGGCGGGGCAACGGGGGAAGTTGGCCCTGCTGTTTTATGGATGCTTGGGGTAGGGCTGTGAGGGAAAGCGGATCGTGGGGCTCCGCAACACTCGCTGGATTCATTAAATCTCCCATTCCTCACTAAAAGCTGCGCTCGAGGAAGCCTTCTCGTCCGTGCTTCCAAGGAGAGGGGAGGAGAAGGGCTTTCCTTTGTGTCAAGCGGAGCATGCGGAGAGGGAAAACTTGGAGCGGTGGTGTCCATTTGCAGCCCCACGTTTCTCCCTCAGTGTACAGCGAGGCTGTGGCTGCTGGGCCGTGCCTGCCCAGCCCTTGCGATTGGGAATAGCGGCCTCTGGTTTTTAAGGAATGAACCGAAACTCCTTGTTTTGTTATGATGACTTACTGCAAGAGATATTTGGGGAAACCAGTTTGTTGCATTTTCTTTCCGTGAGCCGTTTGCTGCTGCCGCTGGAGCAGGGGAGCTTGGTGTTTAATTAAAACAGCCCCAGCAATCTGAATCACAGACTTGCATGTTTTTAAAATTGTAGCTGTTCCTGTTGTGCTGAGTCAAACTGGTTTGTCGGGATTAAGCGTCTCCGCCTGGGAGCTGCGCTGGGGGAAGGGTGCTGGGGCGGCCCCGGGGTCGGAATCCCCATTCCCAGCTGGTGCAGACCACAGGGTGGGTGTCAGCCTCCCCCGGAGGAGAACCCTGGGAAAGGGGGACTATACCCAAGGGCTGCGGTGGAGCTGGTGGTTGCCATTGCCACAAGCTTCTCAGTGGTTGAAACCATAATGAGCTGCTGTTGTTTCTGGGTCCGGCGTGTTCCCATGAAGCGTTTGGGGGATGGTGGGGATGGGGGTGCCCCTCCATGGCCAGGAATCTCCTTGCAGAGCCAGGCAGAGCCTCATGCCCCAGGGGATGGGCTGCCATCTTGAAGGCCAGGCAGCCTGTTGCAGTGACACTCCCACCTGACTGGGACCGTCCCATTTGAAGTCATGTTTTGGTTTTTTTACTGCATTTTTGTTGTTGTTGTTGTTTCTCCAAACCCTGTGCTCTGGCTGGGCGGTACTGGCAGTGAGGCACGGGCCGTTCCCTCGCAGAGCTGAGCCCCAAGTGGGAACCATTTTGTAGGGAGGGCAGGTGGGCATCCTGCCTGTGGAGGGACAGGCTTGGCACTGTTGGTGAAGCCTCATCCTCCTGCGCTTGGGGACCATTATCACCCGCCCTCAGCATGGCCATGGAGGGAGTCACAGAGCCGAGCTTAGGAGTAGGGCAGCATCCCCTTTCGGCAGGGCCACATTCCTTTCCCGCAGTGCCACCACTCCCAGAGGGGCTGCATCCCTGCCCTGGTGCCCACTTTCCCCACAGCGCAGCCCAGTCCTCCAGCCTGTGCTCCCTGAGTCGGGAGGTAGTGCTGGCTTCGCATGGCCGCCCCGCTGAAGAGGAGCGGGAGCCATCTTGGGAAGAGGCTGGAGCGCAGCGGCAGGGCCGAGCTCCGGCCCCACGGCCGCTCTCCGTGCGCGTGCCAGCGTGTGTTGGCTGAGGGTCCCGGGCTGGGACGGGGGCAGGATTTTGCTGGGGGGTTCTCTTTATTTTATTTTTGCCCATCGCTAAGCCCTGCTGCGCTGCGGGGCCTGGCGTTTCTCATGCATGTGGCAGGAGCTGTTGACAAACACCTGTTTCCCGGCCCCCTCCCCAGGAATGCCCCAGGGGCCCTGCGGGGGCTGCAGTGCCGGAGGGGTGGGCGGCAGGGATGTCCCCTCCCAGGGGAGCCCTCCCCTAGGACTCTCCTGCCCAGCAGCAGCTGCGGGGGGATTTGAGCCTCCCTGTTCCTTTGCGAGGTGTGGCTGTTGCGCAGGGCTGCCAAAATCCATCCCTGTCCCAGGGAAGGGATGCTGCTGTCCCCATGTCCCCTGCACCCAGTCCTGCATCTCTTGGGTGCTCAGTGCCTGCCCAGCAAAGGCTGGGGCACACGGGGACCCCGCGGGGAGGGGGGGCACGCACATGCGGCGTGCTATCCAAGGCCTTTTTTTATTAATGAGAAAAATGTGCAGGGCTTGAACGATCGCCAGGAACAGATTTATTCTAGTTCCCCAGAAATTAAACCGAAATGAAGGAGCGAGTCAGCCCGGCCCGGCACCCCCTCCTGACTCTGTGCTTGTTTTAACTTTGGAAGAATCTGGCTTTGGGGGTGGGGGAGGTGGAGGAGGGAGGGGGGGGCAATATTTGGGTTTAAGCAGTTCCAGATGGGCTTGGTGCTCTCGGAGAGCTGAGGAAGCGAGCAGAGAGCAGTGCGGAGATTTGGGTAACTGCCCCAGGCAGTAGAGAGGAGGGAGATCTTGGCAGAAACTCCCACTCTGCGCTGCCGGGATGGGATGGAGCTTGGCAGCCGAGCTACCCGTCTGTGGGGCGAGCCTTTGGATGTGCACTGAGTAACCTTTTTTGGGGAAGGGGTGGGGTTTTTTTTCTTTTAAATATCATTACTCCTTCTCTGGGCACTTTCCAAAAGTACAACCTGGAAAAAAATGGAGCTGGAGGGGGAGAGGGGCCTTTTGGATCTCAGCCTGACGCAAACAGTTGCCCTGCGGAGGCAGGTCTGCAGTACCGACCGCCTTTTCTTCCTTCCCCTGGGGACTTCGGGGCTCTTCATCTGCCCGCACCAGCCCAGCTCAGCTTGGTGGCCCCGTTTGGACATCTGTCCCATGGCCACAGGGCAATGGGGTCACAGAGAGAGGTGGCAGGAGTGTCCCCATCGTAACATATCCTGGAAAAAGGGTGGCTTTGCAGGCCGATTTGCTGCCTATGTCCAAGTCAATGGCATTCGCACCTCAAACAGGTCTGGCGTCTCCTGATCGGATGAGTTATTTCTGTGCCAGCAGAGGACGGCAGCATGGCCATTCCTGCTGGGGACGGCGACCTATAAATCTGTCCTGCCTGCTGGCTATAGAGCTCCTGCCCGCCTGGCACGGCTGGTCACATTGTCCCTATGGCAGACAGCTGAAGTGGGCAGCCCCTTCCCCTGGGCCAGGCAGCGACATTCCTGTCCCAAGTGGGCAGTCTGGCAGCAGGCAAGGATGAGAGGCTGTCTGTGGGATCTGTCCATTCCCCTTTGCACACAGCCTGGCACAGCAAAAGCATCTTTCCCTCCTGGACAAGCTGAAGCAGCAAGTACCAGGGCACATCCACCACGTGGGCAGGGATGGCAGCTCTTCCTTGGCCAGGCTGACCCTGGCGTAGCACACTGGGCTCTGACATCCGAAATCCCCGCGGTATTAATAGAACAGTAATTGCAGTGCAGGGCTGGGCTCAGGCAGCTGGCTCCCATCCTCTCCCAGCATCGGTACGGCCTTTCTGCAGGACCAGGGCCTGGCAGCGGGGCCTGGCAGGCTTTGGGCAGTGGGCTGCATGTGCCCTTGGAGGGCAGAAGCTGCTGTCCCAGGCAAAATTCCCAGGCTCCCCGTGCTGTGCTTTGGAGGGGGATGGACACAGTGTGATGCTGGTGGGTGCTGGAGCCCAGCTTGGCAGGGCCCTGCTTGTAAAAGAGCAGAAATCTGCCCTTCCCGCCTTGATCCAGTGCGTGACCAGGCTGAAAGGAGCACCCATCCCTCCCTGCATCCCAGCCATTGCCACTTGATCTGCCTTTTGCAGAGCTGGCACCTGTCCTCTCTCACATGCTTCAGTCTGTCTCGCAGCCGTCAGGAAACAGCTCCTGGTGAGGAGCACGTGGCCGGAAAACCCTCTTCAGCCGGTTAGCGGACGGTGGGTCGGCAACAGGGCAGGGCTGGATGGAGGGAGCATTCCTGTCCCCCTCCGCTCCACGTGCCAGGCAGCTCCCAGTCCTCTGGGATCTGGATTTTGCCAATGCAGAAGGTGCAGGACACTGGGATTGGATGGGGAGGACTATGAGAGAGATGCAGTAGGCCAGTCACTCAGAGCCATGGGACCATCTCCTGGCTTGAGGTTAATACCCCAGTGTAGGTGTGGGATTGGGAAATGAAGGATGCATCCTTGGAATTGGAGTTTTAGGCCCCGCTGCGAGCTTACCATGGTGCTGGCAGGGCGGGAAGTGGCAGTGGTGAATGATGCTGGGACTGGCAGTGCTGCCCACCCCTGGCTGGGCTCTCTGGGCAGGGACTGCCCGCTTGATGTGTGCATGCGCCCTGTGTGCACAGAGGGGCCTTAATCTCATTTGGGGCCTCTGGGCCCTGCCATAATGCAGAAATAATGAGTCTATTATTAAGTGCCCACAGTACTTCTTCACTCCGGTGGCTCGCCTCCAGCAGCAGGCAGAACCTGCCCCGCTTGAAGTGGATGTGTCATCATTTGCCTCAGCAAATCCGATCCCCTTTGATGATGGGCCAAACGCCCTTGGCATGAAGGGCCACAGCTGTGATACAGGCCCCTTTTTTTCCTTTCTTCCCCTCCTCTCTTCCCTTTGTTCCCTGTTCATTGACAAGTCACTGGTTTGCCTCAGACCTGGGACAAGTGGGCATTGTGGGCATGGGCAGTCAGAGCCCCCGTGCCACCCTGGAGAGGGATGGGGTGGGGGCCCAGCTCCTTCGGCAGCCTCGCGTCTTCCCCCTTGGCGCTGGGGAGCAGCAGGCGCCCTGCTCGGCATAAGGACAGGTTCCCAGCGTGGGCGGTGATAGGGAGTGCTCCAGCCCTTCCCTTGGGCTGAACCGCACTGCCTGGCCTGCCCGGCCTGACAGTCGGGGAGAGCAAGGGTGGGACCAGCACAGCCCCCTGGCCTTGCGCTGGGCACCGGGGTAGACCAGTGTGCAGGGGGTCTCCAGAAGAGATGGGATTCCTGGGGGAGGATGAGTGCATGCGAGCTGTGCAGCATGCTGGCAGGGCTGCCAGCCCCATCCCTGCAGAGGGAGCAAGCAGACGGTGCCTGCCGGAACCTTCCCCAGGCTCCCAAACCCTATGCCTGGCACCTCCACCATGGGTACCCCCTGACCACCGAGGATGCCTGCTGGTGGCCTGCCTGCTGCCTCCCACCCTGGCTGCAGCCTTCCTCCCAGCTCTCCTGGCTCTTGACTGCATCAGCACGAGCCTCTCCTCCCTGCAGTGCAGCTCCGGCACAAGGGGCTGCCAAGTGCCGAAACCTCCCAGCACGCCACCTCCTGTGCTCCAGCGCTGCTGTCTGTGGTGTGCTCCATCCACGGAGCACGTGGGCTGAGCGGGATGGGAGAGCTTCCTAAATGCAGGCAGCATGTGGAGTTCCCTAGCCTTGGAGCAGGGACATCCCCTGCCTGGGAGGAAGATGGCTACAGGGTTTAGCTGGGGTCAGAGGGGGAAGAACCCTGCTGGAGGAGGAGGAGGGATCTGGTTGAGCCGCATGCTTGAAGAAAACGTGTTGCGGGGTCTCCCAGACCTGACGCGCTCACAGGGCGCTCCCGTGGCTCAGCTTTTGTGTACGGAACGCTTGTCAGCGGGAAAAGTGCAACCTCAGGTTCTCTCCCACAGGCAGCTCTTTGTTCCCAGATAAAGGACCTTACACCAAAGGCCCTTTGTGCCGCTGCTCAGAACAGTGCTGGGATTAATTGTACCGATAGGTGCTTGAATGGAGAGCACGCAAGGCCACTCACTCCTGGCGTAATTATCTTCAAAACCGAGAAGGAAATTAAAATATGCAGAGGGATGCCCCTTTTGGTGGCTTTTTGACTAGCAGGCAGTCTCCAAGATTTGAAGTGCATCTCTAAACAAGCTAGCTTTCCTTCCAGAGAAGAAAAGCATGGCAATGAGGGGAAAAGGAATCTGGCACCACCGTTAGCAGCCACCGTGGTAGAAGCCAAGCCATGTCCTGGGGCAAATGGCCTGGCCATTGATGGCATTTGCAGGAGCTCAGCATGGGGCAAGTGGCCACATAAGGCCAGTCCGGGCCACTCGCCCCACACTGAGCTCCTGCAGACATGGTGCCATGGTGTGTGTAGCTCCCAGAGAGCATGGGCACGTTGCAGAACAGGTTCCTCTGTTTTCAGCGAGGCTGCGTGGGTGTCTTTACTAACTTTTCTCCCTTGCCTTCTTCCAGGATGCTGTGGACTTGCATGAGCTGCCTTCTCCTCATCGGGGCAAAGAGCTGGCATCCTACATTGCTAGCATATCCTGATAAAAGCCATCAGTCCACGTATTCAAAGGACAGAGCGTTCAAAGTGGAGCTTATTGGTGGAGACGATTGAGTCTTCCCCAGTGGCTTCATCTTGAAAGAATTTTGATATTTCCCCCCCTTTTCTGGCTCAGCCATCGCTGCCGCGCGCGTCTGCCGCTCAACAGCGCGAGACGGGCTCTCTGGGCCTCTTAAGGGGGGAGTTCAAACGTTTTCGCTGGCCTCAGACCATGCACGCCGCATTCCTGAGCCTCAGCACCGGGAGAAAGAGGTCCCAGGCTCCAGATGGGTCCTTGCCAGGGTTTCAAACACCTAGTGAGCTGCTGGGGACTCTGTGGAGGTGATGGGAGGGCTGCTGGTAGGGAACCCCTCGTCTTTGCAGCTCGGGGTGTGCTTGGGAGGAGAGTTGCAGGGCAGGGAGGAGGCAGCCAGAATGATGCTCACAGCCCTGTCCAAGGAGTAAGAATCTTTCCCTATCCTGGGATCCCACTCTGCCATGGAACTCCTGCTTCTATGTGGAACCATGACCAGCTGCACTTGCTGAGCATAGCAAGGCTCCTGCTCCATCCCTTGCTTTTGCCCAGCTGAAGGTAAGGAGAGGACAACTCCCAGTGCTGCAGACAGTGATAAAGCAAGCCTTAGGGTGACTTCCACAAGCTGGCGAAATTGGGAGCCAATTTCCCGTTGACTAATGGGACCAGGCTCTTGCTGTGGTGTGCGGGATTGAAGTGGCTTTGAGTCACAGTTCAGCCAGCCCTGACGCCGTTCACGTCCCTCCACAGCACCTGCAAACCTGAACCGCGCCGGGAAATCACTGGTGACACCTCTCAGGCCACCTCTGGCACCATGGGCTGGAGGGAGAGAGCAGCTGGTTGATCCTGAACCACTGAAGCCCAGTGCTTGGGCTCCCCAGCCCTGGACACTCTCACATGCCCTTCCATGGGGGGCCAGTGCATGGTGTGCCGCAGTGTTTTTGGGAGAGAGGACCAGGTTCAGGGCCAGGCCACAGTGAGAGCTCTGCGGCATCTTTAAGGGATGAGGGCAGTTTCTGCAGCTCAGCTCAGCATGTGCCACCCACCCCGGACCACGTAGCACAGAAGTCCACAGGGCCTGGTGGAAGGCCTTCACAGCAGCAGGCTGCAAGGGTCTGGGAGGCTCCACTGACCCCACCTGGGTCACTCCTGTGCCTGCAGGAAACCCCCTCTGCCCTCTGTGCTCAGCCTGTTTCCTTTAGCTGAGTTGCTCAGTGGTTTTTTTTTATTATTATTTCCCCTCCCCGCTCTCTCTGTGTGGTTTACGTGGCTCTCACGCCAGCAGCGGGCTTGGCTCTGTCAGTTTTTCTCTTCTCTGCTGGTCAGATGGCAGATGCTGCCAAATTAGGATGCAGGCAGCAAGCCTCCTGTCCAAGCTGAGGTTCTGCCCACAGCTGACACTCGAGGGGAAGGACGCTGCCGGAAGGGACGGCTGCCATGGCAAGGGCTTCCTACGTGGGGCCTGCTGCTGTGCAGGAGAGTTCCCGCATACCCCGGACAGGTTTGGGAAGCAAACACCCACCATGGTCTGGTCAGTCCAAGCTATGCTGTGGCTTGCCACAGCATCCTTGTGTCGCTCTACTTGTGGGCACACCCTGCCACCCATATCCCCATCTTGCCAGCCTGACTCACCACTACAGCCGCTCATCCATCAGCAGCCCCAGCCCTGAGCACGCAGGGCACCCCTTCCCTGCTCCTGCTGCAGAAACAACCCCCAAGCTGGCCGTGCCGGCAGCGGGGCCCTGCACTGGCTGGACCCACACAGAATATCCACACCGGGAGCTGGCAGCCCCACACTGTGAGCGCTGAGCACACGCTTGGCTCTGCTCGCCGCCAGCACGGCGTGTCTGGGCCCTCACGGCACCGCTGTGCCCTTATTAGGGCAGCCAGCACGGGGCCTGTCCCTCGGAGAGGTGTGGGCAGCCCCCTTCTGGAACCTGCTCCCCCATCGTCTGGCACTGCCCACCCGCCCTGGCAGCCACCCCGTGTAGGGGTCTGGGAAGTGCAGCAGTGTCTCCAGTGGTCTTGCGGCCATGCGGAGCCATGCTTGGGATCCTGCCGGCGTTCAGTGCCTGATGGTGTGGGAAATGGGGAAGGGAGAGGGATGGCAGCTTGCTGTGTCCCCTGGGCGGGTAGTGCGATGGGACCGAGCAGAGGCTGCCTGATGGGTGCACAGACCCATTCTGCCTATCCTATGTCCCAGCCTTCCTGCATTACCTGCTTGGCAGAGGGCTTCTTCCTTCTCTCACTCTGTTTTTGCCAGATGCCCCTAGTGTGTGTTCTTGAGAAACAGCAAATAACCATTGCCCAGGAACCATGTGTGCCCTGGGGTCTGTTGTAGATGTGCCCCTCTGCACCTCTCCTGATGGGGTGAGGGCACCAAGAGAGGTTTTCCTCCCACTGTCCACAGAGCCATGTCCACTGCTAGTGCCACCAGCCCGCAATGGGACTGTGTTTGTGTTTGCTTCAGGTGAACAGCCTGGGTGAGAGGCAGGCTCGCTGGCCCAGCTGGGAACCTGGCGAGCCACGAGGCAGGTCAGAGAGCCCACGTGTCCCCAGATGTGCTTGTTTATCTGTGCCGCGGTGGCACCCACAGCCTGTGCTCCCAGCCTGTCTGTGGGTGCTGGCTTGGGAGCTGCTGGCGGGTCTCCCCGGGGTGGGACGCGGGAAGAAGGTGTTTACCTCCAGTCGGGCTTCATCCGAAACCCTGCCATGCGTGAATGCTTCCTTCCTCCTCCACACTTCCTCCCTGGCTGGGTCAGCCTGGGGTTTTCCTGGGGTGGAAGGAAAGAAGCTGAAACTGCCTCTTGCTGTGGGGCTGAGCCATGGTGCTGGCACAACTGAGCTGCCCTGGCACATCCTTGTGCCCCAGCCGGCAAGAGTGAGCAGTTCCCAGCCTGCTGCTGGGTCTAGGAGAGCCACGGCACCCTGCCCTTCATCCCAAGCCTGGGTGGGCTGAGAAGTGGATGGACGGATGGGCAGCCCTTGGGGAGCTGCACGAGGTTTGGGACGGGGCCATACTTGCGGCTGGGGAGGGGGATGCCCTCGTCAGGGAGGTGTTTTGGCGCTGGTCCTGCATCCTGCTGGGTACAGGCAGCAAAGCCCCCCTGAGCACATCAGTGCCTGCAGGCATTTGCACCCCTCTTTCACCAAACCGCCCTAGACAGGAGAAGGTCCAGAGGACCCTGGGGTGCCTGCTCCCCTCCAAGCAGCCTAAGGGCCATCGCTGGAGTGGGGCTCACAGGGCCAGCAGCTCACAGAGGGGCCATTGGCCCCTGAGCATGTCCGTGTGCTCTCATCCTTGCGTTTCACTCCGGTTTTTGCGCGTGGTGCTCGCGCGGAGCCACGCGGCTCTGCCCGGGATTAGCGACAGCTGCCTGCAATTGCAGCTCTTCCCAGACAAGCGTCTCGCTCCCCCAAGGCTGGGGCTGGGGCTGTTTGGGGAATGCTGCCGGGGTGGTTTGTCTTGTAGTCTGCTCCAGGAATGTTGGCCAGACGGTCAAATTCTTCTCCCCTCTTGTAAAATGAGTGATGTGGGGCGTCTCTGGGAGAGCAGCCTGCCAGTCCCTCCTCCTCTGGATAAACCTGCCTGGCCCGCACCGCCCTGTCATGGGAACGGGCCCTTTCAACCCCAGCCACAGTAAATACGCGCCCTGCCAAAGCAGAGGGGGAGGGTGTGGACAGGGGCGCCTGGTCTTCCTCCTTTGGCACCCCCTGCACTGGCTAGGGGGCACGTTTGCCTGTGGTAGTGGCTGGGGATGGCAGCCTGTCCCCATCTCCCCCTCGCCACCTGGCTGGCTCTTCGTCCTGCCGCTTGCCTGCTCCAGCACGGCTCTCCGGGGACGCCTCGCTCTTCCTGTTCTCTTGACAGGAGAAGAGAAATCTGGAGTCTGTCTGCGCCGCTCCCTCCTCCTCCCACCATGTCTCACCCCCCAAGTTGCTGTTTTCCACAGAAATGTCAGGCTCGGCTCTCTTCTCCCCCACTCCTCCTGGTTTTTTTCCCCTCTAATCTTGGCCTTCATCTCCAATTACTTCTTTCTCTCCTTCCTTTCTCTCCAGAGACCCTGATGGATACGAAGTGGGTAACCTCTGAGTTGGCATGGACAACTCATCCGGAGACAGGGGTAAGTTTGGAACCAGCGCTGGTCCTGACACCCAAAGGGCAGAGCTGGCCCTGGCCCCATGGGAACCATGGTTGCTCACCAGTGCCTTTGTGAAGCTGCCTGCATCTTTCTCCTTCCCTCCCGTGCTTATCCTCGCCTCATGAAACCATCTCCTCTTGATTTGGTGCCAGCAGAGTGGGAGTGCCATGGTCCCTGGCCTGGGTTGCTCTTAGTCACCTCGATGACCAGGAGGGTTGTGACGGGTGGAGGTGCAGCTGCTGCTCTTCCCTGTTGACTGTTGCCTGTTCCCCCCCACCCTGTGCCATTCACGATGTGTCCGTGGCCCTGATGTCCCTGGCTGGGGATCTAACCCTTTCCCTCTCAATCACAGTGGGAAGAAGTCAGTGGTTATGACGAGGCCATGAACCCTATCCGCACGTACCAGGTCTGCAACGTACGGGAGGCCAACCAGAACAACTGGCTTCGTACCAAATTCATCCAGCGCCAGGATGTCCAGCGCGTCTATGTGGAGCTCAAGTTCACTGTGCGGGACTGCAACAGCATCCCCAACATCCCTGGCTCCTGCAAAGAGACCTTCAACCTCTTCTATTACGAGTCAGATACGGATTCTGCCTCTGCAAACAGTCCTTTCTGGATGGAGAACCCCTATATCAAAGTGGATACAATTGCGCCGGACGAGAGCTTCTCCAAGCTGGAGTCTGGCCGCGTGAACACCAAGGTGCGCAGCTTTGGCCCTCTCTCCAAGAATGGTTTTTACCTCGCCTTCCAAGACCTGGGAGCCTGCATGTCCCTCATCTCCGTCCGGGCTTTCTACAAGAAGTGCTCCAACACCATTGCTGGCTTTGCTATCTTCCCGGAGACTTTAACGGGGGCCGAGCCCACTTCCCTGGTCATCGCACCGGGCACCTGCATCCCCAATGCGGTGGAGGTGTCTGTGCCCCTAAAGCTGTACTGCAACGGCGACGGCGAGTGGATGGTACCCGTGGGAGCGTGTACGTGTGCTGCTGGATACGAGCCCACCATGAAGGATACCCAGTGCCAAGGTACGTGCATGGCAGAGTGATCATGGCCTTTGTCCCCATGGGTGCCTTGCTGTGAAGGAGGTGGTTTTGCGTTGAGCTCGGTCTGGTTTTGGAAGCTTTTCCCTGATGAGAGAGCAGGGTGATATCTCAGAGGACTGGTCGGCAGTTTGAGTCCAAGCCTTAAAGCCTTCGTGGTCTGGACTCGTGCGGTGTCTGCTGGGACACACTGGTGAGCAGCCACCAGTGCATTCTCTGCAGGATGCATCCCCTTGCATGGAGCTGCAGCTCAAGGCATGGTCCTCAGCAGGGATCCAGCACATTTAAGCCCTCGAGCATTACCAAAATCTCTCTCACCGCTGCTGGCGAATCCAGCATCTTCCCTTTCTCTCTCCTGCAGTGCTCGTGGCTGGGGCCAGTGATTGTTCTTGGCAAGTGTGATTTCACGCTGCTTGTGCGGAGGCACTCGGAAGCCCTGGTGGTGAGCAGGGCTCTGCTGTGGGAGAAGCCATGCTGATGCATGCTCCCCCTGCCAGCAATGAAAGCTTGCAGCATGGATCGTAGGGAGCAGCGTGAAGGCAGGGGATCTGAAGCTCCCTGTTCTTGCTGGAAGGGAAGGAAATATATCCTGCACATGGAGATATTTGGGATGGAGAGCCACCCTAGCAGCAGGATAGCTCTGCATGGGTCCTGCAGCTGCCATGCTCTCCCACGATAGCTTTGGTGTTGTTGTTTAACCCCAGTTGGGGTGTGTTGATAAGGAAAAATCTGTCTGGATGGATGTTGCACTCCGTTGGGGTGATTTTTTTCCTTGGGAACTGTCTCTGGCAGGCAGGACGCTGCCCTGGGCTGGCTGGGGTTTAGGGCAGAAAGGTTGCTGTTCCCCTTGGCTGCAGGCATTGCCCAGGGAGTGGGATGCTGGCTGGGCCCCCAGCTCTGGATGCCTTGTGCTCGCCGATGACGGGATGCTTGGCGCCGGCCCTTTGCTCTTGGCAGGGGCCATGTGATTTGGGATGGCCTGTGACGTGGGGCTTGGGCCAGGCTGGCCTCCCCGTTGGCTTTGGGAGCTTTGCTGCTGTGGCTAGTTCGGGAGAGCTCAGTCTCCACAGGACCGCAGCTCTGCCGGTGATCCAGAGCCTCCAGCACCGTCAGTGCCAGCACAGCCCTGACTTCAGTGCCACAGCGCCCTGCATCAGTCTTGTGAGCAGCCAATCTGGCTCCCCCTGAGCAGATGGACACCAGTGCCAGGCATCCATCCACACTTCAGACTGCACTGAGGTCCGTGCTTCTGGGGAGCTGCTTTCCTTTTTGCTTGGACTGGGAGATCTTAGACCATACACGATGTTGGCTCTTTCCCAGCAGAGAGTGGGATTTGGGCACAAGGTGACACAGTTTCCAGCCAGCACCGGGGCTGTGCTGAGGGGGCGCATCCCAAGGCAAGATTGAGGGCTCCTCAGATTAGGCACAGGAGCCTGGGGCAAGGTCCTGTCCCATCCCATCCCCCAAGCTGGACAGACCCCCATGTGGAGGCTTTCCCAGCGCCTTTGATTTCCCACCAAGCCCCAGCTTCTGCTGCAGCAGGCAGGGAAGCCACGCTGGGCCATGGGCACGTCTCCATCCGGCAGCCTGCCTTCTCGCTGGGCAGAAGCGGCGGCGTCCTCACGTTTCTCTGGGAAAGTTGCACTGCGCTTGTAGGATCAGATTTTCCGCCATATGATCGTGTGTTTTAAGTGGAAACAGCTGAAGAAGGGCTGGGAGAAGCCGAAGCTGCAGCTCCTTTTCTCCTCTTGGCTGGATGTTCCCTTACTCCATTTCGACAGTCCAGCACCACCGAGAAGTCTCCCAGCCCCTGTGTCACGGGCAGCAGTGTGGATGCAGCCCCCCGGAGCTGGGGTTTCGTCACTCCCGCCCCGGGGAGCCCGCGGAGGCTTCACCGCGCGGGCGAGCAGCGCTCCAGAGTGCCAGATGGCATTTTAATAAATAACAATACCCAGTTACTGCTTAGATGGGATAAGCCCTGTTGTAAATCTCCCCCTTTCCCCAGACTTTCAGTGGCCTTTGAAGATCTCCTCCTCCTCCTCCTCCTCTTTATCTCCATCCAGAGCCAAGATTAGAGCTCGTATTCAGACCTGTTACAATGCAGCTTGTATCCCGGTCCCTCGGGAGCAGAGGGCTCATCCTGCCCTGCTGAAGACAGTTTCTTTGGCATGCTTTGTAAGGCGATCCGCCAGGCTGGTACCTGGCGCTCTGCTCCTGAGTTGCCACAGCATTGATTTGGCATCTCATTCTCAGCCTCATTATCTTTATTTAATTAGCACACGGCCCTTCTGGGGGTTGTGCCGCTTCCCACACACTCCCTGCCACGCAGAGCTGCAGAGGCAGCTCTGGAGGACAAGGAGAAGCTGCTGGCCAGGGAGGGGGGCAAAGGCTCCCACATGCCTCCAGGGGTGCACTGCATTCACACCCCAAGCCCTGCAGCCACTGGGATTCAGCCTTTTCCCCAGTCCCATCCCTTCTCCTTTTGGTTAGGAGGCACCCAAACTGTTCAGGGGATTTGGTGTCAAGGGGCTCCCCAGAAATGCTCCTGGGCATGTGCTCAGAGATGGATTTGTTGGGATTTGCACCCCTTGTGTTGCTGCCTTCACATAAAGACAGAAATGCTGCTGTGCCGGGGTGAGCAGTGAGGTCTCCTTGTATGTCCCTCTGCTCATGGGGGAGCCCTGGAGGAGGGCCACAGTGCCCCCAGAGCCTGCACCCCACTTGGGAGGGGGACTGAGTCTGTGTGGTGCAGTCTGTGGATACCCAAACCATAGGAGCACCAGAGGTGACAGTGTCTAGCATGACACCACACTGTCCTGAGACCCATTTCTCAGTCTTTTTGATGTTTGTTTTCTCATGGCACCAGGTACTGAATATTTGGGCACAATCAGTAGGTGAGTGCAGGTCAGGCTGGGGCCAAAATCAGAATTTTTGCAAAAATAAATTTCCTTGCAATCAGTGACTAATGAAAACATCACCCTGAATTAAAGAAAAAAAAAATTGCCAAGCAAGCATTGCACTTGCCAACTGTTTGCAGCTTTGCATTGCAACATGGGCTTGCTGCATGAAACCCAGGAAGTGAAACTGCCTGGGATTAATTGCCCGGGCTTCCAGATCAAAGGCAGCAGCAGGGAAGGCAGGGAGAGCTGCCGGTTTACAGCCAGGCAGCTCCACAATGGGTTACTTGTAACACAGTCGAGGAAATCTGCCCCTGCCGTCCTGCCTGTGACCCGCTGTGGCTCAAGAGGCAGCTTTGCTTATTGAAATTTTTTTTTCTTTTCTTAAAAAAAAAGGAAAAAAATTGTTTTCCTGCCTGTTCCTTGGATGCCACTTCAAACCCCCAAGGGCTCTTTCCCTTCTCTCCCTTCGGATTTACTCCATTCACTTTTGGACTGCACTAGTGTGAAATATTTTCACCCAACGGGTGATTATTTTACTTTTTTTTAAATAACTGCCTTTTAAGAGAGACTTAAAAACAGAGTTACCGCCTCGGCTGTAGCCAGGCTGTTGCTTCCACAGCTCTGCTCCATCTGTAGCCACTTACGACAGCGGGAAGGGAGCGAGCTGTGCAGGTTCATAAAGCACAGATCGTCCCGAGCAAACCTGACTGCTGCCTCTAAAGAAATTACAGGGTTGATGGGCAAAGGGATATGATCAGTTTAATTTATCTAGGCTCAGGCGAGGCGTTCTGCTTCAGTCCTACAGGGAGAGAAATAGCTGGAAGGATGCTGGAATATTGTAGTGGGAATGGGAAAGCAGTCGAAACATGAAACGTGGTCGTTTGGAGCTGGTATTTCCCAGTGTGTCACAGCTATCCCTGCCTTCCCCAAGGGAGGGGATCCCAAAGTTTTGGGGGTGCACGCGTGGTTCGCTGCTGTTTGCCTGCATCCCATGCAATAATGGAGGCTGCCTACGGGATGAGTCACTGCTCTCTGCTGCTGCCAGAAGGGTTTTATTTCGGTGTTTTTTTCAGCTCCCTTCCTTGAACTTTATTCACATGGGTGGGGATTGTATTTGGGAATAGTACCCTCCTCTTCCCGCAGCTCTGTATTGCAGCTCTTTGAGACAGGATCGGGCCCTGGAGGTGGGCGGCTGATGGAAATCCTGGAGGGGCTGCCAGGAGCAGCCGGACGCCGGGTTTGCCATGCCGGGTGTGCGCTGCCCCGGAGGGGGTGCAGGGGCAGCTTTACAGCAGGGCTCTGTCACTGTCCTCCTCCCTCCCACACCCCACACAAATCCCCTCTGTGGCTGATCCCCGCTGTCAGGCCAGACTGCCTCTCCCTCCCATCAAACCAGCGGCTCCTCTTCAGACCGGGGAGCTCCGCTTCGGTTCCCTGACCTGTTATCCTGTGGCTGTCACTGACTGTCATGTTCTCCCCAGAGGTGACCGCAGCACAGCACCAGGAGATGTGATCTGTGTGCAGAGGTTCAGAGTTGTTATTTTATTTGAGGACACTTCAGCAGGAAAAGTGCTTATGCAAAGCTCTCAGTAGGGAGAAGGGAGCCTGGCTTCCCAGCTCCGGCTGGATGGAGTCACGTTCCCACTCCAGAGCTCCCAGGCTCGTTCCGCAGCGTGCCGGCCAAGACAGTGGTTGTTGTACAGGCAGTTTCTTGCAGAGAAGAGATGACACAGCGGCTTATCCACCAGGGACCTGGGATCAGCTTTCAGCTCGGTTACAGCCTTCAAATGTGGCGGCTGAGAGCTGTCACGCTGCCACCGAGGTCTTTATGCTCTGATTTATTAAGCAGAGTTGGAAACTTAAACACTGGAGTGCATCTGGGTCTCGGTCCCTCTGCTGCTCTTCCCCTTCTTAAGAGGGCTGGTTCATGGCTCATCCCCCTCTTGCCAGGGTGGCATGAGGATGCAAAGAAATGACCTTCATCCCTTGTGCGTGCTTTGGGCACTACTTAGGGGTGGCAGGCAGCTGCAGAAGGACAGCTCTGCCTGTCCCTTCCTCCTGTGCCTGGGAGGTCACTGTCACCTCCGTGCCCGTAACCCACTGGGCACCGGATGGCACTTTGTGTGCAGGAGGCCAAGTGCCCTCATCCCTCCTGCATCCTTTGCGAGCACCTGGCTGTCCTTGGCTTTCATGCCATGCTTGGGCTGTCAGCTTCACACAAGCTCTGATTGCTCCGGCTTCACTCTCCCCCCAACAAGCCTGTTCAGGGGGTTTTGTCCCTGATGGATCTGGGCTCCTCTCCATAACCAAAGCATGTTTGGCAGCTTTCTGAGCCCAGAGCATTCCTGTCCAAGAGGTTTCAGTCATCTCTCATTCCTCAACAATCTGGTTCCTTATGTGTGAATCTGCATCCACCCAGTTTGAACCGCCCGGGACTCCAGCCGGGGTGGGTCTGCCTGTGTTCTGCGACCTCTGGGCCTCTGCTGTCCACAAAAAGACACATTTCCTGGTGGCCTGGGTGTCCCAGGGTGGGGACACAGAAGCCCTCGACCTGCTGGCCTCCCATTGCTCGCCAAGGAGCAGATCTGTGCACTCCTTTGCCTTCCAGCCTGCACAGTCGGGACGGGCAAAGCTTTCATTTCCAAAGGGAAGGCCCAGAGGCTGGGTGAACTCAGGTCAAGGAGCTGGAGTCAGTTGAGCCATGTAGTCAGTCCTGTTTTGACCAAAGAAGAGCCTCCTTGCCGGAAGGCTCGCACCCTGGGAGCAGGAAGCAGCTCCTGACACCCATCCGGGCAGTGGGGCTGGAGAGCAGGCAGTTGTCTCAGTGAGGGGCTGCTCTCGTGTCCCCCTGGCCAGCAGCACTGCATTGGAGCAGGGCTTCTCCCTTGGGGTTGCTGCTGCCCGGTGCCTGGACAAACCGGGCACCCAGGACAGCAGCTGGAGCTGTGTGCGGGTCCCTGCGGGGCCGGCCCGGCAGCGTGTGACTCACAGCACTCCACACCCCGTGCGGGGCTGCAGCCAGCCGGAAAACTTCCACAGAGGGTGTCGGGAGATGCCTCATAGCAGGAAACTTCCACTTGCCACAGCCTGGTGAAGCACCAGGAAACCTCCCCCTGTTTTCAGGATGATGTGTGACAGGCGTGGGAGGTGGGAGGGTTACGTGCCCTCGGAGCTTCCCTAATGCAGTGGAGCGAGGAGGATGTGCCCTCCTTCGGGGCCCTCGGTGCTGGTGTTGCCCCAGCTGTGGAAAACAGGGTGATGCTGAGGCAGAGCCAGCACCAGTGGGTCTCTCACCTCATCCGACTGCAAACAGAGCACAGAATCCACTTCCTTCAGCAGCACTGTGATAAATTGGGCTATTTTGAGGTGTAGGTCAGGTTCCCGAGGCCGCTCTGCTCCTCAGCTCAAGTGCTGTTAATCCTTTCACGTGCCCCTCATTACAAATAAACACCTTGAGGTGCCAATCGGGCCATATCCCAGGACTTGCGGCTCCTTGAAGGACCCTGATCGGAAGCGGAGGAGGGAGGTGGCAGTGATGCTGAAGCAGCTCTTCAGCCAAGGACCTGCAGGAATGTTTTCATCTCGCTCAGCGCTCCACTTGAGCCGACCTCGTGAGGTGCCGCCGCCCCGGGGCTGAGAAGTGGCTGAAGAGCCTGAGGCGGAAGGTTTGGGGCTGAGTGGCTGATCTTGGGTGGTGGAGGCCTCTCGCAGGGACTGCTGCAGACAGGGCTAAGGAATTCTTTCCTTCCCGGCCTTACTTCCCCAGAGGATGGACCTGGCACTGTGAAGGTTGCCAGGCCCGGAAACCAGCATGGTCTTCCTCCATGGAAGGCAGCCTAGTAAAACCTTTGGGAAGAGCAGTGAAGAAACAAGACTTGACGAATGGATCTCCTGGATGGACCTGCCCTCCCCCTCCATACTGCTGGTGGTGACCAACTCTTCCCGCCTCCAATTACCTCGGGCCCGCTGCTGGAGCACAGCATTTCATGGCAGAGCTGTGCCTTGGCCGGCTGGTGCTTCCAGCAGCCCACTCTTCCCACTCTCCCCAGCCTGGAGCACTGCATCCCTGGGCATGGGTGATGGTCATGGAAGGGCTTGTAGGAGGCCTGAGGTCTTCAAGCCACTGATCAAAGATTTGGCAGGGCAGCGAGGAAGGGTCTGCCCAGCTGTGGTGGGAGTGCTGAATGTTTTCTGGGTTCACTTTATAACTCAGGTCTGTTTTTCTTTCCTCCAGCGTGTGGCCCGGGAACCTTCAAGTCTAAGCAGGGGGAAGGTCCCTGCTCTCCCTGCCCTCCCAATAGCCGGACGACCTCTGGAGCAGCAATGGTCTGCACTTGTCGAAATGGCTTTTTCCGGGCAGACACGGACCCCGCAGACAGCGCCTGCACCAGTGAGTCCTGCTCTGGGCAGGGAGGGGAGGCAAGGGAAGCTGTGGAGGTGCTGGGGGTCTGTGTTAGGGTGTGTGCTGTGCCCATCCCAGGGGTGAGCTGGACGTGAACACACCCCATCCCTGCCCCTCGCATTTCCCTGCAGGTGTCCCCTCAGCCCCCCGCAACGTCATCTCCAACGTGAACGAGACGTCGCTGGTGCTGGAGTGGAGCGAGCCGCAGGACACGGGTGGGCGGGATGACCTGCTCTACAACGTCATCTGCAAGAAGTGCAGCGTGGAGCGGCGCCTGTGCACCCGCTGCGACGACAACGTGGAGTTCGTGCCGCGCCAGCTCGGCCTCACCGAGCGACGCATCTACATCAGCAACCTGATGGCCCACACCCAGTACACCTTCGAGATCCAGGCCGTGAACGGCATCTCCAACAAGAGTCCCTACCCTCCCCATTTCGCCTCCGTCAACATCACCACCAACCAGGCAGGTCAGTAGAGCCGCCAGGGAGCAGGGGCTGTATCTCCTCCTCAGAGTGGAGTGGAGCAGAGATTTCTTTCTGACAGCCTGGGAGGCTGCAGTCCTTTGTGGTGCCGCCTAACTGGCTCTCCGGGCCTGCATCTAATCCCTTGGGTAAACTGTCCTCTCTGTTGAAAGCATGTCCCTAGAGGAGATGAGATCAGAATGCTTGCAGCTGGGGAAGAGCAGGGCTGGCAGATGCTCCAGAGAGCTCTGGATCTCCTAGACCTACCCCAGAGATGCTGTGCCTGCTGCGAAGGGAGGAGGAAGGAAATGAGATTTCTCTCCTGTGTGCCTGGGAAGGCTCAGCACCAGCCCAAGTGCTCTGCTGTTCCCTCCTTCCTCCCGCTCTGGCCCCGCTCCAGCGTGCTGGTAATCTCCAGCCACTGCGCTCTGATCTGATTTCACGGGTCTTGCTGCTGGGTTGGAGCACAGAGCTCCTGGCAAGTGCAGGAGGGGAGGGAGCCCCAGTTTGGGCTGGCAGGGCCCTTCCCCAGACCAGTTTGCAGCTAGGCATGGGATGAAACATTACTTCAGTGCTGTTTCTGAGGCTCCCCTCAGCGTTGAGATCACATCTCCATATGGAGACTTGGGGGAGGCCAGTGTCAAAGCTTTTCCATGCATTTCCACCAAGATTATCCAAACATGTCCCAGGCAGAGCATCCCCTACGCTATGTGGGATGGTGGAGGGGGAAACCTGGCACAGGTAGCTCATTCCTCTCCTGCCCTCCTTCCTAGCCCCATCTGCCGTGCCGACGATGCACCTGCACAGCAGCACCGGGAACAGCATGACGCTGTCATGGACTCCCCCAGAGAGACCCAACGGCATCATTCTGGACTATGAGATCAAGTACTCGGAGAAGGTAAAGCAGGAGCAGCCTTTTCCCTCCTCCAGCCCTTCTAGTTGGCCATCAGCACCATGGCAGAGGGGGTCCCTGCAGACATGGTGGCTGGGGGATGTGGGAGCCAGCAAATGGAGGGTGGCTTCACAGAGGTGACGCCCACATGTCTCCCCTACAGCAAGGCCAGAGTGATGGCATCGCCAACACAGTCACCAGCCAGAAGAACTCGGTGCGGCTGGACGGGCTGAAGGCCAATGCTCGGTACATGGTGCAGGTCCGGGCTCGCACCGTGGCGGGGTACGGCCGCTACAGCCTCCCCACGGAGTTCCAGACAACTGCGGAGGGCGGTAGGTGCCGGCACTGGGCTGCCTCCATCCCCCAGCCCTCCCATGCGTGCTCCTTTCCCAGCCTGACTTTGATTCCTGCCTGTCCCTCCATCAGGTTCCACCAGCAAGACTTTCCAGGAGCTGCCTCTGATCGTGGGTTCAGCCACTGCAGGGCTGGTGTTCGTCATCGTGGTGGTGGTGATTGCCATCGTTTGCTTCAGGTACAGGCTCTTCAGGGAAGAGGGTTTCAAAGCTGGGTTTGGGGGTTGCTCATGTCTGCCACAGAGCTTTCCCTCTCCCCCATGGGCAGAGCTCTGCAGCTCCAGTCACAGAGTGAAGGACTGGAGCGGCCACACGTGGGTCCCAGAGCAGGGGTCCTGTGGGAGGGTTGTGCCTCTGCTTCCCCAGCCGGAGCTGGGCTCTGCCTGGGCTCCTGCCATGCGCTCAGCACAACTAGGCCATCTCCCCCCATCGCACCTCGGGTGGAGGGATGGCTCTGCACACGGGCTGCTGGAGGGAAGGCTCTCTGGCATAGGCTGGCTGTGCTGGGATTTGGAAGTTGGCAGTGAATGTCTTTGCCCCATCAGGAAAGGGATGGTTACTGAACACCTCCTCTCGTCTCCTTTGGGCAGGAAGCAACGCAACAACACCGACCCCGAGTACACAGAGAAGCTGCAGCAATATGGTGAGTGTGAGAGCCCAGCAAATGGACTCTGCCTGTCCTCTCCCAACTCCTGCCCTGTACAAAGGGACAGCCTTTGCTAACACGGGGTGGGCTGACAGACAGCCAAGTGGCTTGGCGTCTGTCACCCATGCTCTGTCCCTCCTGGTGATGACTTCTGCCCTTGCAGTTACCCCTGGGATGAAGGTGTACATTGACCCCTTCACTTACGAGGACCCCAACGAAGCTGTGCGGGAATTCGCCAAAGAGATTGACATCTCCTGTGTGAAAATTGAGGAGGTCATTGGAGCAGGCAAGTCCTGGGGTTGGGCACAGCAGGTGCTGAGACTGCTGCCTCTCACCCTGTCCTGTGGCTCACCGTGCTGCTCCCCTCCCTCCTTCCCACCACAGGGGAGTTTGGTGAGGTGTGCCGTGGGCGCCTGAAGCTGCCTGGCCGCCGTGAGATCTTCGTGGCCATCAAGACACTGAAGGTGGGCTACACGGAGCGGCAGCGGCGGGACTTCCTGAGCGAGGCCAGCATCATGGGCCAGTTCGACCACCCCAACATCATCCACCTGGAGGGCGTGGTGACCAAGAGCCGCCCCGTCATGATCATCACAGAATTCATGGAGAACTGCGCACTTGACTCCTTCCTCCGGGTGAGCATCTATCCCCTCCTGCCCTGGGCTGGGGGCTGCAGTGCATCGGGGGGCAGCAGCTCTGAGCCTTTCCCCATCCTTCTACATTGTCATGCTGGTGTCCCCAGGGTTAAGTTCTTCACAGATATCATGAGTGTAAGAAGAGGGGTGGCTCTAGGGAGGAGGAGGGTGATGGTAGCACATTGGGATCCTTCCTCAATCTGTTCAGGGTGTTGCAAACCCCTCTGGTCTCTCCTCTGGCAGCTGAATGATGGGCAGTTCACAGTCATCCAGCTGGTGGGAATGATGCGAGGCATCGCCGCCGGCATGAAGTACCTTTCGGAGATGAACTATGTGCATCGGGATCTGGCTGCCCGCAACATCCTGGTCAACAGCAACTTGGTCTGCAAAGTGTCTGACTTTGGGCTCTCTCGCTTTCTGGAGGACGACCCGGCTGACCCCACCTACACCAGCTCCCTGGTACGAGACACTGAGGAGGGATCCTCCGATCTGGGCGTGGGGGGAGACACCTCAGGTATGCACTAAATCATGGAGCTGTGTATCTGTGCAGGGGGGCAAGATCCCAATCAGATGGACGGCTCCTGAGGCCATCGCCTACCGCAAATTCACCTCAGCCAGCGACGTGTGGAGCTACGGCATCGTCATGTGGGAAGTGATGTCCTACGGGGAGCGACCTTACTGGGACATGTCCAACCAGGATGTAAGTGCTCTCTGGGGAGTAGGGAATGGGAGCTGTAGGCTGCCTGTGGGAGCCCAGGTGGCTCACAGCCTGCCTCTGCATATCTCTCTGCAGGTGATCAATGCCGTGGAGCAGGATTACCGCCTGCCACCCCCCATGGACTGCCCCACTGCACTGCACCAGCTGATGCTGGACTGCTGGGTGCGGGACCGCAACCTAAGGCCCAAATTTGCACAGATCGTCAACACGCTGGACAAGCTCATCCGCAATGCTGCCAGCCTGAAGGTCATCGCCAGCGTCCAGTCTGGGTCAGTGACATCCTTGTTTCCAGCCAGGATTTACCCCAATTCCCGGGAACACTGGAGTGGCTGGGAGTCGAGCTGTGGGAGGGTGGGGATAAGAAATAGCCCCTGCTTCCAGTTACACCTCTCCATCCCCTGCTCCCTGTGACCTGTGGCTCTCTCGTCCTTCAGCATCTCCCAACCGCTCCTGGACCGCACTGTCCCAGACTACACCACCTTCACCACCGTGGGAGACTGGCTGGACGCCATCAAAATGGGACGGTACAAGGAGAACTTTGTCAATGCTGGGTTTGCCTCCTTTGACCTGGTGGCACAGATGACTGCGGAGTAAGTCCCTGCTTGGAGGGGAGGAGGGAGAAGACTGGGACTGGGGCTGCTGCACACTGTCCTTTGCCTGTCTGACAGCCACCTCCTCACACCTGGGCATGTGGTGGGCTGAATTAAGGACTGAGATTCAGCATCCAGTCCCAAGGGAGTTGAGGTTTAGGATTCAGCATCCGGTCCCCTCTGGTGTTAGCGGGAGCACTGGAGCTTGGCACAGGGCTGTAATGATGGATAGGTCCCTTACCCCAGTGGGGCAGGGCCATGTGTTGATGTTGCTGAGGGCTGAGTCTTCACCTTTTCCTTGCAGGGACCTGCTGAGGATAGGGGTGACGCTAGCAGGGCACCAGAAGAAGATCCTGAGCAGCATTCAGGACATGAGGCTGCAGATGAACCAGACGCTCCCAGTGCAGGTTTGACCGCAGGGGACTCTGCATTGGAACGGACCAAGGGAACCTGCCAACCAGGTTCAGTTTGCGGTGCAGCCCAGCTTCCTGTTTTCCCCTCCACATGGCGCTCCTCTGCCTCGGACGGTCGCCTGGGACGGGATGGGACGGGACGCCCTTCCCTGGATCGAAGGCACTCATGCTGAGAGGGAGCCCAGCTTTTCGTCCCGTGTCCTGGAACGGCGAGGCAGCAACACATCTTCATATTGAAGATGGATTATGGGACAGAGATGGCACATCCCACTTCCCGCCCTGTCTTGGTGCTCATCGGTTTGAAGAGTTGTTCTGCTTCTTGGATTATTTCTTTTCACCCTGTTTTCCCCCCAGTCCTCACTTCCCTCACCTCCCCGAGGCCACAGACTGTTGACCCGTCCGCTGAGTCCGTCAGACACGTCCGAAGCCTTCCCTCTGTTCCCCACACGGAAGCAGCCGGGGGAGGCCGAGCCGGCGACAGGGCTGGGGCCACCAGCCCCAGACAATCACTCCTCCAGCCCTGGCAAGCCCTCCGCCCAAGGGTCTGCACTGGAACGTGTCCGAAGGGAAGGCTTCGCTCCCTTTCTTGGCTTTGCACGCCAGAACCCGAACCCGATTTACTATGCAGGGAGTTAGGCAAAAAAAAAAGAAAAAAGAAAAAAAAAAAGAGATATATTAAAAAAAACATAAGAGGGAGCAGAAAGGGGAGGGAGGGGGACCAGGTGCCCGGCTCCTCATCTCTTACCCTCTTGGTTCTCCTGGCCGGCTCTGGACTGCAGAGCGAGGCCGTCAGCACGTTTGCACAGGGACCCTCCGCCCCCGGACCGACGGCAGCCGCGCTCCCCCAGGGGCCGGAGAGCGGGGCTGGGGCGGGGGCTGCGCCGGGGGCCGCGGCTCCCCCAGCCTCCTCTTTTATGCAGAAGGAGCAGGTGCCGCCGGCGCGGCCGCCCGCTCCTGACACACGCTGTGATTGCTGCCAAAAGACTCACTCACCTTTCCCTGAGGATTCACTGCAGCCCGGTTCCTCCGAGCCGAGGGAGAGACTCCCAGCGTGCCTGAGTGTGCGTGAGTGTGTGCATGCGTGCGTGGGTGTGTGCTGGCCGCAGGACTGTGGGAGGCAATGGGCAGAATAAAGGCAATAAGAATTTTACCCGAGTTTCCTTTGCTCGATCGCGCTCTCATTGGATGGGCCCGGCTGCCTGCAGCTTCGCTGCCCACTAGGGTCATCCTTCTCCTCCTCCTGGCCGACCCCAAGCTGGCTGTGTGCCCCTTTCTGCTCCCCCCTTCTCTTGCTGTCATGTTTTCAGGTTGTCCCACAGGGACCAGGCAGTGATGCTGTACCAACCCTGTGGTGCTGGAGATCCAGCACGCTCCCCATGGGGCACTTAGGGTGGAGGCTCTGAATCCCACGTCAGAGCCAGTCAGGAAACACTATCTAATGTACTATACTCAGCATTTTTTTTCCCCCATACCCTCCTCAAGCCAAGCTGGAACTGTGGGAAGCAAACAGGGAACAGCCGTGCTCGCTGCCCATCCCAGTGCCAGAGGGTCCCCACAGCTATGGGGCTTCTCCATAGGGCACTGCTCATCCCCTGCTCCCTCTGGGCAGTCTGGCCCCCAGCAGGAGGGTTGCAGCAGCCCCCAGCACCCCTGAATTACTGACCTCACTCCTCCTCTACAAAATGGCTCTTGAGCAGGGAGGAGCACACCAGCGTGAACAGACTGGCTGCAGGTGGCAAGGTAACCCCCTGGGACAGCAGATCTTGGGGGCTGGTGCCCTCAGTCTAGGGGAGATTTGCCCACAGTAGCCAGGTGGGATCCCAGTTGCTCATCCTGGGTTTCTGAGGTGCCCCTTGGCTTCAGTACATCTTGCTAACTGGCTTTTGGGGTGCTTTGCTGACAGTGGAGTCTCCCCAGAATGAGGGGGTGCACCCCTATGTTCCCCAGTGCTTGGCCCTGATCCCCTCCTCCCCAGGCTGACAGGGCAGGTGCTGTTTTTCCCCTTTCCTTGGAACAGGCCTGCTCTTGGGTTTCTCATTAACCCTGTCCTCCTTCACAGGGTAAACAAGTCCAGGAGGGCAGGTGGCAGCAGGTCCTGCAGCAGGGAATGGTCTCCGCACATCCCACCATCTCCTCAGTGAGATGGAGCTGGGATGTTGGCTGGGATGTTGGGACACCACAGCCTCATTTTGCTGGGGTTTCCCATCCTGGCTTGCTCCCTACCCTGGCTGCTCCCCAGCCCTGCCATGGTGGGACCCCAAACAGCAGCGCTGGGCAGAGCTCATCCCTCTCCCAGATCAGGAGACACCTGGCATTGGGAGGCTTTTAAGAGCAAGTGGCTGAAGAGATGTCAGAACCTATTTGGGGCTTGCTAACCCCCACAGCCCCCCCATGCAGAAGCACAACGGGGCACAGGGGCTGCCCCTGCTTCCCTTGCCCCCCAGCCCCTGCTGCTGCAAAGTTTGGGGTTCCACCAGCCCTGGTGCATCTCAAACATCCCCATCTCAGCCCTCCATCCTGGCCTGGCTTTGCTTTGAGGAGGGGTTCTTCTCATTTTAAACAACAAACCCCTTCTCCCACCCTTCTCTATGCACACCCTGCTCCCCTGGGGCAGGACACAGCATCCCTGCAGCCAGCCCCGGGTCTCACCCCAGCCTCAGGGGTGCACCCAGGGGTGCAGCCAGCAGCTGTTCACATCCTGTACCTGCCTCCTCCCTTTCCATACAGATCTGGGGGAAAGGTGTGTTCCATGGTGAAAGAAAAGCAACAGCGATAAACAGCAGCCAGGGAAATCAATGCGAGCGTGCGTTTGTAAAAATATTTTTTAACGGAAAGACTTTTTTTCAATTAAATTATTTAAGGAATTTTATGGAGGTCTGTGGTGCCTGTGTGGTTCTTGGGGGGCTCTGGGTGGCAGGGAGCCCTGTGCTGGGCAGGTGAGGGTGTGTTTGGGCACTATGTGTATAAAAGTGGGTCCATGGCATTGAGCAGGAGGCACTTCACCCCACTGGGTGCAAGCCCAGCCCAATTCCCCCCCAAAAAATGCTCCCTGCCTCCTCCTGGAACAGCCAGTGAGTGAGGACGTTTTGAGGGGCTGAGGGGACCAGATGATGCTCCCAGGGCTGCCAGCCTTCGGGTGCCACTGCGGGAACATCCTGGGGCCATGGGGATGGATGGGAGCAGCGTGGGGTGGCCCTTGGGGAGCGTGATGGCCGGACTGGGTGGGGGGAAGGAAAGCCCTGCCTGCACCCCTGCCTGTGCTCTGCCTGCGGCCTGCGCTTCCCCCCTCCCAGCCCGCGCAAAAGAGCCTTTTGTGCTGCTGGGTTTTTTCCCCCCTTTTAATTCCTAACCAGGAGATTAAGGGAAGACAAAGGCTACGATTGTTCCCGCTCTGCAGAGAGCTGGAAAGTTCGGGGAGGGGGGATCGTCCCTTTCCAGACAGACCCAGAGGAGGGGGACATGCGCCCCAGGTGGAGGGGCCGGGATGGGGGAACACGCTGGGAGCGGCGGTGGGGGGTCCCAGGGGCACGGCTGGGGTTAGGGCACCCCGGGTGCCGGGGGGAGCCCTGCTGGGGTGGCCCGGGGGCTCGGGGCTCCAGCGGGAGACTGGGAGGCTCTCTGCAGCGGAGGAGGAGGAGGAAGGCTGAGCAGGATGGGTTGGCCGGCTCGCCGGCTGCTTGGCGTTTTCCCTGCTAACTCTTGGCTGACACCTCAACAACTTGGCAGCGAGAGGATCCCGCAGCCCCGTCAGCCGCCTGGGGCCGGCACAGCTGGAAGGGATCACGGCTCGGCATGGCCCGGCACAGCTTGGCACAGCACGGCTGTGACCCGGCAGGCCAGCACGAGGCACGGGCAGTGAGGGCACAGGATCTCTGCACAGCCTCTGCCATGCCTTATCCCCGCTGCCACCCCGTGCCCCAGGGAAGGGCCGAGCACAGCCGTGCTGGGGGCCACATCCCGAACCCACTCGGCCAAGGCTGGGCCGGACGCCGGCCAGGCGGGTCATTGCCTCATGGCTGGAGCCAAGGACACGCCGCGGCCCGGGACGGGGCTGTCCCCACAGCACAAGGGACAGGACCCAGCACATTTTCCCATGCTCACAAGAAGCCGCGAAACACCCACGAACACCCCAGTTCTGTTCCTTCTGTTTCCCGTTAAGATTATTTATTGGTAATTTTTAAGACCACTTACAGACTCTGTTCACGTGCCAGGACCCTACGCGGCTTTTTCCCAAGGCTTTTTTTTTTTATTATTAAAAAAAAAAAGGAATTGTTTTAATCATTTTCTTTCCATTCCTTCCTTCCAGTCTCCTTTGGTTGCTAGCAGAGGACTTGCACATGGTGCAGCATCCATCCTTGTCTGCCGCCGCCGCAGCCCGTCCTCCCTGCCTGCTGCTGCTGGGGCTGCAGCCTCACCCCCTCATCAGGGCTGAGTGTCCCCACAGGGGGGCCATGGGCAGACACGACCCCCAGAAGCTACCAGCCAGTCTAGCATGTTCTGGAAAAGGGATCTGAGGGCCGGGGGGCTGCCTTGGGGAGCAGGAGGCAGCTCTCTTGCAGATGCCTGGGAGCTGACATCGTCTTTGGCAGCACAGCCAGAGAGCAAATGCACCCGCATCCATCACCCCATGCCTGTCTGCTGTGTTTGGGGAGCAGAATCTGACCCAACACTGGACCAGGAGGCAAAAAGCAGCTTTGGGTTATTAAACAAGACCAGGGCAGTGCCTTGACCCAATGTGGTCTGGGAAAGGCTGGCTCTTCAGGGGGAAATCAGATGGAAAGCAATGGTGGGCTTGCTGGTAGGGCTGGGGCTGGTGCCAGGGCCTGCATTGCTCACACCAATAGCTGCCCTGGCTGGAAATGTTGGCTCCTTTGGGAGTGAGGGGAGCAAAGGACTGCTGCATGGCTGGAAGCGAGATGTAGAGATGCCCCCATCCCTGCTAGCTTGCCTTGCCCAGGTTTTGCTAGCCAACACCCCTGCCCAGTCCTGGAGTATCATAGATACTGATGCCAGCACCTCACATGGCAGCATCACCCACACGACTGCCCACCCAGCCCTTCCTGCCACCTAAATCTGGCATCTTCAGGTGAGCAGACCCCTTTGCCCTGCCCCACTCCCCCAACAGCCACAGCCCAGCTGCAGCTGAGCCCCCTTGTTGCCCCTCTCCCGCTTTGATCTCCCGTGGAGCCGGGGCCAGTATCGCCGCCGGGGCCGGGGGCCGCCCCGGGTGTCAGACTGGTTCAGCCACACATTTCTGGCTAATGAGAAATTTCCTCTCCCCGGCGCTAGGCCAGGTTTTTTTTAGCTCCGGTATCGCTACCCCACCTCTGCCTCCGCCACGGCAGGCTGAGTCACGGGGGGCCCCGGGCCACCTCCCGCACGCTGCCTTCACCCACCGGCACGGTGCTTGCCATGCCCTAGCAGCACCCCCTCCCCATGCCTTCCCCTGAGGATGGCATGACCGGGAACCTGGCAAAACCAAAACTCCGATGACCCATCCTGTTGCAAGAGCCAAACACTCCAGAGTGATGCCCTGAGCCCGGGCGCTGCTCTGAAGCCGGGGTGGATGGGCTGAGCCTGGGGAGGGGGTCGGTGCAGCAGCGGGTGGGGAGTTCGGCTGCCACACCCTGCTGTGCCCCACCGTCCCGGCTGCCCTGGTCCGTGCTCGAGGGAACCACAGCTCGGGGCAGCTGGGGAAGTTCAAAGGGAAGAGGAAAAGCAGCAGTCCCCACTGTGTGTGAGGGTTTGGGCTTGGATCCCCACTCCCCATGTCGCAGCCTGAAGTCATTTCGTGCCATTAACGGGTTTTCTCGCTCTGAACTCGCTAATGAGCCTGCGTGGGAAGCAGCAGGGACCGAGGGCCTCCAAACTGGGGCAGAGGAGGGAGCGAGTGGCTCCTAGCAGAGCATATTGGGGGAAAAGGCAACCATCATCTACCCTTAACTCCTTGTATTGAGTCCTGCCTGCTCTTGGTGCTCCCCAGTCAGCCCCACTCACCCCCAGCACATCCCTGCCACCTCAGCAGCCCCACACTGGTGCCTGGAAAGAAGGGTGTCATGTCACCACCTTACAGGCTGGCTCAACTTCTGCCACCTCCCTGAGGTAGTTTCCCCCCATCCCGCTGTCCCCATCGTCACCCAGGCGGGGAACCAGGACTGCACCCCGGGAGGATGAAGCTGAAACCATGACCCATCCCCAGGGCAGTGAGTCAGGCTGTGCCAGGTGACTTCTGCTGGAAAGCACCTTCAGCACCATCCCCATTTCTATCCCTGTCCCTGTGCCTGACCTCATCCCCATCCCACAGTGGCACAGAAGGACCCCACAGGAGGCACTGACAGAGAGGAGGGAGGCAAAAAGCTCCATGGAGGTGGTGGATGTTTCTATCCACGGCCCAGCATGCAGGAAGCGGAGCAGGAGGATGAGCCAAGCCTGGGGAGGGAACACTGGAGCAGGAGTGCCGAGGTGTGTGAGCCCGCGTCACCAGAGCTGTGCAAACAAACCCGCAGGGCTGCAGGGATGGGGGAGAGCCCTCAGCTCTGGGGCTCACAGGGTCAAGGGCCCGGGTGGCGGAGCCGTGGCACAGCACATCTGGGGGCTGGTATGAGGCAGGAGCCCACCCTGACAGCGCCATGGCAGCCGTGCTGCGGTCCCAGCCATTGTCCTGTTGCCCCTCGGGCCCGGGTGGCAGGCAGGGGACAGGGTGTGATGGAACCAGGGCTGTGGGCTCCCGTTCACACGCTCCCGCCGGGTGGGCAGTGGGTGATGGACGAGGCCTCCGCGCCGAGATAATCCTGTCCCTGCCGGCCCGCGGTCGGCATTTATCTCGCGCCAAAGCTGACGTCACCCTCCAAGACCCCAGCCAAGGAGGCCTCACTGCTCTTCCTGGCTTTTCCCAGGGACAAGGGGCTTTGGGCCCCTCGCCCCGGGCTGTGAGCAGGTGGATTTATGACCACAGCCATGCTCCGGCATCCAGGGGACAGGAGAGCCAACGAGACCTTTATAGCTTTAATACACCTTTCTGACAGTGAAGTTTAAATGGCCTCGTAAACCCCCTTGTCACCCACCCCCAGCAGAAGGCAGCAGTTTATTAGGGCTGTAATTCTTCTCCTGGCATTCCATCAGTGTCCTTTTAATCTGCACTTGGGGGTTTTTTTATTTCTGCTTAATACCAGCAGCTGTAAATGCTGTTAGGGATCGTCTTGTGCAGGGACCCTCCGGGGGGAGACTGGGCACCGGGGCACGGATGCGATGGAGCAGGGGGAGCTGGAGGCTGGGACAGCCCAGTTCCAACTGAGGGGTCGAAGTGGTGAAGAGGAGCCAAATTTTGCTTCTCCAAGCACATGCCTCCTCTGCAAAGCAGGCCCAGGCAGGATGCATCCATGATGCAAGGAAAGCCTTTCCAGGGAACCTTGGGATTTCAACAGCAGAGCCGGCCGGGAGCTAATCCTTTGTGCCAGGCTTTCCATTTTCATCTCATTAACTCCCGCTCTCTGTGCCGCTGCCCTCTCGGTTTTTCTGGCGGGGAGATAAGTCTCCGTGCTCGGTGCAGTGAATCCTCCACGCCTGCTCGCCCAACACTCCCGGTCGCGCTGACGCTGGCAGGCAGCTTCCATCCAATTACAGCGGGGTGAAGCTCATTTTAATTGCATAGAGCAACTGGGATTACGCAGACTTTATCTCCTAATTCCCTCTTTATCTCTTAACTTCACACTCACTGCTTGCATTGAAGGCAGGACAGCTTGTGCCGGGGTTTGTAATTTCTGAAGTACCCTTTCCCCCTGCACCAACCCCTTGCCCAGATGGGGTTGGCCCCACAATGCCCCTAAATGCTGATGTTGGGGAACCCTCTGTGTCCTGTGGAGCCACAGCCTCCAGATATCCCCGCAGCACTTGTGGGGTCAAGCCCACCTGCCGGGGGATGGCACCCATTACACCAGCTGTTCGGGAGGAGGGCTCGTCCTCGAGCTGGTGTCACACGTCACCTGGAGGCAGAGACTCTCCAGGAGCGGCTGGGATGGGCACAGCATGAGTAAAGGGCTTTTCCTCTTTACAGCCCATGATAGAAGGTGCCCAGCACCACTGCTGAGGCTGCTGCAGGGCTCAGGGGGTCCCTGTGAGGGAGGGACGGGGTGCTTGCCACCAAAAATGCACAATGAGGACAGCAAGTGTCCCAGCCAGCTCCTTGGGGACTCTTGAGGACCCTTTATCTGCTCTGTGCACTTAACTAGGATGAAAGCCCTGCTGCAGGGCTCTGAGGGCTTGTCAGTGGAGTTAAAAGGTGTTTTTTAATCTCTCCAGGCATGAATAGCACCCACGGGTGCCTGACTCCCCCTACAAAGGGCAGCCCCCACCGTTCCTCTCTGCATCAGGAGCAGACAGAACCATGGTACTCTACTCTTCCCACCCCTATTTATTCATCCCCTGAGACATCCCTGGGTACCCCCCAGCCACCCTGGCTTGGGCATCCAGCAACACCCTCTTGGTGTGCGGACACGTCCACCCTGACCCAGAGCGAGCTCTTGAGATAGCGAGATAGCCAGAGGCTGCCCCGGATGGGGCACTTGGCAGGGCTGGCCCCGATAACAAGCCAGCAGCTGGTCCCCTCTCCCTGCAACATTTCCCTGTTGGTTTGATGTCCCTTGGCTTCACGGAGTGCCAGGTGCCAGGCTCACCCTGCTGCAGGTGGGTAAACTGAGGCAGCAGGGCAGAGGTCAGGTGCCCGGCTTAGCAAGCTCTGCATCAGCACAGCCGGGTGTTAATTAGATACCATTAGCACACGCTAATTAATGTAATTCCAATGACCCACAATTCTGGAGCGTGAGAGCTGCTCCTCACCCTGTGCCACTGCCGTGCACAGCTGTGCCCCTGCCATGGCTGGTGGCAGCAGGAAGGGAACCAACCGGGAAGCCACCGATGCCAGTGCCACGCTACCGACACCCTGCCAGGGCTCCTTCCTGCAGGCTGGCACGCTCCTGGCACCCCCTCCCCAGGCACTGCCAACACAAGCCAGACCCAGCAGATCAGGCATCCCGGGTGCTGGCAGAGCCACACTAAACCTGTCAGTTTTGACTGCAGGAGTGCCCCAAATAACCACCTCCTCGGCCTCCCGTTGGCTGCCCCCCCTCATGGATGGGGGGCCGAGCACACTGGGGGGCAGAGGCTTTGGCGCGGGGGCTGTGGCAGCGAAAGGGTGACTCTTAATCCGGCGGCAGCTGCGGGGCCCAGGCTTGCTTGTTCAAGGGATATGGCAGCTCGGTCAACAATCCCTGGCCCGTTTCGGGGGGGATTAGCAGCCCCCCGGGGAGGGAAGGGGCCCACATGAATATTGGGCGGGTGGGAACACAGCCCAGTGGAAACAAAGCCAGACAGGGAGGCAGCGGGGAGCAGGCACCCGCCATCCCAAGGCGTCCCCAGGGTGGGGCACAGGGGCTTGTCCCTGTCCCCATCCTACTTTCACACTGCAGAGTGCTGACAGGAGGGAGCTCTGGTTATCATCCCAGCCCACCCCAGCACGATAACCCCGCACCAGCGTCCAGCCACCCCCTTGACCCCCTGTCCATCCTCATGTCCCACCATCCTAAGCCCCAGAGGGAGGTGGCATGGGAAGTGCCCAAACACTGGCATTTGGGAGCTCCTGGCAAACAAGGGCAAGTGTGTAAACCAGTCCTTGTTTGCCACGGGTTGGCCAGCTGGGGATAATCCAGGCTGGAGGAGGCCGTGGGGTATAGGGTCAGCCAGGAGGGGAGCTGGGCTGTCTGGGGACCCCCAGGGGTGGTGAGAACCTCCCAGACACCCAGGGGCAGTCTCAGCCCACTAAAACACCTGTGGATTCAAACTGGGAGGCTCCAGCTCCTGCCCAAGCAGCAGGTAGGACCCATGAGAGAGGAGGAGGACAGTTTGCCTCGGTGACATCCAACCCAGTGTTTCCCACGTGCTCAGCACCCCTCCCTTCCCTCTGCATCCTGCTGTGCCCCATGCTTGGTGCTGATGTGGGGACCCCTTTCCCCGTGTTTGGGGTTACTGATCTGCAAGGTCTCTGGGAGCAGCCCTGCTGCCCCCAGTGTTTGCTGAGGTGAACCCCAGGAGCGTGTCTGCCCTGGGCTTACCTCCCTGGGGAGCAGAAGCCTTCTCCAGGGCAGCTCCCTTGGGGACTGAGAGGGTCCCCAGGGTGAGTGCAGGTCCCTTGGGGCTACAAGGGCAGGCGAGACTGGGGTGTGGAGGGAGAGGTCTCCTGGGCGGTGGTACTTGGGGAATAGGGGACATGTACACGGGGACATGTGCTGGGTGCACATACGGGTACAGGTGCACGTGTACCTGGGTGCTCCCTGCGGGCCCCTCACCCCGTTCCCCACGGGTGCTGAGCAGGGGCCGCTTTTCTGCTCCGTTAGCCGCGGCTGTGCCGGCACATAATGACATGGTAATTGTGAGCAGAGGCCCGGCCACACGCGCTGCGCGGCTCGCGGGCCGGCCCTCCCAAACCTGGCCTAGCCGCTGCCCGGGGGGTCCCACCTTCTGTCCCCTCACCTGCCCGTGGGACCCCCACGTCTGGCTCCATCCAGGACTTGTCCCGGTGGCAATGCAGGGGGACAACCCCCCCAGCAGGCTGCGGTCACCTCCTCGCCTGGGAGCTGGGAAACCTGTTCTTCCCCGTGGTGTTTACACGGGTAAGAGGGGTCCTCTGCCGCTGCACATCGCATTTTCTGCTTGGTCACTTCCATCTGTGTCCCCGCATAATGATTTTTTCTGCTACATTAATTTAACACACTGCGGCGAGCCGAGGCGCTGGGACCCCGGGCTGCTTAATTGTGTCAAAGGAAAGGCTCCTGCTCCCGCTTTCATTGGCAGCCAGGGCTGCTGCGGGGTGGGTGTCCCCGCGGGGGGGTGGGAAGGGGTCCCAGGGTGGTCGTGGGGGCTGGAGGGAGGCGGCGGTGGAAGGGTGTAGGGTGTCAGAGGGGTTAGCGTGAGCCCCCCAGTCCTGGGGCAGGCAGCAAGTCCTGGCTCAGGCTGTCTCTTGGGGACTCTTGAGGTGAGGGTGTGGGATCCTGCGGACCCTAAACTTCCCTTCCAAAGGACCTGGCTCCATGGGGTATCTCACATCATCCCTTCAGGTGCTGCGGCAGGATGGCAGCGGCGCAGCGCCGTGCCCAGCGCTCTGCTTGGGGCCGGCACTCCCCGCCCGGGGCCGGCGGGAGCCAGAGGGTTAAGTGCTGTTTGTGTTGGCTGAATGAGGCGGGAGCCGAACAAGCCCCCACAAATGGAGGTGAAGGGCTGCCCAGACGGGATGTGACAACCCGATTTCAGGGCTGTCAGCCCCAGCATGGTGGGCATTGAGCGGGGACATTCCTCCCCGGCACTCCCTGCTCCCCTGGCTCCAGCCCCGAGACACGACAAAGGCAACGGGCAGCCCCTGCCCACCTCGCCCCACCATCTGGGGTGCCGTGGGGTATCCATGGGGCACCGCGGAGCTCGAGGAGCCCCCAACCAGAGGAGGATGCCGGGAGCCCCCCTCGCCCTCCCCGCTGGCGGCCCCGCCATAAGTGGCCTTTGGTATTTGCAAACATTGTGGCGAGGGGCTGGGAAGGTCTCGGCCCACCCCAGCGGGCGCCTTTGTGCTGTGCGGACCCCCAGGGGCTCATTTCCATCCCGCCCGGGCGCTCGCCTCGCTCCTTTCAGTGCCGACAGGCCTCGCTCGCTGCTCCGCCGGCGTGCCCGAGCCTGCAGCTGCAGTGCCAAGCGCACAGCTGTGCCCCAGCCCGGCACTGTCCCCATTCCGGGGTCCGTGCCCCTGTCCCGGTGTGCTGCGCTGTTGGGTGTGCCACTACCCCCCGCGGCAGTTGCTGCGCTGCTCTGTCCTCGTCCCGCTGAGGGTCTGCGCACACCTGCACAGGGGTGTGCCCCCCGTGCCCGGGCTGCCACCATCGGGGTCTGTGTGTGCTCCCCACCCGCACAGCCGCACCCACTGGGGCGCACCTGCCCACCCACCTGTGGCCAGCTGCACCCATGAGTACCCGTTTTGCTGTTTTCACACCCCCTTCCCGCAGGATCCTCCAAATCCCCCCACTCTGCCTGAGCAGGGTCTCCGGGCGGGCAGGCAGCTCCATCCAGCCCAGCACAGCCAGACCCATGGCACAGGGATACCATGAGCCGCTCTGGGCTTCCCGCAGCTCCCAGCACCCTCCCTGCACAGCCAATTGAGGGGTCACCCCATTGCCACCACAGCCACATCCCCCACCAGACCCCAGGGACCCAGCCCGGTGCAGCTGCTTCTCCGGCAGTGCCCGTTTGCTGGAATCGGTGTTTTATGGCCCTACTCAACACCTGCAGATCAATGCCAATCCGCATTTTATTTGGTTTTTGGAGTCATAAAGGTGAATTGACCCAGCTGCGCCTCTGCAACTGCTCTCCCCTGCTGCCAGGTGCAGGGTGGAAAGAAGGGCAGGGACAGGGGACCCCGGGACACAGTGCCCATCCCTCACTGTGCCGGGGAGTGCCCAAGGGAGATGGGGTTGCTCTTTTCTCGTGCTTTTTGTGACTGGAAAATCTCCTCGGGGGCCCCCGGCGGTGACCTCTTCCTGGGCGCAGCGCTAAGTCCTTTGTAATGGGATTTTGTGGCAGAACCGGCAAATTAGGGGCGAGTGAATGTGTTAAGCTGCTGGTTTCTTTCTGGCGGTTCCCCCTCCCCAGCCCACGCCGGCCGGAGTTGGAACAAAGGCGACGAGCTCTGCTTTTATCTCGGGTTCTTAGAAGTCAGAGCTGTACAGGGCTGTGCTTCCCCCTCCGGAACAGGCAGGCCGGGACAGAGATGGGGACATGGACGGGCCGAGCTCGGGGCTCCGGCAAAGAAGCATGGGAGGAACACACTGCAAGCGAGTTGTGCCAACACACTCGCTATGGGGATAAATTTAGGGAAGGGGGACAAAAAGGCTCATCTCGTTAAAATCCCACATCACTGATGGGATTGGCAGCCGGTCTGTCCCCTTTCACTTCTTGCCCCCCAACTCTCCGGGGTCCCTTTGCCACCCCTGGCGAGGGCAGGGAGTTCTGGCTGCCCCTCGACAGAGAAGAATGGGCAACCCCCAGCCTGGGGCATCTCCCCCAGGCACAGCCATCCCCACCAGGAGGTCTCCCTTCAAGGGTGCCCCACCATCCCTTCCACTTAGGGTGAGGGCTGATCCCCTGGCACCTGCCCCGCTGCCTTGGGTGTCTCTCGGCACCCTCAGGCAAGAGCAAAGTACCGTCGGGCTGGGTGGGAAGGGTGTTGCTTTGGCACCCCAAAAACCCCCAAATGCAGGCAGGGAGCAGGTAGGGGACAGTGTGCTGCCCCCAGGGCCCCCATAAGGGCCTGATTTATTGCTGTCTCCTGAAGGATGCCATTAAGGCAGCGTCCAGAGCTGGGAGCACAGCTGCCGGAGCAGATCAGCGCCTGATTAATGTTGGGCAACTTGTTATATTGTCAGATAATTATCCCCAAACTGTATGACTTTTCTGCTAAGTGGCAGCGCTTAATTGCGTTTTTAATTACACTGCCATCACCGCAACCCCTCCGCGGGATGCAGGGATGCTGGGAGCCAGGCAGGGTAGGGGGCCTGGGACCCTTTGCAGAGGGCATGGCAGGGGCATCTCACTCCCACAGAAGCCTCCTGGTGTGGGGCACACAGCTGTGGCATCCCCAAGCCATGAGTGCTCCATGCAGTAAGGTTTTGTAGCGATCCTTCTTGCCCCCAAGGTGGGGGCACATGGGGTGCAGAAAAACAGGGAGTAAGGCAGGGTGCCCCCTTGCCCTCCATGAGCTTTGAGGGCTCACCATCCCCTGCAGCCCCCCCCAGCTGGGGGCAGCTCGGGGTCTGGCTTCCCCTCTCAGGCAGGGACGGGTCAGGGGTCAATACATTTAAAATTCCTTCCCGATCTCAAACTCCCGAGAGCGGCCGGCGGGCAGCGGCCGCATGGGGAGCACACACGGGTACCCCGGGCAGGCACAACACGTGCGGGCAGAAGCAGCTGTGTCTGTGTGAGTGAGCTCGTGTGTGTCCACGTGTGTGCATTTTGGGGGGTGCATATGCACGGGGACCACCTGTGTGTGGGCATGGGTGTGGCTGTACAGCGTGTGCATGTGGATTTGGGGGTGTGCACGCACGTGCACGAGTGCCCTTGCGTGCACGCCCACGCATCTGCTGCTGTGCACATCTGGATGTGCTGGTGTGTGTGTATCGGTGTCCGTGTGCTGCTGTGTGCACACACGGAGGTCTGTGCACACCTGAGCCTGTCCGTGCGTGCCTGAGTGCCTGGGGAGGAGGAGGTGCCTGTGTCTGTCCGTGCATGGGACATCAGTGCCGCGTGTACCCGTGTGTGTGTGTGAGTGTCTGCGTGTGCAAAGGTGCACCCCTGGCTGCACACCTGGGTGTGCAACACCCCTGTGCCCCCACCCCGCCAGCTCTGCCAGCTGGGGTGGCTGCAGTGGTGCTGGCTCTGTCCCCCACCCCAGCCATGCCGGACCTCCCAGGGAGACTCCCCAGGGGCAGCAGGGACAGGACCCTCGGGGCTTCAGGTGCAGGAGGCACCTGCAGGTCACAGCAACTCCTCTCCCTCGCCCCTCCCTCCCTGGGACTGTGATGCTCCCAGTGCTGCAAGGGCCACAGCCTGGGACCCCCAGCACTGCTGGAGCACCAGACCCCTCTGCGGTGTCCCCCAGGGCCAGGGGTCAGCTGGGGCAGTTCCTGCCACGGTACAAGGTGCTGCTGCTGGGCAGCCCCCACACCACACCCCTCCTCATCAGCCGGACGCTGGGCAGTGCCGGGAGGAAATCCAGGCGTTATCGGGCAGCCGGCTGCAGCCCTTGCTGTGGCCTCTGGCCTGAAATTTCCTGGCATGGCCATCACAACAGCATTTATCCCGGGCTGTGCCTTCCTCACCAAGGTGGGGCCCAGCCAAGCTTCCCCTTGACACCTTGGAGGTGAGGGGATGTGGTGGATCAGGTCCCCCAGATCCCTGTCATACCAGTGAAGAGGAAGAAACATGGATTTTGATGGGCAAGGAGCCAGTTCTGAGCCCCCCCTTGGTGCTCCTCTGTGCCCCCCACTCACACAGGGTAGATGGACTGTGGCAAGAATCAGGCTTGGGGGAGTAATAAGCCCCCTGAAAGGCATCCTGGCCCCAGCAGCCCCCCCTGCAAATCCCTCTTATCTTCATGGCGGCCGGATGGGGTCTCACCAGAGAGAGACTGAAATTTCCAGGAAAAAATGTAAATAAAGGTCCCTGTCCCGCCTGTCCCCCTTATCTCAGGAATCCGGAGCGCGCCGGGCCCTTCTCCCAGCCGTATTTCATCCCAGCCATCCCTGCTGGCCGCGAACCAAAGCGGCAATGATGGGGATGTGAAAGAAACTTAACGATCACAATTGTCTTAAACATTGTCAAGGCTGCAGAATGGAGGGAGGCTGTGTCTCAGGGCCCGCCAGGACCCCAGGACCGTGGAGGCCACAAAACACGCCAGGCTGGGGTCACTTTCCCGCCCCACATGGCTGGGGGTTCATAGCATGGTCAGGGAGGTTTGGTGCTTCAGACCTCAACACATATTGCTCAGCCATGGGGGTTCCAGGATGGGAAAGCTTTTGGGTCCCCACTGCCCACCTGGTGTCCCCAAGCAGCAGGGTCAGGGTTCGGCCGCTTCCCCTCCCTGCTCCCAGATCAGCTGCTAATGATGTCTTCTGACCCTGCTCGAAAAGAACGTAAATTATTCAGCTTCTCATCAGGACAATTAAATTAGCTCATCATTGCAGGCCATGAATATTTCAGGGGGGCAGGGGCAGGGGCTGGGGAGCAAGGGTGCAGGGG